>OY759171.1:11859950-12459950 GCA_963662145.1 Sturmia bella | reverse complement strand
TGCACAAACAATAACAATAACAGCAACAATAACAGACATGTGCATTTTGTATAACAGAAAAAAATTGTATGGGACGGAAATAGTAAAAGAAAATATTGTTTCAATTCAATTGAAGATGAAAATTGTCTGATTGCAAATGCACAAACAATCCAAGTATATAGTTTATAAGCATGAGATGTTTTTTTTCTGTTATGATTTTTCCATGAATGTTTGTATGATTTGGTATTGGACAAGAGGAGAATAAAGTATTTTTGTTGTGATAAAAAATAAAATCCAGTTCAATTTAGTTATGTGATACAACACCGAAATATAAGCTATTGAATATAACAAAGCGAAGAAGAGTGCATGAGAAATATTCCTAATTTTATGATGGCTAAATTTTAATGAGTTTAAAAGACTGCTGTCACAGCTCTGGAACAATCATGCTCCCAAACCTTACTTACATAAAGATTATATGATATAGTGCTGTTCTAATGAAACATGCAGTTGCTGGTCTCTACTTTTTACACAATTTTAAGCTTTAAAACCCCAGTTGTATATGCATTTTTGCCCCTACCTAATATAATTTCGTTAGGACAACAAAAAAATATTTTTATATTGAGGTGTTGTAAAGTAGTTGTAATGCATTGTTTATTTGTTGAATCTTATTTATATACACACATATGAATGTTGCTCTAGTTTCTTTTTGTGCTTTCAATTTCTGCAATATTCAATATACTTTAATAGTTGTTGATACATTTTTGTTAGCAATTTTCAATAACCTACTTCAATGCACACATTCACTCGCAACCCCAAATATAATTTGCTTTTTGTTCATACACTTCAATTACCGTGTGTTCTGTTGCAGTATTGTATGTCATGTGTGAGCACATCTTCGGTAACATTTTGGTCTCTGGAAGTTGTAATGAATTTTGTGGTCTTTTGGTTATTGTACCAAGGACTTTTGACGTTTTAATTTAAAATAAGATTAAATTTTGAATACTTAATGGTGTAAAATATGCCTGAGAATATTTAGCTAACGTTGTAGGGGAACAAACTAAAATTTTATTAGGGGCTGTTCACAAAGTACGTAACGCAATTTTTGCAGATTTTTCACCATCGTAACAAAAATTTCATCGTAACAAAATATAGTGTCTATAAATGCAATAAAACTTGAAATAAACTTACTCATTTGCTGCACAAACTACTGAAATTATTTTGCCTTTTATTTGCTTAATAGAAAATAAAGTAGCAATATTTAAACTTACTTTATTAAAGCTTCATCATGTACAAAACCAATTGCTACTTTCTATAGGCGAAGAAACAACAAAACAATAAAAGGAAATTGAAAATATCAATTTGAGATTTCTTTTCACATGACTGAACTCAAACAGTTGTTGCTTTGAATGCATCTTATCTGCTATACAAGCAGCAACATTCAGCCAGCCATTAAAATAAATACTTATTGCAAAGTAATAAAAATCGCTGAGAAAATTAAATTTGTCGAAATGAAACATTCTGGCTATGAATTCGCTCAGCTTTAAATGTTTATAACTTTAAAAAGTTATAAACATAAATGCTATAAAAAAAGAAGAAGAAATTCTCTTCTTGCTTACTTTATTTGCCTGAATGTCAAGTTGTGTGCTGTTTGCACCTGGTTTTAGGTAAATACTATCTTAAAAGTTTTTTTAACTGCGGCTGAAACATGAAAATAGCATTACCTTTTTCGTCTTGTTCTTTTTTTCTTTGTAAGACAGATATGTACATGTATTTCCTTTAGGTAAGTTTTGACGGTTCTTTGTGTTTTTGTCTGCGTCTATTTAAGTTTTTGTTTAAAATTTGGTTTTAGTGGGATGTGGGCTGTTGAAACCTGAGCAGCAAATAAATGTATATTTTCAAAACGAAGAAAGACAATTTTTACGAATTTTTCTATGATGCGAAAAGATGTTTTTCTTATGATGTGAGGTAAATCTGCAAAAGATTGTGTGTTGTTAAAATAACCACCCAAAATTAAATTATTTTAGAGGTATCTAATCTCTACGAGGGGGAGTCTTTGTATTCGATATATGTATGTACATATATTGCGATAAAATGTAAATTTTTATATTGCTTTATTTACCTCGAAAACATTTCATTTTAAAAAGAATTGACAAAAATTGTTCATACATACACAGAGCGAAAACTTCCTAATAGATTCAATAAGATTTTCTCTTTGAAACGTTTTTAGGCTGAGGGGTATAACAGCAGAGAGAAAAGAAAAATTTTCTATGCGAATTTCTTATTATTTCCATGTTGCAAATCTTATTAATTGTCTCAACAAGAAAAACACATAAAACCAAGAAGAAACCTTGTTACTCACGTTTGTTTTTACTCAGTTTCCGATTTGCATGGTACCAAAAAAAAATTCTATAAAGAAGAACTTATTGATTCTATTAGGTTTTCTTGTAAATTGTATACAATAAGGATTTCTTATTGATTTTATTAGGTTATCCTATTAATTTTTCCCTATTGGTTTTATTAGTTTCCTATATAAACACACGTAAATCATCTTTTTAATTTCATTAATTGTTGTTTTTTCAATAAGGTTTTCCCATTTAAAATAATAAGGAATCCTTCTTGAAAAAAAACCATAGAGATATCTTATTGATTTTGTTCTACTTTATTAGGTGCTTTTTTCTCTGTGCAGTTTTTTTAACAGTTAGCGAATGTTGTATCAGACGCTGTATCTAGTGCCAAAACATCTTAATAACATCCAATGAATGGAATTTTATGCACAAGAAATCAATAAAGAACTAACTAACAAAACAATTTCGCTTGATCTTGCAAACACGTGGCTGAAGAGAGAGAGAGAGAGAGAGAGACAGTTTGTTTAATATTTTCGTTTCTTACAAAATTTATGTTTTTGTTTTTTACCTGCATATAGTGGGTCACAAGCCAGAATTCAGAAAAGCTAAACACTTTGGATGGGTTTTCGATGAGTAAATACATATTATTTTCTACACTAAGCAGAAGTATCTGAAAAAAAAAGAATGTGGCTATTTATGATATAATATGACACAACAAAATCAAGTAATTCGAGATCTAACCTATTTTAATATAATTTGTTGGCCTAACGTTTATTTGTGGTGTAATTGGCGAATAGCAGATTACAAAAGATCATTTTTCTTAAAAAAAATGTTAAGTCATTGATTTTTATATATTAATTTAACTTTTATGGTCGCATTAATTGTTAATTATTTTGTTGGGATTTTAAATCGATTTTATTTTCTCAGAATTTTTTCTTTTTTTTTAGTAAAATTGTAGTGATCAACATATTTTTAATGAAGACCAGAAAAGTGAATTTGAGATTTATCGGCTGGGGATGCTTCCCATGGCTGTTTCATGTCCACCACGACGCTCTTTAGCAGCCAAACTACTACGAACACAGCTCATAACTAATTGGATACTGATTTTAGACAGCAGCGCTTAGCCACCCATGTACTTGGGCTCTACATTAAAGTTGTTTAGAGTAGATTGGGTACTAATCAATCTTAAACTTTGTCACTAAGTTTTTTTACTTTTTTTAAATTCATAGAAAAAATAATATTTCTAGTTTTACTAAATTTTGTTTGAATTGCAAATAATATAAATAAAATAAGATCTAATTTAAGAAACTCCTTGGATGAATGTTTATTTTATACCAGATTCATGTTGACTGTACTTGAATATCAAAAAGCTCGTAAGAACAGTTACGTTTGAAACCTTTTTCTGCAATGTTACTTAAAGAAATGTCATCAAAAATCTTTTCTATAACACTGCAAAGAATGCGCGTGTAATATAATAGATTTTCCATAAATTTATCTAAAACAAATTCTTTTTACATATTTATTTGTGTCTGTTTGAGGGTGTGGCAGGTAGTCAGTAGTAACTGTATTATTTTGTAAAAAAAAAAAGGCAGAAAGGGGGAAAATAAAAACGTTTGTAGCATAACAATGAAGTTTAAAAAGAATTAACAAACAAAAGCAAAAAAAAATAAAAGAAAAAGTTTTGATAAATTATGTGAATCGTTGTGACATAATGCTCTTATACTCTCAGTCCTTTTTTATTCAAATACAGCTGGTTTTTGTCGCATCTTCCTGCTCCTTTCTGTTGTTTTGTTATCGTTCTATTTGCTTAATAAAATAATCAAGGGAATTGTTTTAATGGCATCTCAATTTGCTTTGGTGCTTTTTTTTAAGTTTAAACTCAAGGTTAAAGTGACAAACATTTTACGTGCTCAATTAGAAAATTTTTTATTCATATAATTTTTCTTGAAAAGCGTATTTTTTGTATGTAAAAAGAAAACTCGCAGATGGCGAACGACATGCGTTATTGATTTTATAAATTTGCTTCTTCGACTGAATTGGAAAGTCTCAGGATACTAAGGGAATATTAAATATAATATGATGAGCTAAATTGTATTAGAAGCATGCTCAACATTTTCAATGAAATGTCTTAAATCATTTTCAAAGATTGTTGCGATCTGCAATCAGGAGAAAAAATAATGGTAGACTTTGCGCTAAGCTAGTAACCCTGCCCGAGTGGCTGGACAGTACAATACTTTTCTTAAATTTAATTGTATTTTGCTAATTTTTCTCAACGTTTTGTTTCATAAATTTCTTCTCATGGCAATGGCAACTGCAACAAAAAATAATGAAAGAAATTAGTCCAGCTATTCATACGTGAAGCCGTGACCAAGGGAAATAGGTAGTCATTTGCATATGTAAAGAAAAAACATGTTTAATTATGGTTGCGGCAAATATATTATGCATAACAGTACTACTAGCACAATGGGACATTTCTAGGAGCCGAGTTGGGCGGTCTCTTGACTGCCATCCCGCGAATTGGTACTATAGTTTCAATCACATAATATGTTTTTTGCAACCGTATAGTATGGTTAAGGTAACTAAATAATATGGTTCCAATCACATAATCCTCTTGTTTACAACTAAATTGTGGCTGTTGTGTATGTATAGATTGATTAAAGTTGTATAAACTTAGATTTTATTGAAATGCTTTCAGTTTGTGGCTTTTTTTAATATCCCTTTGGACGCCTCCATAAGCTTTGTGTCTAAATAATGTAGCATCTTTTTTTTCCTCAAACTTAATTCGAACAAACAACTTTAACCGGCTCATTAGTTTTCCGTTTTTCCTTTTGCAAAAATTTGTTACTCTCCTTCCTTGCAAAATGTAATTTTCACTCTTTCATTTTGTAAATATATATATATTTATATATATGTACATATATGTATATCTAAATAAATTTCTTCCTAATGTTGGCATACAAATTGCAAGCCATCCATCTTTGAAGATTTTACGACATTATTAAACTAAAGCAGACAACAAATTTCAAGGCAAAAGCAGAGTTTTTTCCATGAAAATTACAAAAAATAAAAATTATCTTGTAAATGTATACATTGGAAGGAAAAACCACAAAAGCAATTTCCAATATTATACTTTTTAAACATGTACAAGATTGATTTCTTTTAATATGTTGAATGAACTATAAATAACAACTCAATGTGTTTGGAAATGGCTTCAAACATGCATGAGTACAAACACAAAACCTTTACATTTATTTTATTTTATATACAACTCAATACCCATAAAAGTGTTTGCACTTGACAATTTTTTTACTTTAACAAAAATTTTCGTATGGAAAAGTTTAATTTTATAAACAAGTGTGTGTGTGTGTGTTCAACTTAAAGAATATGAACAGATGTTGGCTACAATTTTTGTACATAGCAATGATTTTTTAATATCAATAATTTATTATGATTCATAATGTGGGAGGTAAAGAAAAGTTCCCAGAAATTTGTTTATTACTGAAACAAAATCAATAAAAATAATTTCTCTAGGGGCTTCTTTAAAAATGTGAAAAAGAGATAAATTTTATAAATATTAGTTGTTGTTTACATTTGCATACTTTTGAAATGTTTTTAACTTTGTCATTTTATAATTACATTCTCAAAATTGAATATTATAGATAAACTACTGTATAAGCGGACGTTTTTCGGCAAACAAAGAGCAGAAGATTTTAAGTTATGTTTTAATAAAAAAAAATGTGGCTCTCCACTATTGCAGAAAACCACTTTAAACTAACACATATTAAAAAAGAAGGGTGACAGATTTCTTTAGTTTACAAGGTGGCAGCATAATTAAAATAACAGCAACAAATTACAGTCATGCCTAAACAAGCACGGAAAACGGAACGGAAATTCCCCACCTAAACCGAAATGGCATCGCTGCTTCTAAATGTTTTTTTTTTATAATTATTAGTTTTACTACTAATTTGAACATCACTGTTGCAAAGTGAATAATATGATTGCAAAGTGTTGCGTTACTTTGCTTACTTTGCTTACTTTTTCAAGTTTCAAAATTGCAAAATTCGAAACCAAATATCTTTTAAACTATTGGTATCAACAAAAAGTAAAATGCGTGCTGTTTATCTACTTCTTTTCTTTTCAAAATATGTAAAGCGTTAAAAATCAAATTATATTATATTTACAAAAAAAAAATTTATTTACGAACAAACTCTTACTTAATACCCGAAGTAGTCAATTTTGACACCCTGCAGGCCATCGTGTGATACAATAGGGTGGTTCAAAATTCATTGTTCTGTGATTCCTTCACACTTTATTTTATGATCAGCTCGCAGGTTTCAAAGATACAGATTTATTAACCTTTTTTTTTTTTTTGTTTGACACCACTGTGCAACGATGACGTAATATGGGAGAATGTAAATTTGTGTAGGGTTGTTGTATTTTTGTATTTATTCATTTATTTCAGTTATATCAGGTGTTCTTTTACTTTCAAAATCTTACAAAAATAATTACTGCAAAAAATACCAAAAATTCTTAGTAAAATTTCAAAATTAAATGGCAACAACCCCTAAGAGAAGCTTCAGAAACCCAGTCAAAATGTTGAAAAAAAAATAGTAAGCATTTAAATTTCTAAAAGCTTTAAATGTTTTTTGATTGAAATTCTGTTCCCAAAAAAAAACACTTTCAGCACATACTATTTTTTGGCCCATGCACATTAGTCTTTGTTTTTTTTTAACCTTATATTTTGGTAAGAATTATGTCATGAGAAATATACTATTGATTTTAAACTACTACATTATTTTGTTTGCAAACCTTGTGGTATTCATACTTGTGTTTTCACCTGTTTTTGATTTGTCCTTATGACAGAGTAAGTGTATATCGACTGAGCCGTATGAAATATTCCTTTTTCTTGATCAAATGTGCTTCTCAAGTGTTTATGTTTTTTTTTTTTTTTTTTTTTTTGGTGTTGCTATCTTTGATAGCTGTCGTTATTATTTTAAGGCTTTTCCAAACAAGTTGCTAAGCTTTATTACCTAAACCTATTAAGCAAAGGTACTGCAATAAATTGTTTGTATATGCAATATTCCTTTAAGGTAAACAATTAAAGCTGTATACAATATATGTACTTTCATTTAGATATAAATCTCATGTCTTCATAATTTTGATGATGAAATAAAATAAATAACTAAATATTACTACCAGTTTTATAACCACGTGTTTTTAAAAAATTAACGATGTCTTTAAAATAAATTTAAAATTTTCTTAAAGTTACGGCCTTTAAATTACAAGCATTAATTTCACCTCAAAAATGCTCTAAAGTTACTCGTGCACATCAGTATGTATTAATTTTAGGTGGTGTTTATTTTTAGCTTGAGGTTTTTGTGTGTGTGTGTGTTTTTTTTATGGCGACATGTAAAATCCATTTATTTTTGACATTAAGCACATAAATCTAAATTTGATATGTTGTCGTTTAAATATTACTTTTTTCTCTTTCTTAGACTTTTCATTGTCATACACACACATACATACATAAAATTTCTTTCGTTTTTGTGAATGATATATTTGAGAAATGCCATATTTGAAAGAAGCAGCCTTAAGCTTTTATTTTTTATGCAAGGTTATTAGTATGTACTTGGTGTACTTGTTTTTGCTGTAATATGTACTCATACTCATGTTTCGGCATCAGAGACAACAACACTAAGAGAGAAGAGAAAGAGCATCAGACACAAAAACAAACTTTCAATGCATCCATGTTCAAAGATAATTAGTTCATACAGAGTGATAGAATTACAATAATTAGGAAGTGAGCAGGAAATGTGAGTGTATTGGTGTGAATTATAGTTAATGGTGGTTGTTCTGAAAAACTAACCAAAGTAGTAAAGTTTCGCTTTATGAAGAAATATTTGCATTTTTCATGCTTTGCAGGAATAAAATTAAGGCGCCAATTAACCATGAGTTTCTATCTCAATAATTAATGGTAAACTTTAAGACAGAAAAGCAGTTTGGTAGCATTCTTAAAATTTTGTAGTTACTTTCTATATAAACAGCCACCTGTTTGCTGGTGAGGGTTACTTTAACTAATAACCTTAGCTAATAAGTTTTATTTCTTAAGAAAATACTTTTAAATAGAAATTGGTCCAAACAAAATGCATTTTGATTTGCACTTTAATGTCAAGTTTTCGTTTTGCCTAGTTTGGCATTCATTTATCTGTTTGTTTTTTTGTAATTGACAAAATACAATAAACAAAGATACACTGTTGTCTAGAGCGTTAAGATTTTTGAAGACTTTTATGAAAATGCGATCAAATTGCATTGGCGTGCACTTGTATTTTTTTTTCCTTGTTTTTGTGGTGTCCTCAGAGGATTCATTAGCAAGCAAAGGTAACACGTATGGTGAAATGAGAATTCACAAATTGTGACTGTGTGTGCGGCTTATGAACTGGTGGCGTTTTCGGGCCATACTTCTACGAAAATAAGCTCGACCAAGCAGTTACCGCAAATGGGATTCGATATCACGTTATAATGACAGACGTTTTGTGGACAAAAATTGAGGATATGAAACTGGATGGTATATGGTTCCAATAGGCTCCTGCCACATGCCACATTGACCGCAAAACAATAATAGCTGTTTGGCCCAAGAAGTGCAATGACCATAACAGCTGAATGAAATGTCGATGGCTGAAACGGGCAGAAAACAATTAATACATATTTTTAGATCTAAAATATTCCACTTCAAAAGGCTGTTATAGTTTTTTGAGGTATTTTGTCCTTAATATTCTACTTCCAGTTTCATTACAAATGTGCCAAAAAATATATATTATTATCATACTATTAGACACATCATTAAAGACAGAAATCTATCAAAATTTTGAAAATAAAAAATTATACTAAAACAATTTATCAGCAGTATGAAAATATGACACGACAAAAACACCACACCAACCCCTCACAAACAAAACACTTTAGTTTTTACTGCAGTATGTCAAACAAAAAAGTTTCAACAAAAACTAATAAAAGGCAACCGTATTTATGCCACACATTATATAACAGAGCACATAATTTGTCTATGTCATGCAGTTGTGGCATGTTAAACCATTAACTCAGCTAAGCACTTTATATAGAGTCAGTTTTATACGAAAATGGCACCTCGCATAAAATCCTTTATATGGAAACAGAAATATAAAAATCTCAATATTAAATCCTGCGAGTTAAAGGATGTGATAAAATAATGAAAACCAACACAACAATGTTGGAAATAAGAACATCATCAACATTATTTCGAATAAGTAGTTGCAGTGCACAAACAAAAGACCCAAGGAAAAAGAAAAACAACAGAAAGAAACAGGGAAATGAAAACAAAAGACCGAAATGAAAAATGTATAACACGGCATAAAACAAATCCTTAGCGGAAGTAGTGAGTGATAAAAATAACAAAATAAACTATAAATACCACTATAAACAGCAACACACAAAAAGGAAGAAAGAAACACCACTCACACCATTATGAACTACTGGTACCAGCGGCACAAATATTCTCATGAAGAACTATGAGGAGGTAGTAGTGATGTATGTACAACAAAGTAGTATGTATGTATGTACAACAAAGCAGCCAACTAAACAAAGAACAAAATGTACAGCATTTGCTACTTATTCCACATGTGTGATCTTATCTGCTGAACAAGAGCAACAAAACAGGAAACAAACCGAAATGGAAAAAAAACATTTTTTTCTTCTACAGCCAGAACTTCTCCAAGCAACAATTTAGTTACTCCAGTTGCTTGATTTAAGAAGCGATGCATAAGATTATTTTTTTATATATTATAAAAACTATCCAACTATTTAAATATAATTCGGGCATCAACATAGCTTATATATTCACAAAATTATTTAATTTAATACAATTTGGAATTTTAGCTCTCGAGCCAAAAGACAAACAAAACCTTTTTGAAGGTCCCAAAAAGCTGTACTCAACAAGACAATGATCCAACTCAGCTTTTATAAAGATTTGTGAGAAATCATATCTACCATATAGAAATTGTGAATTCAGTCAACGTCTTTGAATCACATTGGAATTCCTAAAACGTTTTTTTTTTATTTTATTAAAAGCAATTTCTTAAAAAACCTTCTTATGTGAACTTTTTGGGCTGTAATAATTAACATTAAAGCAACAAGTTCAAACAAACAGAAATTTTTTTGTTTTTTTTTTTTGTTCCTCGTAAATAATGATTTTCCATAGCAACTGCTAAGTGATGGGTACGCTACAGAATTAATCATATTGAGAATACAATGACATTGGTTTTGGATACCTTTTCTAACCCATTTCTATTTGATGTATACCAGCAATCATACATGCAAACATATAAATACCTTTTCATTACTTAGGTGGCTGCGGGCCGATTTGCTAAAATTTTAAGTCCTCAAATGAATACGAATGTTGGATAATGCTTGGTGTTTTTTACTTTGTGTTGTTGTTGTACAACAAAAAAAATATATCAATAAAATGGTTTAGTTAAATAAAGGGTATTTCTTAGATGACTGGGTTTTGTAGTTGTAAAAAGTGAACCGAAAAAATAATTTACTTTAAACAACTTTTCAATTCCAAATACTAAGAGATGGCACACACTAATATCAGAAAATGAGCGGAAGTTTTCTTAACTAAGCGCAATCGGGGCGTCCAATTTTGAGTCGTTTTCTCGAGCACTGCTGGCCATGTACCAATACTGACGTGAGCAACGTGGCCGTCCAAGACCTCGTGGCCCTCGTATAGGATCTTCTTTCACACTTCTCCCTGCAGCGGAGATATCCTCAATGGTAAGCCTGTGCAGTATTTTGAAATATGTGTACTAAAGAGAGAGAGAGAAGGAGAGAGAGAGAGAGGCGGAAGAAGAAAATACGTCATATGAAATTTATATAATGCGGGTTATGCATCGTACAAAAATCTTAAAATCTTCAGCATGTAAATAATTGAGCTCATTTTTGAATAGTAAAAAATTTTACTTTTTGATACTTTCAAGACCTCGATGTATAGAGGATATGAAGAAAAGCAAAAGAGTGGCAAGACGAAGAAAAATTTTTCTGTATTAACGATTTTTTTGAATATTTCTAATTATCATTTTATTCATAGAAATTTAGGAATAAGTAGTTAGGTTTCAAATATTATTTTAAGTTTTTTCGAAGTTACTTATGAGTTGATTAGCATCAACGAAATGTTGGCACCATATACAAGGCGTAAAAAGACAGAAAACATTGATAAGGTATATTTTTACAACTAAAATATAACTTCTGCACATAACCTTCAGATAAATTAATGGCATTTTGAATTCAAAATGCTTTACCTGATTATGTTGATCTCATAACTGATGAAAATTGAGAACAGCTAGTTCTTTCATAAAACCCAGAAACCTTTAAAAAAACACCCAATACAACTGCCCTTTCTCTGTATTGAGATTAACAACAAGTAGATAAATTGATGGATAAGACAACAGACTACAGCAACTAAGCACTTTGAGTCAAACAACTGACTTAACAAAAAAGGAAAGCCCATCTTTTACTATTTTCCCAGAATCAGTAAATTTTCTTGGCCTACCTTCTGCTTTTATTTATTTGTTTATCTATCTACTTTTTTTTTTTTTTTTTGCTTAGAAAAACAAAACGTGATGTGCATAGTTTCAGCTACTTCTGTGTATGTGTAGATGTGCAGGTTTATATATGTATATGTACAGCATGTTTATGTATTTTACACTAAACTAAATATGTGATGTAATGTGGTTGTTATTCAACAAATTGATTTTTGGAATCGTTGCTTTTAGTCCTTTTTTTAACTTTAACTTCAAAAACAGAGCTGCAGGCAGGAGTTAGGAAGCATAGTATGTTTGTTTTTTCCACGTCCCTATGGCAAACTTATAAATCTTATTATCTGCTATTAAATTTAAAAGTTTTCTTTTTTTCATTTGAAAGACTAATGGTATTGTTACATATGAACAAATATTTGGCCATTTTCTTTAAAAAAGATGGGACCACTACTTTGTTTTTTTAATTTTGGATATGTGCTTGCATGCAAACAACTTAAAGTTTATAAACATGCACAGGTATACAATAGCAAAAACAATGTCATAAAAACAGAAAAACAATTAAAATCCTATTTTTTTTATGATAAAATTGAAGTGATTAACATTTTTAGAGAAGACAAGAAAAGTAAACTAGTGGTCATGAAAGAGGTATGGTATGTACCCCAGCCAGAAAGTCTTCTACCGGTATCCATAAAAAATAAAACGTTGCTGAAATACATTTTAGAAAAAATTTTATATGAAAAATTTGTCGTAAAATATGTTTCAACAATGTTTTATTTTTTATTTTTTACAAAAACTTTAACATTTTTGTCTTCTTTGATCATATTAATCACTCCAGTTTCATCGCAAAACAAAATGCTTTCAATGTTGAAGAAGTAAAAACGAACCAAAGTCGGACAAAACTATTTCGTTTACGTTTCCCTATGGGCTGAAAATTTATTATAAATTCAAAACTGTTTATCTTAAAGTTACTTTCAAAGGGCATTTAAAAAATGAGCATTAAGCTATCGTCTGGTTGGTAATGTTTTGAGCATGGAATGTGTTAACTTGTATATGGATTTTTAAGAATTGCTAATCATATATTAAATGGAATTTAGTGTGGTTTTTTTCCTTGTTAAAGTAGAAAAAAAAATTTCCCAATAACTTTATGCGATAAGTTTTAGCGATCATAATTTTTGAGCGAAGACAGGAAAAGTAAATTTTAACTTTCATTAACTGGGGTACAACCCTGCCTGTAACATCAGCAGCCATGTCACTGTAGTCTCAAGTAATAACTAAACTACATACACGCAGAAAAAATATGTACTCGAAGAGAAACATATTGTTGCTGAAAGTTGTGGCTGCAGACAACTATAATACGGTTGTCCACAATCCAGCTATGAGTTTGAAAGCATATTATACCGTTGCCTTAACCATATACGATATTATATGTATAGTATTGCTATACAGACTATAACATGAACTGAGTTCAAAATTTATTGATCGCTACTAAGTACTAAAGTGACTCTGAATTTTACTTTCGCTATAGCCCACATACTCAATCTAAAAATTAATTTTTATTGTCTTCCTTGAAACTATTAATTCCAACAATTTCGCCACAAATTGATTTCATTTAAATGCCAATCTAATTAAGTTTTACATACAAGAAGCTTTTAGAAAACCTTTCAAATATTAATGAGCAGAGCTATCATGATGCTTGCCTCTTTTCCATGGAACACAAACACGTTGTGTAAATCTAAAAAAAAAAAAATTGCTGCTATGTGTTTAAGGAAATGTGCTCGCATACCAGATCGCTGGTATGCGACTTTAACATATTTAAGACTTAAAACAGCCAACAGGCTTCCACCGAGTTGTGGTGTATAAAAAAAGCATTAAAAAAAATGCAATTTTACATGAATCCACATTTACCATTGCTTATGCTTTCTTGTTCGCCATTAACTCGAGGTTAATATATTTGGTCTTTTTACTGCAATGATGCATTTTGTTTTGAACGGTAAAGTGCTAGTGTAGAAAATATTGCAGCATTTAATTACTTCACATAGTTACAATGCACACTGGTCAAAATCGTATTATTACTTCTCTTGGCGGCATTTATACAATGAGTTTTTATCTCTTACTACGATTTGTGTATTTGAGTGTATCAAAATATATGTATGTAGCAATACGATTGAGTTGCTTTCTGTTTTACTGTGAAATTGTATACTTACATTTTTAGCATTCTCATTAACTATATGAAAATAAAAGCATACGAAGTCAAATGTTTAAACATATGTTCTTAAGTATTTTCAAATCTACTGACGAGATGGTTGGATGCAACGAAATGTTGGCGGCACGTAGATAAGCTGAAAACTGATTTACAAAAATCTGCTCCAAGCGTTTTGGTTTGTTGAAAATGTTTTTTTTTAACTTTAAGGCATTTATTCTGTTAATATGATATAACGACCATAATTTTTTTTTTCTTTTTTTTTAATATCCCATTTTTATTATTATTTTGTTTATTTAAGCAAGACTATCAATACATCCTTGCAGACTATATTAGTATACAAAAGTATTATGTCTAACACAATGTGACAATAAGTAATTGAATTTACTATAATGGGGTGTAAATTTTCTAAAATCAATAAATGAGATAATTTATATATTATATATATAAATAAAACTTTATTTTAAACATTATCACGACCCTCTTAGAAGCGGTGAACTAGCTCTGAAAGTGCATATTGTTCGAGTCTTCTGGGTGCTAGCGTTTCTTCTGCCGAGAACTGTCTCAGTTCCGCGTTAGAATGTTGTGTTAAGCGAGTTGTATATTTTAGGCTGCTATAGTGGATGACTTTTTTTACGGTTTGCACATATAGATCTCGATGTATGTCTTTATCTTTAATGTGCCAATCAGCCTTGACTATAGATCGCAGTATCTTAGGTTGGATTTGTTGAATAATGCTTAAATACGTTGTGCTTGCAGTGCCCACGTGTCTACGCCGTATTTCCAGAGAGTTTATTTTAAAATATAATGGCAATGCGACGTTAGCACATCCGTGCGAATACTGTAATTTTTTATTTTTTTAAAAATGTACGTTCAAAATTCAAAAGTTTTAACAAAAAAATATAATTTTTTAAACAAAATACTCAAATAAAAACAGCTAAGAAATTTATTTTAGTTTAAGTGTCACTGTTTTTTCTTTAGACTCATAAGACCCATGAAAATTGATAGTTTCGTATCTATAGGACTTTTCAAATAGGAGTCTTTAGCTTTTTGTCCGGCCATCTTGGCATTCTAATCACTGTGCAGCGGCTCAAATGCAGAAAATACGGAAAACTAATAGTGAATACTCTATACAAAAGTTTGCTTCAAAATATTAATTTGGAGGTTTTAATCAAGCTTAAGACCCCTTTTGTATTTTTAAAACATTCATTGTTCATTTCAATACTTTGAAATTGCAGAAAAAGTAAAAAGTTTTGAAGTTAATCTACAAATCTATTCTGTATGCAAATCTTTGTTATCAGTGCCATTGTATAGCTAAAAGCAAACAAATAATTTTGCATAGTTTTTTATTTGGTATTATATTAAATTTCTGTGTTTATCAGAAAATTTATATTTTATGCATTTTACAGGCTTGCATAAGTGATGCAATATGAAAATATCAAGCATCTATGACTCATGCGAAAAAACGGTTGCTAACCAGAGATCTATTTTAAGTGAAGCTTTTGGTAAATTAATTGCTCACAGATTAAACAGCAGCTACATATATTCTTTTGTTACCAGTTGTGTTTCTAAATAAAACTAAATTTAGTTCAATTTTTTATTGCTTATTTTTACTATACTGAGAGTCCTTAAAACTATTGGCAAATAACAATAGACCACAGTATTTGCCATTAATTTGGAAGAATTAAAATATTTTTAACTAAATGCTTAAAACTAGAATAACTTAATATATTTTGTTTTTGAGTTGAAAATTGCAAAGCACAAAAAAATAATCATACTCATTAAAAAAAAAATGGCAGGAAAAACAAAAAACTGAAACAGCTTTAGAGCATGTTAAATAAAACACGCACATGCTCATGCACGCAAAGTTTTGCTAAACTGTTCTTCACATATTCCCGCACAAACAGACATGCATACATATGAATGTGTTTTGTATAAACAAACATAAAGGTTGCCCTCAAAAACAAATTGAAGCTAGAGATTGAACACGCTTAAGCTCAACCATGTCATAAGGTTCCACCAGTAAGGATGATTTGAGGAATTGAGCTTTGATTTACTAAAAGGTAGTTTTCTAAAACATAATCAAATGAATGTTGTTCTTCAGAGGGCACCCTAATTGTGATGTAGCAATAAGTGCAATAATAAACAAGAGTTGACATTTTGAAGTGTTATTTATTGTTTTTATTTGTTTAGTTTTTAGCTTTGCATTTCTTTTGCAATGCCATAAAACTTTTCCAATTATAAATAGATTTAAATATATCAACAAAAATGTTGTAGTTATAAAAAGTCTAACCCAAAAACGAAAGCAAAAAGAAAACATATGGGTGTATTGACAAAAACTAAATGTATTTAAATGAGATTCAATAGATGTGGTGGAGGAAATAATTTTAGACTATTTTTTGTCAATAAATATATAAATAAATGCAAAAGCATTGAAATATGTAATTTTTATGCATAAAAATTAAATATTGAAAGAAAACTGACTAAATATATAGTATTATAAATTTAAGGCATACTATTTGAGAGCCATTTGAAGTTTCCTTTTATTCGAACCTTTATTGTGTTAGTATAGTAAGGTATTATTTTGAATGATTTTAGCAAGCGGTTTTGACTTGATTCACTTTTTCTTTTTGGTTATTGGTATGCTTTTAGAAACCCTTGCTTTTAGAAACGCTTTATTTGTACTAAATACTGGCTTCTAAACACCCTAGATAGTAGCCAAAAACATTAATGACTCATTTAATTTAATAAAGTTACAAATTACTACAAATTTTTCACTCAAAACTCTTTTAATAAATACTTTAAAAACATACCAATTTTTTCAATGCGCTTATAATTTTGTATTTCAAAAGTCTTGTGATAATTAATAAGCCAAAAAAAAATTGTATTAACTTTAATGGTCTTACCAACTGAAAATAACTTAAGAACTGCAAACAAAATTTACTATGCGCAATACTTTCAATGTACTACCAAAAGGGTGCATGTGTTTGTATAACTTTTGGCCCACGTGTATGTATGGAAGTCTATTTATATTGAAATGTTTAATGAAAACCTTTCTTTACACGTCTCCCAAATGTATTGACAGCAAAATGAAGAAAATAAATTGTATAGTTTGTTCTATCAACACTAACACACTTCTTTCCCCCACCACAACCAACATTTATACGTATACCAGTAAACGAATGTTAAGGTGCTTAGTTCCTTGTATGTGTGTGTGTGTGTGTGTGTGTTTTAATGTAATTTTTAGCTCATGTGGTGCATTCAATTCCAAGTCGTTGCCCAACGGAAGAAAAACTTTTTTCCTTTCAGTTTTCTTTCTTATAAAATTTGCACTTGCTTGCACAAAGGACATCTTAGACAGTTAGCTAAGCATGGCAGCAAGAGACCTAAAGTTTTATTTCTTTGCTGAAATCAAAAGTACAAGGAAAAACATTGAGAAATTTTCTTTTAATTTTTTTTTTTTCAAGAATATTATAAACCTATAGCAAAAACCAACACCAACATTAACAAACACACTGAGTAACATTGCAAGGTTTGTCGTGACGAGAAGGACAAATCAGGAAAAAGCCCTAAGGCACTTTTGCTACTATTAAACATTAAACATGATGCTTGGATATTTAAAAATAAAGATTAAAATCAGCATCTTCGTCCAAAGAAATGAAAAGAAAAAATCTTAAATTTTTACACAAAAACTAGCAGAGCAATATGAAACGGCTAGAATGAAGTTAAGCATTATCAACTATTTAAAAAAATTGCTATTGAAGTTTATTAAACTTATCCGGAGGCAAATTATTGTCTATATATTAAAAAAAAAACTTTAAAAAATCAGTTTTTCTGTTAGTAGGCTTAGAAACAATATTTCCACAGTTTAAAGACAATTTTACTACTGACCTTCAAACACATTATTTTTGCCGATTAGGAAAGCTATACACCAGTTATGCGTATATACATAATTCTCGAATTAGTACAAAGCGATTATAAAATTGCATGTAACAAAAATTTTATCCAAGGGAGTTAAGTGGTACAAAACCCCAACCAATGAACTAATACGTAACATTAGCATTGATCATACGCACTCACGTGCATCATAGAGATATGCAACACTTTTTATCTCAATTTCCTTGGTTTAATAGCGATGCACTAATACGTTAAAAAACGGCCTCTGTATTACTCATACGCAACTGCAACCCTCAGTAAAATATGCAACAGAATCTCTTTAACATTACCTATGAAAATCCATTCTTGGGGTATTTTTTAGAAAGATTAAATCCCAAAAAATTATTTTTAATAAAATCAAATAAAATAAAAAATTAATTTAATAACTTAAAACCAAATAAAATAATTGAACAATAATAACTCTAAATAAATTAAAGTAAAATAATATTACATGAAATAAAATAAATTATTTTAGTATAAAATAATTTAGTATAAAATTAAATTAAATAAAACAAAACATAAAAAATAAAATCAAAATCAAAATTAAATAAAATGTTAAATTTAATATAAAAATTAAATAAAATCAAACAAAACAAATTAAAGTAAAATAAAATAATAAATACAATCAAATAAAGGAAAACCCAAAATAAAAAATATTTAAAAAATATAAAAAACCAATAACGGAACTAAACAAATAAAATTAACAAATTTATTAAGGATAAAAAAAATGTATAATACAACACAAAATTATGTAAAAAATGCTATTTATAACACGTAAGAAATCTTAATACAATAAACTAGGGAATAAATAATATAAATAAAAAAACGAATAGCAAACTAAAATAACATAAAATGGAAAAGAATAGAACACAAAAGAAAAGTAAAATAAAAAAAAGGATAGAATAAAATATACTAAAAATAAATTAGATCAATATAGGATCATAATTGAATATAAAAGAGTAAAGTTTTAATTAAACTAACTTAAATAAAATAATGTTAAAAAATAAAACATATCAAAAAAAATTAAATAACCCTAAACTAACAAAAAAAATCATAACAAAAAAGAAAAAAAAATGTAAAATAAAGTATAACAAAATAAAATTACAAAAATCAAAATAAATCAAATAAAAAGATAAAATTTGTTCCGTTTAATTGTTTTAGGAACATTTTTGATAAAACGAAATAAACTGTTGCACTTCTTTGCATTGTTTTCTTTTTGTTGAAGAAAATCATTTTATGTTACTTTTCTCCCTGCAAGGAATAGTTTTTTCACAAACGAAAATCCGTTTATCATTGCCCATTGCTTCTTTTTTAATCCAGAACAACACAGTAGGTTTTGGCTAATACTGGATGAAAACAGTATTAGCAATAACAAACAAAATTTATTCTTTATTACTTTGACTTAAGATTGCGTACTGTTTACTACAGTTTTCAATTTATCAATCCCCATAAAATGGTTACTCAAAATTGCAACTAAATAATTGTTCCTTAAAATTTGTTTGAACAATTGTCCAAAACTGAATAGACTACACGTTATGATCGACAAAGCAACAAATCCAGAACAGCATGTATAAAGCATCATCACATTTTTATTCAAAGCATTAGAAAGTAAATGCGAATTAAATACTACTCACGTTACCATTATATTTTTTATGTTACTTTTCGATATTTTACTTTTATTTTCTTCATGGTTTAAATGGTAAAAATTAAAAAAAAAAAACAATGTTTTGATTCTACCCAATGCTGTAAGAAAAATATTTGCTCTTGATAAACTTTCAAAAAAAAAAGCAATAAAATTATTTTTTAGCATTTGAGTTATATTTTATTGGTTTATTTCTAATTTTTTGTTTCGTTTTCATAAAAAACTGTATTGGATTTATTATTGCACTTGTAAAAAGTGCTTTTATATTTACATTTTAAATTGTATAACAAAGCAAATATATAAACACAAAAAAACTACTTTTTGCATGAAAATAAATTATTATAAATTTTAAATCGTTAGAAATTGAAATAAACAGAAACATCAAGCTGAGAAGCGAGAGAAAAATAGATTCAAGTAGATGGTGTATGTAGATATGTAGATATATACATATAAGATGTTTGTGTCCATTTTGTTTCAGCTTGAGGTTATTTTTACATTTCGTTTTGGATTTTTTCAATATTTTGACACTTCATTCTGTGTCGCCTTCAGAACATTTATTAGTTTTTACAAATTTTAAAAATGTTGAAAACAGAAACATGAAGATTATATTCTTATATTTCTCAATAACATCTTAAATAATGTGGGTCAATGCAATTATATTTTTTGTTCATAAAGTTTAACATTTATCTTTCAATTTATTTACTTATTTGTCAATAATTTGCTCTCCTTCACATAGTTTCTTACTTACACACAACAAAAGCAGCTCTTCATATGCTCCATAATTTGTATTGCACAAGTGTCTTATTTCGGTTTTCATAACTGTGATTTTTTATTTGATTTATTTTTTGTTTCTTTTCAACAAAAAAAAATGTTCATTAAAAAACACAAATTTTCAACCACATCAAAAAAAAATTAGAGAATAATTAGCTGTTAATAGCAACAGCTAAAGCTTTGCTAAAAATCGGGTTTGTTTGTTTTTTGGTTACCATTTGATGGAATCAAAATACTATGTTTGTCAAAAATAAAGCGTGTTCCAATGTTCATTATAAAATGGTTGTATGTGCTTTCTTTTCCAGACGAATACCGTAATATTTCAGTTTTCATGGATGTGGACCACAAACGATCAAATTGTAACAGAAACTGTGGTCAAAAATTGCTTACAACCTTTGAAATAAAAATATCTTCTATACCAAAACCTTCCGCATGGTTATAGACAACATGATATTATTAATGGAAATGTTGGCATTAAAGTCAGCTTGTCTACTATTCTAAGATTAATAGAAAATGCCCCACCTTAGAAAGGCTAAAATTAAAGAATTCCCCTTTCAATGCTAAACGTGAGGAAATTGGTCTCAATTTCCCAAATGATTACATAACAAGGTCTTCAGAGTGACACTACGTTTGCTTTTCGGATGAGAAAAAATTTAATTTGGAAGATTCAGACAGCTCTAGCTACCACTTTCACAATAGATAGTCTGAAAACCATCTATTTTTGCTCATCAACAATTCAATTTATAGCTTTTCCTTAGATATGCCTTGGTTCTGAGTATTTATATGTACAATTATAAATATAACTTTTGAAAAGAAAAAATGCCTCACTTGTGTCATAAAAAATTCTTAAGAAACATCTTTGTCCATAAAAAACAGAGCAACATTGCAAGTTAAAAAAATCGTATGAAATACCACAAATATGCAGAAATATGTATGTATGACACTAGCAGAAAAGAACTTAAATAAAAATCTTTGTAGTATTCAAAGCAATTTTGAGAATGGCTCATATGCTGCATGCAAAACATTTCAATGGAACGACAAACCTTATAAATATGCCCAGAGAATAACAAACTCACAACAGCAAAAACAAAAACAAAGAAAGTTGCATAAAACACCGAAACAGCACAATTCCCACAGACTGACAAACAAGTCGTATTGGCGATGTTTGTTGGCCATGCCGGCGTTAATATTTTTCATAGTGCCACCGGCGAGAATTCGTCGAAACGTTTCGAAACGTTGTTAGTTAGAAGAGTGTTTTTTCGGTTCAACGGGAATATTTTTAAGAAATTAAAGAAATTGTCCATTTGATTGCACTTTCCTTGTGCTGTGGTCGTTTTACTAGAATTCCATTTCTTGTGAAGCAGTTAAAAGACTTCTTTTTCTGTTAACAGAGCATTGCTGGTATTTGGGTCAATGAAGTTTTCTTGCATAACGATTACACAAAATCAAATCAAGTGAAACGATTTCATAAATTCTTTCCTTTAGAAGAAGGGATAAGTCAACACAGATATGCTTTATTAAAAATATTTGGAAATGGAAAGTTAGGGGCCAAATTCTGACATTCCTGATTGAACGAGTTCGTGATGGTTTGATGTTTGTTTCAGCAATATTTTGCTTTAGTTTAGTTGTTCAAAAAAACCTGATTCATACACGAATCGGCAAGTTTGTGTCTTTTACTATGAGCTTTTTAATGATATAAATAACGCACCAACGGGCCTGCTTCCTTTCGTCGAATAGCCAGGCTGATAAACTTCAGTTCAGCCGATAGACAGTTTTTATGGTATGCAAAATATAATACATTACAATTGGGTCTTATAGCAAATAAATAACTAAATTAATTTTAGAATTTTCTTATATATTTACCATGAACGTTTATAAAAAAGCAACATGTATCATATATGTTTATAGGTTGTAATAATATTGGATTTAAAGTTCATTATTAATATCAATAATAAACTCAAGTTTTTTCGGCAACAATCATTATTTTATTATTATTAACTTGCCAGCACTTATGCCATCATTCAGCTCTTCTTTCTTTTGCCGCCGCCTTAAACAATTTATGCGGCTTGTTACTCTGCTTACCAGCAAATGCATTGAATATAGAAATACATGACAGCAAACTTGAAAGAATTGTGGTGAAAAGTTTTGCATGTTGACCCCAAGTATGTCACTCCTAATGGCATGCCGAGCAATTTAACCGTTACACATGAATTGTAAAACAGACAAACTTTTCCAAAGCACACACATGCACACAGTTCAGCACAGATTCTTCGACAATGCAGACCAGCACAAGTTCAGCAGTGTATAGATACAATTACAACAATAAGTTTAAAATATTCGTATGAGCCTTTTTTTATGGTTAAAATTTCAAAGTACTTTTAACAGTAAGTGCAACTTAAATACAACTTGTATAAAAGTTTTAAGTTTATTGGAATGTTATTTTTATTACAATATATCGTTTACGAAAAGAGACCATTGATGATGAAAATTTTTACCAACAGCACAGTGCTGTAATTCGTGTCAGTTCTTTTGCTTCATATTTTATATTAAAAATATAAAAGATGTCAAACAGACCAGAATATATTTTTGAGGCTTGAGGTTCAGACTATCAAATATTAGACATCAACGAGACCACTACTCTCTTATTGACCCCTACTTTGGCCAAGCTCATGGACAAAAACAGCTAAATTTGCATATACACACACTAATTGATACATCAACCAACACCAATGAAAAGAGAAAGCGGAGAAACCCCTTAGAACATTAAATTTCTCAAGAGTATATTTTAAGATTTTCTTTGAGAAAAGAACAAAAACAAAATTTACAGCAAACAATTATTTGGTCTTACATTGGCTTTTGGCTGAGTGGTTTGAGTGTCGCTGTAAAGATATGAGCCCCTGAGTTCAAGGACGGATGCTGACGGTGAACAGCTAATTAACCATCTACCTAAAGGTTCTTGATGTTTTTCTTTGTCTTGTTTAATTAATATCAATCACAAAAATAATATAAAACGCACTTAAGCCTGCTAAAGCAACATTTTATACTCTTCAAGTGGAGAAGATGAAAATGCGAAAAAAACATTTTTTAATTCCACATAATTTCTTTTTTTCTTTTTGCCATTGTCCAACACAACATATTGCAATAAATCGTCATTTCACATAAAAAATTGTTACCAATATTGCAGTATTGCTCTACTTTAAGCATTTAACCACATTCATTATATGCCAAATGTTACCAAAAGCCAGATTATCTCTCACACTGAAATTGTTACTGCATAAACCTAGAAACTCAAAACTTGGAAAAAGCATACAACAGAAAAAGTTTGAAGAATTGCAAACTTTCTTTTCATAAACAATGTCACACAGAAGCAAAAAAAAAAAAAGAAAACAGACAAACAACAAGACCAGAGCTTGCAGCTGCAAAAGTTTAGGCAAATGTTTACATTCTGCATGATACATTTTTATGCCAACTAGAGCAAGTTTTAGCTACCGCCGCAACTACAAATGAACAACAATGAAGCAAATCGTCCAGCCAAGCGAAACAAAGCGATTGTTTACTTATTTTGGACATTAATCAGAAATGCATGAAATTGCAAAAGTTTTTGAGGGATTTGAGAATATTGTGCATTATTAAGTCATGGTTTGGCCAGAGTTCCAGATGTAAAAGTGGACATTAAATACATATACACACTCATTAAGAGGCATGTGCAACATTGAGATGTTGTCTTGTACATGAGTGAATTCTGTACTTACCAAAATAAGAAACGTCCACTGGATTTGTGTTTTTCTCCGCTTGATGCAGTTGCCAATGAAGTTCTAAGTTTATTATTTGCTCAAGCTTCACAACCATTTAATATTAAAACATTTTCTACTCAAGCATTTCATGCCTACTTAAATCTTGGCCTGGATGTGTAAATTTTTTGCAATTGCGATAAGAAAATTTCTGGCGATAAAAGCTCTGAAATGAACTATTAATATGTTGAAAAGTGATTTTTCGAAAGAAAAAAAACAGATGTCTTCACCGTAAAACAGATTGAATATAAATAGTAATCTAATTAACTATGCAAGTATTAGATCTTTGTTTTTTATAAAAAACAATTTGACTTTTAATTATTTTTTATACAAAAAAAAACATCTAAAGCTTCCAAATTGAAAAACGCAATGCATGTACCAAAATGGATGTCAGCTACTGCATTTTTTGTATGAAAAACTTAACATTCGCGTTATTTAATCCGAAATAGGAAAAACATCAATGCTTCTTCACATTTTTTAAACGAAACGTTTTTCATGAAGAAGAGCAGGAGTATAACGAACAGATACAGATATTTGCTCTTGCAGTATTAATTTTAAGATTAACGCCCTCATTCATAATAAATATTTTAGGTTTAGTAAACTCTTATTTGACAAAATTCGCATACAACTTTGCCAAATAAGAGCTTTATTTTTTTATGAATAAGGGTGTAAACAAAATGTTCACTGTATATTTTATACACATATACTCGCAGAGCTAACACAACCTTAAAATATGCTCCTGGTAGTGGTCACATTACTTGTGCACCAAGTTTCAGAAATGTGACAGGCTGTAGCCTGTCATATTGTTATTATTTGGCCATAATTAAGACTTTTAAAACAAACCTAGTATACTCAAATCTCAATTATTAATACTACCTTAACATTTTCTCAAATTGAATTCTCCAACAAATTCTATAGCAAACTGAGCAAATTTTAATTGACTTTAAAGCGAAAATATGGTACAAATAAATTGCATATACACTAAAGCCCCGAATTGCGTCGTTTCGATTTGCGTCGCTTTTTAAAACTGGCAAAATTCTATTTGCGTCGTTGCGATTTCAAGTTGCGTCGGTTTGAATTGCGTCGTTTTGACCCCGATTTACGTCGATTCGATTTGCATCGTTTTGATTTCGATTTGCGTCGCTAAACACGGTTACATTTTTTACTGCATCATTGTGGATTACCATTTTTAGCATTTGTAGTGTAGTATGTATTTAGCATCTTGAATTCATTAGTTTTTACAACTTCTGGCAACAACGATCGTCACCTGTACGTTAAGAAATTTTCAGATTGCGTGAAAAAAGGGGAATCCCTTTTTCTTTTTTATATAAGTGGTGCTAAGAGCAGCTGTCTGGTTATGGTAACAATTTAGTGTGTGATTCACCAGAACATGCCTTAAGGACGTAAAACATGAGTTAAAGTAAAAGAAAAGTAATAAGTCTGGAATGAAAATTGGACGTAATAAAATGTTTTAAATCGGGAGAAAAGGCTGCTTTGTTTTAAATATTTTCCCCAACAAATTAAATTTCAGTGCATGTATATAGAAAAAAGTGATTCGATTTGCGTCCTTTCGATTTGCGTCGCGTTTCTCCGGTCCCCATTAACGACGCAAGTTGGGGCTCTAGTGTAATTTAATTATTGTAAATTGCAAAATTTACACTAGTTCTTTATAATCCTCTGATTTTTTAAATTTGTAAAGAAGCAAACTTTGTCTTTTCATGTTTTGCTAACATGAAAATAGCAGTATCATTACAATTTCTTGTCTCAAAAAGCTTTCTTCAAGTAGTGCCAACGATTTCCAATACAACTGGGTTCACTTTTTAGGTCATAATTTTTGATGGTGGGTACATGTAATGATTAATAATTTCTTAAACTACTATAGACATTTTCAAATACTAAAAAAATATTTAATATTCGCTGGTTTGAAATATGATCATTATATGTATGTAAGTCTCGTATGTATGTAGATAAATTTATGTTTTACTTTATTTCTACTTACAACTCTGCCTTGAGCTTTTGACTCCACTCACACTGATACTTGTGCTATTAAATTGCGTTCAAAAAATTCTTCTACGCATTGCAAGTTTACAAAATTACTGATGCTTTATAAGCCAATACCAAATAATTCAAGTAACTGAATAAACACACAAGGCAAGCAGACTTCATTAAATAAAAAATTAATCAATACTCATGTTTCATTTTTTCATCTTTTCGTACACAAAACATAATTGGCAAAAAAAAAGGTCCAAAATTAAAAAAGCAAAATAAAAAAAAATCAACATGAGACCCTCTGAAATTATTTGTTATTTCAAAACGATATTCAAGACTTGCGTAATTTGTTACCTTTTAATTGGAAAGAAATTGTACACATCGTCTTTATGTTATAATTTTAACTTGTGAGCCGTATTAGACAAGTCCCAGACATGGACGTATGGGAATAGGAACATGTGTGCATTAGCCCGGATCTATTTGTATGGACAAAAATGTGTCGACATTTTTCCATCAATTTTTGGAAAGCTTTTGAAAAGAAAAATTTCCACTACAACGCATCAAAAAAAACTTGTTTTCGAGGCCTTCATTTTTAATTTTTTTATTTTTGCATGGGAGCTTCCCGAATGAGGTATGAGGGGTCAATAAAATATTGTGAAGAATAAATTATTAGGGGTTGATCATACATTTTACTTCTCTATGGGCATCCCGGAGCAAGTAAGTGGAATGGGGTTTCCCATTTAATTTTTGTGGTGCTCCAGTGACTAGTCAGTCCTAGGATGCCCTCATAGGCGTCAAATATATGGCCAACAGCCAATCACTTTTTCTCTCTAAAACTGTTCTTCCAATACACACCCATCACCAAATTTAAACACAGCTTAAACTTAAATTTATATTCATTACAGAAATTGAATTCTTATTTTCATATGTCTTACAAAGCAAAATAATCACCTTAAGGGTGAATATTTTTGATAAATCTTCATTAGAATTTCCTTGATTCAACATAAGAAGCATGAAAGTCTTCTTTAAATATGTAATTAAAATTATAATCAAGTTTTGTAATAATGATTTCATCAGAACTTAATGTACATTAGGGTGGCTCGAAGAAATGTCGGCCCACTCAGCTCCTAGGATTAAAAAATAATTAAGCAAAATTTAAAAAAATAGTCTTTGTCCTTTTACATTGCTCTCTGACATTTTTGTGCACTGCGTCACCATTGGGGTACGCTCATAAAAGTTTTCACTAGGGCTTTTTGAGGTGCACATTTCTGCCTCTAATAATTTGTTGGCTTTGCTGTCAAGTTGAGTTTATGACTTTTCCATCCCTGGTTCATGACCACAAAAATAGCAATTATTTGTAATGAAAGCCGCTTCAAGTTTGTGAAAATATTTCTTAAAGACTATTTATTCTTCTTAGTAAAGAAAAAAGTTACAAAGCTTTTAAGAATTAAAATTCATTTACTATTCGAATTCTACAAGAGAAACAAACGGGAAAGAGTGGCCATAAGTGATCGTTTGATTACTTTAATACTGCAAATGGATATTTATGTTTTTGAAAACTTTGCAACTTTTATCTCAATTTAAAACAAATTATTAATCTTTAAGCCAAAAATGCAGACATGATTATGCTGGCAAAATGCTACCATTCCGATGGGAAGGAACCAGGGATGGAGAGGTCACAACTTTAATTTAAGAGCCAAAAGCTATTATAAAGAAGAAAATGCGTTATAAAAACCCTTAGCTAACAGTGTAAAACTCTACATGATAGGTCTACAAATAGCAACAAAAATTGAAAGAACAACATCAAAAGGCACAACAATAAACATTTTTGGATTGATCTTCGTTATTATTTTGTTTTTTGTGTTCTTATAAATCAAAAACCGTGATAAAACAGTTTTTATGTAACACCTGATGCTTTAATTTCTACAGAAACATTGCTTTATGTAGCCAGACTACATAAGCTATATATGAAAGTTTATCAATAGACTACATGTAGATAGTCTGTAATGAAGAGCTCAAGTAGTAGGAGGGCTTAACGCTACTGCTTTAAAACAATATGCAATTAGTTATGACATAGAGTGGACATAAAACAGTCATAGTATGTATCTTCATCTATACTTTTCTTCTCTTCCTTAAAAATATTGATCACTACAATTTCATCACAAAAAGATCGTTCTCAATGCTGAGGAAATAAAATCGAACTAAGGCCTGATAAAGTAATTACCAATAAACAAAACATTTTTTCTTACCCTGCAAAAGTACCTTCTTATTTGAAAATCATCAACATGCACAAATATGTATAATTACGCATGCAAATAACCAGTAAATTAATAATTGTTTATAAGCAAATATGAGCATTATTAAATGTCTGTTTGTAATTTACCAGGTTCATGTGCATTCGAACTTAAAGCTATTAAGGAACTTCATATACAAAAGTTCATTTTAATTAAGTACAAATACATTAACTTTATGGATGTAGTTAAGTGGACATGCACATTGATGCACTTTCTTCGAATCGTTTCTTGAGCTTTTCAGACCAAGACTTACTTGCAAGTTTTCTTTATTTACTTACTTTTAAATTTCCAAATATTAACTTTTTAGACACAAGTGTGCACAGATTGTGTGACAAGCACACAAACTAACCTCTGCAAACAAATAAAAATGAATGAGTATTGAGCAGAAAGACAATTTAACAAATAAAACCAAATTTTAAATTAAAACCACACCACAAAGTAAATATTGTAATATTTTATTATAAAATATTCAATTAAATGGGGAAAATCTTCAAATTTCTTCAGCAGCAACCAAAGAACTTCAACATCTTGAATACTTTCAAGTACTTTAGTTTGTGAAGGACTGTGCAAACATTGCAATAAATGCAAATATGCATAATGCATGCACGTTTTAATTTCATAAATTTGCTTAGAAATATTAATTCGCAACAGATTTTTGAGTAAATATTGTAACAACCAGAAAAGTG
This sequence comes from Sturmia bella, assembly GCA_963662145.1. Taxonomy (NCBI): domain Eukaryota; kingdom Metazoa; phylum Arthropoda; class Insecta; order Diptera; family Tachinidae; genus Sturmia; species Sturmia bella. Next base: position 12,430,748 of record OY759171.1, on the reverse strand, counting down.
CCACTCCATATTAAAGAAATCTATTGTCGCAGCTTTGAGTCCGGGAACACAACAGAAGCGAAGAGCGAATTTTCGTGGGCGACTATAAGGCACTTTAATACATAAGAGAAGGCAACAATAATGACATCGCACGAAATTAGTCATATTTTTCATTTCATATTCCAGCAAATTACGAGGGTTTTAATTAATGTTGCTATGCAATATATTTTTTTGATATTGTTTTCAAATCGTTTAGTAAGCTAGCTAATTATGTATTTGGTCATTAATGGATTACTACATTTAAAGATTAAACAAATTGTTTCTTTTTTGCTTGTTTACAAATTATAGTAAAAGTATTAATTCAGGTCCAAAAATGAACCTTTTCAAAAAACATCTGCTGTATTTTTCAGCTGTCTATATGCCGACAACATTTCGTTGGTGCTAATCAACTCATCAGTAGACTTGAAAAGTTCTTAAAAGTTTGTTTGAAACTTAACTACTTATTCCATAATTCCCATGAACAGAATGAGAATCAGAAATGTTCAAACAAACCTTTAACACAGCAACCATTTCTTTTTTTAGTTTTGCAACACTTCTACTTGATTAGCACCAACGAAATGTCGTCGGCATATAGACAGATGATTTTGAAAATATTTTTCAAATATTTTTTGAAAAGGTTCATTTTCGGACCTGAATTAATACATTTCAATTGGCTCTTAAAGCAAATAAATAATTAAGTTCGTTATAGTAAAAGGTTAAAAGCAACTTTAAAAAAAATCGTTCAGCATTGAGTAATTACTTTTGAGTGTAAAGTATCCAAAAGAAATGCAAGTACTTGGTACCTTAGTACTCAATACTTCATCGGCACTCCTGTTAACTTCTTTATTTGCTTTCAATCATGCATACAGCCTTCTTTGTCTCTAAAACATGTATACTTTTCTCTCCCCAATAATTTCTAATAATAAATTTTTATTTTGAATTTTGTTATAAACCAATCATCATCAGCAGTACCCCGACCGACATTTTATATACAACATTTAGGTTTATTCTTGCTAAAAAACTTTAACAATTTTAATAGACAACATATGGCTTGATTGCCAGAAAATGTTTTTTTTTTTCTTTTTGCTTTCAAATAAATCAAAATGTTTTGTTAAAGTATACAACAATTTGGTTCAATAAGGTTATTTGTAGGAGTGAAACTTGTAGTGAGCAACATGCTATGCATAAAATTTTTATTTATCCAGAGTTTTCATGAAATTTCGAAGAACGTGTACAATGAATCATTGTAGCAACAGAAAAGGATTTACAAATTTTGTTCGTAAATTTAATAGAATTAAAAACTGTTGTTGAATATTTAGTTTATTGGCTTATTTAGGAACATGTGTATGGTAAAAAAAAAGAAAAAATAAAAGATTTTATTAATAAAGTTTTGCTGAAGTTCAAAATACCAAAAAAAAAAAAAAAAAAAATCAGCTGCCATCTTAGCTCGTATTTAAAGTTTAAAACCTCAGCAGTCAGCACATTTCAATGCATGTTAGATCATCGGGAAGAACAATATTTATTGAATGAAATTTCGGTAATAGAATATTATGAGAGCCTTGGCAACCGTTTTGTGGGTAATACTTTTTTCCCCACATAATTACCCTAAACTATTCTATCCTTATTAGAATGTTGAGAGAATTTTTCGAAAACTTTTTATTTTATTTACAATTATCAAAATGCATTTCATCTGGACTTTCCTTTTACGTTTAATCCTAAGCCTTTTCTTCTTGTTTTGCTTGCATTTAATATTTCCGCATTTTTAACTCAACTCTTCCTCATCTAAGCTGTTACGTTGTGGGAGCAAATGCCTACTATGCATACTTCAGATATTACCCTAAAGTGTTAGAATGACCACAACAATGACAGCCACACGCTGATGTGGAAAACTCAACAACAAATCATCTGATGACATTAAAAAGTTGAAAGCGCAAAAAGAGGAAACAATTTTATTCAATGAAAACAATGCCAACAAAGTAACAACTTCTATGCAATTTTATTCTTTATTTTTCTGTGTTGCCAATGATTTTAGTAAAAAAAAATTTTTTACAGGAAACGGAAACGGACACGCATACAAAATTACGCGAACGCGCATTCATGACATAGAGCAAGTGCTTACCACACATACAGACACACATGCTGGCGAAGCAAACTAAAAAAATAAGCAGCTGCACAAAAAAAAGCAAACGGAAATTATTCATACTCACCCATACACACTTACACACGTGCAAGAACATGCACTAACAGAGCCATATGTAAATACATACGACAGCGTATGCAATTTGCAGCTGTCTGGAGTTAAACAAAAGTACTTGTAGTTCGTCGTTTGTTTCATATGCTAAGTGCTGTGAGAGTTTATAGTGGCTGTCATCATTGTAGGAAAGACCATCATAAGGGAGTTTAACGTCATCTCCACCATGTGAAGAACAGTGAGTTTGCACAAATGTCCATATTGCAATGTGTGTATGTATGTGAATTTATGTGCATAATTATGTATGCAGAAGAATGGTAATGCCGGCCTTTTTTGCGTACTACAAGGAATTAAGCATGAATGTCTGAAGTATGTACAGTCATGCAAATACATACATATATTTTATATTTAGTGTTAAAAAATAAAGTTTGTGCATAAAACGACACAGTCGCATAAAGTAAAAGTGTGAAAACCTCAAACATGTGTCATTTCCATACACACATTTTTACATAAAAATCGCAATTAGCATTATTTAAACTTTTTCTTTATTTTACTCGTTGTATAAATATGACTCGTTGACTGGCAGTTATTTTTTTTAAATAAAGATTCCGCTTGTCATACAGTGAGTTGTGGAGAAACAGTTGAAAGTGTTTGAATTGTTTGTTTGAAATGTGGCAAATTAATAGCCAAAGGCTAAAAGTCAGACTGAAAAAGAAAAAACAAAAGTTGGCAATTTTAAAAGCAACAAAACTTCTGAATACTTAGCATACATTAGAGCTTTGCAAGTTTAAAAAAGTATTAACTATTTTATAAATAAATAGGATTGAAAGCCTGGTTTAGCTTAAAAGGTAACAATATTTATTGGAAGCTAAAAAGTCAAAGTTAGGAAACAGTTTAACATAAAAAAAAGATCAAATAAACTATACGTTAAAATAAAAAAAAATTTATTAAATTGGTGGTCTTTTTTTTAGATGTATTGCCTATTTTTAATTAAAAGGCTTTAAGGTTAAAAAGTGCATTTTCAATTATTTTTGAAGAAGTTAAGAAGGGAAGGTAGGAAAAATTTGCTAGCTGGGAGATAACAACCAGTTTGGTACTCACCGCACTCATTTATGAACCTCAAATCCTGTCACGGATGCTGAGCTAAGGTTTTTTTTTGGCAAAGGATGTTCCAACCATATTGCATGATGTTAATTGTGAAATTTTTTCCCAGACCTAGAGCCTGAAAAATAAAACAAGCTAAGTAGAATTTAGAAAGTCGGAGAAAAGGATATTTAAAAATAGTTTTCCAACCTAATTTTACATTTCTTTGCTCTTGTAGTACTTGACGTTCAACATTCAACCATGAAGAAGTATACAATTGAGAAAGGATTTAAGATTGGTGAAACATTTTACGCAAATGAGCATTTAAATCAAAATGCAGCATCATCTTCAGCGACCAGGCAGGTCTCAACTCAGTAAACAAACAGAATTTCTGCCCTTGAGCAAATGGAATTCAATGAATGATTGTTGAAAAGCCGATGCATCCACAAAGTTATACTGCTTGGTGAAATTCATGGGCTGGCGACATCGAGCCATATGATTATAATCATTGTGAATAGTGTTGTCTCTTGTGCTGTACTAATGGACTTCTTATGGCCAGTAATTAATTAATTTAAAAACCTGCTGAAATATGAGGTTTTAACAGGATGGTGACAATTAGCGTACAGCCAATGAAATATGGACCCCCCATTTCGCCTATACAGTTTTTTGGTTTTGAATATTTGTCAAATTACAACTTATACGGGAAAGTGCCGACAAATCTGCAAATGCAGGTCCTTTTGTGGTCTTCTTCTCTAAATATTTCCGTTTTAAAATTTTGTGAGGAAGAAGTATTTTAGAAAATACAGTAGAAACAAGTTGTGCCACCTTGGGGAGGGGGTTCCTATACAGTTTTTTGGTTTTTAATATTTGTCAAATTACAACTTATACGCATAGCTAAGTAAGTACTGTTTTTAAGCAGCCATCCTACAGCCTGAGTTCTTTTGGTGCTTTGCAAGGAATGCATATTTATTGTTGAAATGTGTCGCTGAATATATTATGGTTGTTTCGAATATAATTATTTGTTTGCAAGTATATTATATGGCTGCAACTATTCTTGTACAGAATATAACGTTGTTGTTGCAACCATAATTAAACATGGTTTTTCTTTGCGTGAACGCACCCAACATTTTTTTATACATACAAATGTACCCAAATATCAGTTGATAACCATTTGCCTATTATACTTGCTAACCATTTTATTGCAACATACTGTAAGAGTACAAAATTTTTCAAAAACGTGGCCGTTTTACTTGTAGTGACCACAAAAGCATTCTCACAAAAAAAAAACAAAAATACTTAAAACAAAAGGTTATGAATGTTAAAACAGCCAGTCATTCGTACATCCAGCAAGCCATACTTACACACACATTTGGGAGCTCAGGCTTGTTTGGTTTTTCACTGTTTGAAATTGGTATAAATGCCCTTAAGAAATGTTGTTGTTCGTTTATAAATTTCGTTTGATTAAGGTGCAAAAAGGTAAATAAAAATGTAAAATTCTTTGGCATGTTTCACATATTTTGTTTAAATATGTGCAGCAATAAATCTGAGTTTATTTATTTATGAATTTATTTTTTCAATGACATTTCATGACGAAAATCGATAAGTAAAAAATATTTGAATTGGAAGCGCTGAGTTGTAAAGGATACATTTTTGTTTTAGTAAAAAACTAAATGTTTTCAATGAACTAACTAAAACTTGGGCATTGATGGTTTACATATCGTATGTCGCGTAAGTGCGTCAATTATATTATTGTGATTTCTACCACCCATGTTGTTTGACCATTGGCGTTCTGGAAAAAAATTGCCGGATGACTCCTCCAGCGTGAACAGCGCACCAAGCAGGCACTTTGAGCGGGTGTAATGGCTCCTTGTTTTGCTTGTTCACGTACCCGCTAAGGTGGAAACGAGCATCATCGCTCATTATGATTTGGGGCGAAAAATCGTCCTCTTCATCATAGACACGATTATTTCACTTAAAACGCTGTTTGCCAATTTGGATTTTTCCGAGATATGACTACAGTGTAAAAACAGGCGATATGGCTTCAACTCGATATTGAAAACGTATGCAAACTTTTATAGAAACATAATACTAAAGAGTTCCAGTGTGTACAATTAGTTGTTGTTCTAGTTGTTGTAAATAAATTATGTTTGCTTTGCTTGAATCTATTATTGGAAAAATATTCAGAATTGATTAAGCATTGAAATGAAGCAAATATTTTGTGAACTTAATATAATTTCCCTTCTCTATTGAAGCACATGCAAAATAATATACATACTTTCAACTAACGAAGATAATTTTATGAAAATATCAACTCATTGCCATAATAGTTTTCAATCTATAATAGAACTTTCCGAATGTTTGTACATTAGGGTACCCCTGTGTATTAATCTTCCATTGCAGTGATATTCCATACACAAAATTAAATCTGGCAAAATGTGTTTAAACTTTTCTTTTACTACAATTTCGCTTTCGTCATCACGTGATAGACGGCCGAAAATGTTTACACAGATAAAAGAGATTATAAAAAAAAACACCTCACTGTTGCTAATTAGAACTTGTCATTTTGCTAAGACCGAACTTTTTAGAAGAAGTTCCAAAGTTTTGATATATTTCTGCCTTTTGGCCTTTAATCCCTGAAAAATCAGTGAAAGTTCATCTTCGAGCTTAATTTAATCTACGTTGAAGCTAGTGAATCATATAATCAGTGAATACGTAAATCATATTTTAATAAAGAAAATTTAGCGTTTAAACCAAGGCGAATCAAGTTTAGGTGGTTGCAATTCAATTCGCTTCAACATTTTCTCTCGAGACGTCATAAGTTTTGTTGTCGTTTGCTATCAGCTTTGACAACTCAGAAGATAAAATCGTGGAAAAATGTAGAAGCGAATTGGGATGCGGGCACCTGTCATGGATTCGCCTTGGTTTATTTAACAAGCAAAACATCGGCTGTTTGACTTTTTTGCCAAATTTATATTTCTACAAACAATCAATAATAAATGTTGCACTGATTTACTACACTCAAGCTTAAACTGCAATTAAATTACAGAAATGTTTTGTTAACTAGAGTTTTAACTCTATATGATCTTTTGGCCATAAACAACTTATGAGTGAGAGCTCTCTGTAAATCGTTAAAAATTTTCCTATTTTTAATTAATTTTTTTTTTTTTTGCAGCAGAATATTGCTGCAATTACGTTATTTTGAAAATAGGACTCGCCCTATTGAGCATACTTACGTTTTATATGTTTTATGTTTATGTATACATATGTATGTATTCATGTACGCATATGCAGGTCATATGAATACAAACCCATTTCAACTTTGAATGAAAAGTAATCAAATACGCACAATTCAATAATAATCACGAAACAAGGCAATGCAGCAGTAACAAAGTGAATATAATGAGGAAATATTTCATTGATATAACCGGGGAAAGTTTTCTGTGGCATAAAGTGCATTTTTGGCAGTTTTGCTATTTCTTTAAATTTTTTATTAAAAATCTGTATTTAGTCAGCCTTGCTACTTTAAAAGCAATAATAATAAAAAAAAAAATAAATAAAAAAAGTAAATAAAAAACAATAAAAAAAATTAAATAATTCATAAATATCCAATTTCTTACCCTTTTATTGAGAAAGAGTTTTTTTTTATATTTTTTTAATTTTTTTTTTTTTTTTTTTGAAATTGTATTGACCAACATTTTTTAAGAATATAATAAAAGCAAACTTGAAGATTTATTGACTGAGGAATATACCGTGGCTGTTTCGCATCCACCTTAACTATCATCAGCATCGAAATAGCTTTATTCCGCAGCCAATACGCAGAAAACTCAGTGATAAAATGAAAAGTTAATCAATGAGATTAAGTATAGACAGTCAGTAATGAAAAGATATAGCCATCGACGCTGATGTTTAAAAACACAATACAATTAGTCATGGCCTGGGTTCGAAGCGATTCGGATGATGATGAGTATCGTAGTGGACGTGAAATCATCCGGGTATGTACCCCAGCCAACTATACTTTTGTTGTCTTCTTCAAAAATGTTGATAACTACAATTTTACCGTAAAAAAAAATCTATCTTAATTCTGAGGATCGAACCAAGGCTCGATAAACTAATTAACCATTGTCAATCATAAAGTTTGTCTGTGCCGATAGATATTAATTAAATTAGACAAAGAAGACATCAAAGACATTTAGCAGGGTGGACAACTAGTTGTTTCGAAGCCGCCACACTTTCTCGTCAGCACCCATTTTTGAACACAGGGACTCATGTTTCTAAAGCGACAACCATGCCACTCAGCCACCCAAGTTGTTGTATATATTCTGTCTAAATTTTTTAATTATATCAAACACACCATTTCTATTTTAACTAAAAAAATTAAGACAGAAAATATACAACAACTTGGGTGGCTGAGTGGCATGGTTGTCGCTTTAGAAACATGAGTCCCTGTGTTCAAAAAAATGGGTGCTGACGAGAAAGTGTGGCGGCTTCGAAACAACTAGTTATCCACCCTGCTAAATGTCTTTGATGTCTACTTTGTCTAATTAAATTAATATCAATCACAAGGATAATATAGAAAGAACCTGAGCCTTAACTTAATACAGAAATAATTATATAAGAAAAAGTTCGAATTATAGAAATTAATTAATAAAAAAAATAAAAAATAAATAAGTTAATTTTTAACCAAGAAAATATCTCATTTAAATGACAAAAGAACCAAACTTCGTGTGAGTGCAGCGGGAAACCTATTATTTTAGACTGTGCTAACTGTTTTAATAAAACTAAATACGTTTTATCAAAGTTATTATGAGATATCGGCAGCAACCTTTTAAAGAAAAATAATTCGGAAAAAAAATGTTATAGAAACTGAAACTCTGGTGATTTTGGTAGCTCAGAGATGGCGTCAAAGAAATTTTATGTTTATACAAAATGTTAAGAAAATATTTTATCAAACCCTAATAACTGACTTCACTAATAAATACATACTGCTGAATATATTATTGCGTTTACAACGTTACTTTTTTTATCGCATACGAAACCAACTTTTATCTTTATGGGTTTGTTTTTTATAGTTATTATTCATTTGTAAATGTTGAAAAGCAAATACTGCTCCATAAAATTTATTAAGTGTTAATTTAATATATTAAACGCTGTCAAAACGTTTTAACAAGTAAAATTAATATCATTTAAAAGAGGAAAATTATCGCATAAATTCATCCGTTTCAACAATTTACCTTAAATGCCGTAACAATAATAAAGCGAGATAGTAAAAGGTTGCACAAGAATATAATTTTTATCAATTAACTATGTGATGTACAAGCACATAATTAACAAAACAATTAAAAACTGAAAAATTAGGGCCTCTTAGAAATGGTCCCAATAAAAAGAGATTAAAAGAAACTAAACAAAGCCAAGTATGAGACTGACTCACACAGCAAGGATTCCGTACTAGGCTTTAGTACAAGTAGAAATGACAAATATTTAAATACACTCTCTTTTTTTTCGTGAATTTACTTTATGCTATCTTCTCTTAACAAATACAATATTTGTTTCTCTCATGAGAAACATTCTCAACAAATATTATATTCTTTACAAATAAGATACATCAAATTTGAGTATCTGGGGTAGTAAACAAAGCAAATATTATAACAAAGCATTATTGAAAACAAAACAAATATTGCGGGTAACCAGCCGCTACAACAGCAAATGTAAAAATTTCAGATGTCTAGCTTTTACCGTTTTGGGAGAATAGAGCCTCTGACCGACGAACAGACGGTCGCATGTAGAAGTCTCAGTAATAGGGTTCCGTTTTTTTTTTTCGGTACGAAACCCTAAAAATACTTATTTGAGAACTTTAATCAGTTATTTTTAGACAGAAAATTTGATTTCAACCAAATATCTAATTAACTATTTATAAATAATTTTGAATATTGTGTTCCCAGACTACTAGGGAGAATACTTATAGATAGACAGAGAGAAAAAGTTAGTACTAAATTTAAGTTTCCTCAGCTTGATTTTACTAAGAAAGCTGGGTGAAAATTTAAGTAGGCAAATCAATCTTTAATCAACATTAAAGAAAAAGAAAATCAGTCCTGTTACGGCTTGAAATCAGTACGACATTTTTGGTATTTGCGTATATGGAATTTGGAGTCGGCGGCATATGGATGGCTGAAAAATACAGAAAGCAATTAATAAGTTATATTTTAAGTCCTAAAATAGTACTTGATTTAAGAAAATCTATACTTGCCCTGCCTCTGACACCGAATGGGATTAATTTAAGTACGAATGGAATGAATTGTCATTTCAGTGTACTATTCCACTTCATAAACCTACTAAAAATAACTTATTTTTCACAATTACAATTTCACAATTCAATTCACTTGCACTTAAGTACGGATTTTCTTAAATCAAGTAAATTGTTCTTAATTTAAGTATAGACTATTCAAACAGTAAATACTTAATTTTAGAAATATTTAATTCTGTTTCCGATTTGAGTATAGCTAAAATATGTACTTAAAAAAGCAAGCATGTGGCATCTTGATTTAAGAACATACATATTTATTATACTTTAGACACTGATTGAGATTGATTTACATAAGTACGGAAGGATTGAGTTTGTCTTGAGTGTCATGATTATATACTTCATTCGATGTTTCTGAAGTCTATTTAATTCCAGGTTTGTACATGAAATTATGTTCTCTACTTCCTTAATTCAATATTAATTTAGAAGTTATTTCGTCTCTTTGCCTAATCACTCTACGAATTCGGCTATCGCAGCAATTAAAAGAATTAAGCATTTATCCAAGCTGGTTAAAAATACACCCCAGAAGTTCGTACTTATTTTAAGCCATAACAGGATTAATAATCCCAATTCGACTTGTTTTAAGTACACTTGTGTGTTATGCGCACTTAAGTTTTCAATCACGTTTACGTACGAAAATCAAATTATTCTTTCTGTGTATATCCTACAGAAATTTTATCATCCTGACAGTATTAACAAAAGAAAATAGAGTATAACACTATCCAAAATATTGTCACCTGCAAAATTATTAAGCTCTTTATTAATTGAGCTATTTCACAATATCTTGTTCTCATTTCACAAAAAGATCCTAATTCTAGTTAAGAGCAACAAAAAATTCAAAGTCATTTAATACCCTTGAATTTTTTTTTTTTTTTTTTTTTTGCTTACATAAAACAAGGCAAAAATAGAACTCAGTAATATATATTTTCCTTTTGCCTAATATTTGAATAAAATCTTAGAAAAAAAAAGATTGAGATAAAACTTATTGTTGAGTATTAAATCTTTTTTACGACAACAAAAGAAAAACCTGAAAAAAGGTGAGATGAAAAGCATTAAGGACTTACTCTTTTGAAAGGGTTGCTAAAGTGTAAAAGCCCTTTTTGTTTATATTTTAATACTAGGTGATAATCAGATTTTAAGCTTTAAATAAAAAGCTTTAAACAAAACAGATGCGAGATTTAATTAAAAGTTAAACAGACATACAAACATAAAATATATCTGTACAAAAATATAAATAGTGTAGACTATTTCTCTTTTATTATTATGATTGATAAATGAAGAGACAAGCCTAAAAGGCCAAATATAATTCATATTCTACTATAATGACATACAATACAACAGTAATTAAAAAAATTTGTTTGAAAAAATGGAGAAGTACACACACATTTTCTGTAGTTTACAACAAAATCATGAACAAAAACCTAGTAAGAAAGTAGGTTTTTGTTCATGATTTTGTTGTAAAAACTGCACAAAACTTGATTTCACAAAAAATCGAGGCAGCGATATGTAATAAGCAAAATGTAATCAAAAGAATAAATTTTTAACTGGTTGCAGTTAATGGGGGGAATAACGAATTTCTAGTTATATTCCCCGGAGTTGTGGCTTATATTTTGCTAATGCCTCCACTGAAGCCTTATTGGTAATAAAAGAAGTAGATGCCTAAGGTTGACTCTTCGGTACCACTCCATCTCTGATTGTTGCTAAAAAGTAATAGCTGATGATTGATGCCGTAAGCACGTTTGCAACTCTTGATGATGAATCCATTAGATGCTTTTTCGAGAATCTGAATGTGTCTTGCGAAACTGCTGTCTTACAAAAGAACCTCTTTTAAAAAAGGCATATTTGTGAAAGTCTTAGGGGCTGTATAAAGTCCAAACGCTGTTTGAGGATTGCAGACAAACTTTAGATTCCTAACACTCTGGAGAATTATTTTACAGCTAGAGATTTTCAGCAACAGTTAGCGTTTTAAATAAGATAACAAATTCTCACCAGAATTGTACAAACAACTGTACAATAAAAATAGGCGCTTTGCCCCAAACTGAGACCGTCCAATATGCAGGTTTCAACAGAAAAATATATACATACCTTAATTATTTTTTTTTTTCTTTTAATATGTATTAATTATTCAAGCAATTGATCTTTGGTTTTTTCATAAAAATAATATTAAAGAATTATTTATTTATTTTCAATATTTCGCCAACAATTTGTTGGCATCTTCAGGAAAATAGAAAAAAATAAAAAAATAAAAAAAAAATTTTGCCGAAAGTAGAAAAATAATCATTTGAGATAAATAGACACATGCATTAGATACATTTCTATAAAAAACTACAAGAGTGCTACAAATTTCCCTAAAAACGGCTTTACTTCAATTAAAGTTACAATTTGATTTAAATTGCATAGTACATGAACAGTAATAATAGTATAAAATTTTAAGGAGATAACACTTGGGAATCATAGCACAACAGACCTTCATGTGGGAATTTCAACAGTATTGACTTTACTATTAATAGGAAAGAAATGCTACATACATGTGTGCATAAGTATGTACTATATATGGGTATTTCTATGATGTCCAACTCATCACTCACAAAACAAACTTTATAATGGTGGCTTAAGGTCTGACTATAATGTGCAAGCAGACAAACGCTAACAAATGGGTGACAGAATTTAAAATATTTCTACCAAAAAAATACTTAAAATGTTTGTTGTAGTTAAGATGCCTAGAGGAATAAATTCTCTGTTCTTAAAACTTTAAATTTTGGACCTCTTGGACCACTTGACGGAAACTCCCATACATGAAATGTTAGAAGTATAGAATTACTGCAAATACATTGACTGCAATGCAAGAATGATTCTCAGTATGATGACAATGATAATATGAATGTTGGCAACAAAATCTTATTTTAATACAACATAAGTAAAAGAGTATTTTCTTAATATTTACGTAAGAGTACTTGTGCAAGTTTTTGTTCTGGTGCAACTTTACTTCAACAATATACCACCAACAATAGCAAAAAGCAGAGAAAAAATAGCAAACAAGATGAAATGTTCGTTTTTTTTTTAATAAATTATACAAACAGTATGAAAGCTTAAAATTTCCTTTAGAAGTGCAGAGATAACAGCATCATCTTCAAGAAAACTTTTTGAACAAAAATCTTGCAAGACAACAAACCAGAAACAATCTTCAAGCACTTGCAGGTACTATATATTTGCGTTTACGCACTTTACTATGACATTATAACAGTAGCAAAAGCACAAGCCCAACCACTTGATTGCTGCCGTCATAAAAGTAGTAGCAACCATACAAGGCGACGTTTAGAAGGTGCATCCGAATGGGTGCACAATAAGTTTGTTGGAAATTAGATGCACCTCTAGACGATACACCGAGTGTTTTCATAACATGACATTTCAAAAAAAAAAAAATTAAATAACAGCGACAATAAATATTTTTAATGTTGAAGTCAGCTGTTTTAAGCAATTTATTTTTTTTTTCTTTTTTACTTGCTTACCGCATTCCCCATATACAAGCAAAACTCGCCTGGCCAAATATGTCAAACTTGCAGCATGTAAATGTACCATCACTATAAGAAGCAATGCCATGAAGTTTACAGTTTTCAAGATACAAAAACATGTGTCACTTGCACACTCATGCACACACATACATACATACATACATATTTGGTTGACTTCATCTGCATGTTCTTTTCACTATCAGTGTAATGTTATAACAACTTTAATAACAAAATATTATTAAACAAGAAAAAAAGTTAACAATGCACTTCAGACTGGTGAGGCGTGCAAAGAAATTTCTTCCAAAGTTGTAGGGTTTCTAAAAAAATAATAAAGTTTAAAGAAATAATGTATACCAGTAATTTTAGCAATAAGTACGTTAAAAGAAAACTGGGATATTATGGCACTACTACATACAAGAATTGATAAAGGTTTAGTTGTACGTATTTTGAAATTTTGTATAGAATACAATAGGTATTTTAAATATAATAATAGGATATATACACAGATAGAAGGACGCCCAATGGGATCTAAAGTTTTTTCAATTATTGCGGACATTATGATGGAGAAGTTAATACATATTACTATAGAAAAATTGAATATGAAGCCAAGAATAATGACAAAATATGTGAATGATCTATTCTGTATTGTTCCAGAAATAGCAGTTGATGATATCTTTACAATGTTGAATAGTTTTAATTCTAATATTAAATTTACAATGTTGAAGGAATATAATTCAAGACTGCCGTATTTGGATAATTAGTGATTAAGAGTTTTATGGTAAAAACATTATTAAAATTAGGAATTCACTGAAGGATAATAATTTTCGTCTAGTCAGAGACGCATGTGAAATAATTACGAAATTGAAGAACTCAAATTATGATTAGTACAAGAGACTCATACATTTTCAAGATTTTCACGTATATACCAGGACTATCAGAAAGATTGGCAGGGTTGCTAATAGAAGCCATAACACATTAGATAGAATTTTTAGTAAGAACAAGAATAGGTTTGATATATGGGATATGTCGAATTTGGTGCATAATTATTCAGTATTAAGAATAGAAAATAATTATAAACATCGTTACATGTTAGAAATGTTGGAGATTATTAATACACCAGCAGAGAGATTATTAATACGCTGGCTTCTTTATTTGTTTCTCTTATGAGAAAAATTCTCAACAAATAGTATATTCTTTACAAATAAAATAAATCAAATTTGAGTAAACAAAGCAAATATCATTTTTGAAAATAAAACTAACATTTTTTCATTGAATTTGCTTGTTCTGTTCTTCATTTTTATTTAAACTTAAACTGAGTATATTTGAAAAAGCAAATGTATTTGAATTTAAATACACTTGATGCTAATCCCAAGTACAAAGATGACCGTAACATCAACTGCGTTAAGAGAATTGTGTTTTGCTGCATAATTAGAGGGAAAAAAAGAAAAAAAATTCTGAAACAAACAATTCATGTATAAACATAGATGCGAATTTAAAAGAGAATTGATGAAGGAGTGATCAAGAAATCCTTGTATGCACAAACTGGCTCTTATTTACTTCATTACAGGGATTAAACGGAAATCAGTACATTGTGCCGATGAAGAAAACTTCACAAGTGTCTTTAATAAGGACTTGCACATGTCGATGTAAGAGTATCGCATACGATCTTAGCGATCTTAATTATAAATGTTTTCTCATAATTTCGTCTGCATAAAATATTTTATTTTCGGGTCCAGGAGAGATTTTAATATGTCTTGCAAACCCTTAGTTTACAAGTTTCCTTTCTGTTGTTATTCTTATCACTGCAAAGGCACGCCTACAAAATATTTTCTGTGTCTGTTTTGCTAAAATTAGTTTAGCAAGTAGTAAAATATTTTAATATGATTTATAGAAATTAATAATCTACATGTCTTGTTCAGTTATAATACAGCAAATTTAATGTTTTAATAAAAACAAGCAAAACTTTTTTCTCCACCTACATACAATATAAAAGTTAATTAAAATGCACATTTGCTGCTAACTGCTTTTCTACTATATAAAAATTGAACTAAAAAATTGGTTTCAAGATGATACAGCTTTAAGAACCAACCTAAATTAGATCGTTAAGCGTGTTATATATGTATAAGTATACTCATTCCCATATAAGCGTGGCATCAATACTGCTATTAGAAAATCCAAAATATAAAATAGCAAAAACCTTCATAAATAAACAAAAAACGATAAAATAAAAAAATTAAAATGACATAACTGATTTTTTAAGTATGAAGACCAAAGCAAGTTCCAAATAAAAGGAGATTTCAAACCTCAGTGTTCAGATATATGTATATGTGAATGTGCATACCCAGTTGACAACGCCTTCACGACATCATTGGTGATGGGAGCACGACAATGTTGCGTACCCGCAGGCAAATGAGAGGCAGCCAGTGCAGATCTTTTTCTTACTAGTGAAGCGAAAATTGTGCAAGACAAGAAGACGGACAATGTCGCTGATGGCGGCATACATAAATGATTTTCGGTGATTACATAGAAGAACAATCTTCTAACATTTCGGGGCACACACTCGTATGCGACTGCTGCCGCGATAGCTCTTTGACGACTTATCTATCAGCTTATATGCAAAATAAAATGTTTTTGAAGAACATTTAATTTCTTATGAAATTACGATTTTGGTATCGGATGAGATCGTCTTAGCTCAGCATTATAATGAAACGAAGTGAAATTGAGAAAAGATGCGCATGAAAATTCAGCTTCTATTTCTTTTTTTAGAAAATTTCCTAGACCCCATCCTACACCATTAGATCAGAGATATATTTTTATGTATTCATTTTACTTTGCTGACGAATAATTTAAACACAAACAAATTTTGATCTAAATTTTAAAATTGGATTAGAGTTGCAGGATTCTTATTCCTTCTATTTTACATACGCAAAGCAAAGTCAGCTCATTTCAGGCCTGACACTTACTTTTATGAATAAAGTATGATGTTTCTTCATCATAATCGACAAGGAACCGGCTTTTGATTAAAAGTGAGTTTAAATTGCTTGTAACATGTTATTTATTTATTAAATACCAGAGAAATAATTCTTAAGTATTTAGTTGGTGTTCAGCCAAGCCTAAATTATTTTTCTTTAATGGTTATAAAGTTTACTTCCTATTTTCGTCATAAAACATAACGGTTCACACAAACATCAGCAGTTGACAGTATTTGCGTTGTAGATGTGTTTGTAATTGTTGCAAGAGACAAAGCAAAAAAAAAAAGCACTTAAGCTCAAATAGAAATGTTTATAGTACATGTCGCCTCAAGAACCTGTCGGACTGACTTGGGAACTGCGTTAAAACTGGTTTTTAAGAACAGCAGTAACAAAGTAAATAAGTAGAATAAAAATATACGTAAGACAACTGAGTATACTAATAGCAAATTTACCCAAGTTAAAGATCTTAAACAATATTTACCTTAAGCAGAACGTGCGTCTCTTAACTTTAATGATAACTGTCGTAAACGTGTTGCATCAGCATGTCTTTACTTCGTAGTGTGTATGATGATAATAATGATGATGATAATGTTGATTTCTGTATTCTTGGGAATCGTTTACCCAGATGGTTTTGTCGCTTTCATTTAATATAATGTTTTGTTTTTCTATACTAGAAAGTAGTACAGAGTGACATTAATTGCTGCGTACAAAACAAAATTAGTTAAAAGGGGTGCAAAAACAAAACTATATTATAAATTAATATATTAAATTATTATACAGTCAAAGCCCGGTATAACGAATACTCAGTTTAACGAATATCCGATATAACGAATGGCGAAACTTTTACTTTAACTGCCTTATATAGCGAATGGCAAAAAAAAAAGAGTCTCGATTTAACGAATGACAAAGCAAAATACATCAAAAAATCTTTATAGAATCGTATGATTGTGGGTGTTTTTGGCTTCTTTGCTTTGTATTGAAAGCACTCGTGTGATGCGTTGCTTTTTTCCTGAAAATTTCAGTAGTGTTGTTTGGTTCATTGTGAAAACGTGATGTCGAATTCTTAAGAAATTAATAATATGAATGAAATGTTACAATAAACCTACATATGTTAATACCATCCAAATATAAGTAAATATGTATATGCACCTTTGTACATTATAATTTTTAATGAATTTACATGTTAGAAATAAAAACAATTCTTAAATAAACGTTAAAATATCAATTAAAGTTTTATTTCTCCACAAAGTTATCAATACAATTAAATTTTGATGTTTTTGAAACTGCGGACCACCGTCTTTTAAAAAATTTTAAGATAAAAAATTACTGTGCGATATAACGAATATCTCGGTATAACGAAAGGTCTGAACATTATATCATTCGTTAAACCGGGCTTTGACTGTACTTGCAGTTAAGAGAAGGTCTTCAACACAGCATGTAGTCTTTTACTCTTTATTATAACTGTTTTGTTCGAGCCTTTAGGTCACTATTTTTTGAAAAAACATCAAAACATTCGTGAAGAAGATATCCATTGTGATATCGAAATATCGAATTTAATAAACATTTATAAAAAAAACAAGTGACCTAAAGGCTCGAACAATTCAAATATTAAAGTATAACTGTTTATCTGGCTTAGAGCTTTCTAATCATTGCGACATACTTCACGGCAGATGTCAAATTAAAGCACTTAGAAAAGATAATATGTATTTTAACCAGGCCAGTCGCTGTTTCTGAGTGCAGCAACGTCTACAAATGAGCTGGTTATAATCCAACTACAAAGTCTTTAAGAATGCTTTATTTGTATTCTTTTCAAATTTTACAGCAATAATTTAAAAATAGCCCTTAAATCTCATTTACATTAAAATTTGTAAAAACTATTTAAAATAGCATTAAAGAGAATGTTATTGGTTCCTGGAACATACATACAGTACATGCGAATTTTTACTTATTACTATATACATACACATATACATATATGTTAATAATATTATACATACATATGTATGTAATTTACTATATAAAACTTAATGAACTTTACGCATGAAAAATTATGTGTCATACATTTTTGATGCAACATCAGTACGAGTATAAATACCACTTCCTTTAACCATTAGCCAAATAACAAAAGATTGTCTTCTCTTCCTGGTTGTAAGTAAAATGCCTGTTGTAGCTGTTGCTTTACTTTTTAACTTGACAATTTTCTAACTAGTTTTATTCAAACACTATCACGAGAGAAAGCAAACATTCGTATACACTCTCTTCTATACGAATATCTTCCCAGGGGAAATACAGGATATTGCTATTACTGATAAAAATTTCATATTGCAAGATTTTCAATAAGACAATAAAATAAAATGTGTGCATGTAAAATATTTCTTAATAATTTTTGGTTTAAGATGTTTTGTAAACATAACGTGTTATATTGTTATTAAATTGTCTTACATACAGCCAGGTCACAAAGTTTAATTCTCATCACAATGAGAATACTACGAGTATAGTCCATAGCTGGGAAAATCAGAAAATAAAATTAATAACAACTATTAATAATAAAAAATGGACTTATTTATTGGCTTTAAGAGCCAATTGAAATGTATTATTTTAGGTCTAAAAATAGACCTTAATGTTTGCTATCTTTCTCAACCGTCTATATGCCGCCGACATTTCGTTGATGCTAATCAACTCATCAGTAGACTCGAGAAAACTTAAAAGAATGCTTGAAACTCAACTACTTATTCCGAAATTCCCATGAACAAAATGAGTATCAAAAATGTTCAAACAAACCTTTAATAAATAAAACATTTTGTTGTCCTGCAACAGTTTTACTTTACTTAACAACTTCTATACAACGAGTGATCATCGGTTACTATAATTTGTGTCGTAACATCAAAAAGTAAAAGTTTTTTTTGAATATTAAAAAGTAAACTTTCAAACATTCTTTTAAGATTTTTCTAGTCTACTGATGAGTTGAATATTATCAAAGAAATGTCGACCCCATATAGATGGATGAAAAAAAAGGGAAAAAATTAAGGTATATTTTTAGACCTAAAATAATTATTAATAATAATAAACAAAATTTTCAAAAATTTTTTTTTCAAGTTCAGGTTTAGTGACCAATTTTCGTCTTGGTATTTTAATGTTAAATTAGTTAATATTCATTTAAATTTAAGTTGCATTTAGATGCAGTCGTAAATATGTGAGAGCTTTCCATACGTAAATGATTTACGTATGGAAAGCAGGTGCAGCACCTGTTTCTTATTGAAAGAAAAATATTTTTTTAATGAAAATAATTTATTTATTACTTGTACTTAATTAAAGCAATTAAATATTATTGGTATTTCTGGGCATACTATTTTTGTGTACCATATTAACAGCTCATTTTAAGCTGACTGTTTGACGTAAGTAATGGAAGTAACCATATATGCCTCTTTGTGTGCGCTTTGATGACTTCTTAAGTACAGTAGCAGCAACAAATACTAAAAACCATATGATTAATCTATAAAACATAAATGAGCTTTAAGTGGCCAGAATTGTTCCCTAAAACTGCAATCAAACAAGTGCTGAAAAAATAAATTTAATGCTCAAATGCAACTTAAAGCTAAATGGCATTTGATTATCAACTCAAAAATTGGCCTTGACATACAAATATCATATTTATCAAACAGACATATATGTAAATTTTAAGTTTGGATTATGCGTCCTTAAAAACAAGTGGTCAAGACGATATAAGAAAAACTCTTCTCTGGAAATACTTGATAAATACGATTGGTTTTTGATGGCAAACGTTTGCAACTTTTTTGTATAGCAATTATCAGCTTGTGGCAACATAGTAATTCGCTTAAAATTTTCCGATTATAATTTAGTTTGCATAACAAATTTTATACTTATATGTTAATGTACTTCCATGGCAATGATAATTTGACTATAAATTAGTTTTTATTCTCATATATTATTTACCAAAATTATATTTTATCACCCATTTATATGCATATTTTCGAATGCAATTTCGTTCACAGCTTTAAATTAATTTTAATTCAACAATATCAAATTTAAAACACAATTTCATTAAATTGTAAACACAAGTTAATGCATATGAAATAAGTGATGTTGCGAATATTCGCAAACGACTTGGCGAATATTTGCTTATTTAATGACATTTGCATTCGCCAAATTTCAAAAAACAACTGGCATATTTAAAATCAAATCGTAATAATGAGAAATCAAATGTGCATAAACACTACAGCCTCTTTTTTTTGTGTTTATTAATTCAAAATTTGTATTATAATATATATCACTATAATAAACTATAGTTGACAATATACATATATCTTATAAATACAATTTGGCCCCGGTACGAGCACTCTAGTATAATTGGTATAGTATGGTTAAAGCTTGTTTTTAACAAATACGTTAGGATACATACATATATAGTATATTCTTCACAAATGAACAGATATAGATCAGAATGCAATGAAAACTAGTTGGAAAAAACATTGCTTGACTATTGTAAGGTAAAGGGATGGGTCAAGAGGTAAAAAAAAAAAAAAAAAAAACACTACTCCCTCTTTTATCATTCTCATTAGCTGTTGTGGTGCAGTTCAAGTACAATGAAATGCTTATTTTGGTAAAAAAAATATTATTTGGAGGTAAAAAAAAAAAAAAACACTACTCCCTCTTTTATCATTCTCAATAGCTGTTTTTCTAGTTCAAGTACAATGAAATGCTTATTTTGGAGTCGTTCTTTGGGTGCAAGGGAAAAACATAATTTTTCATAACAGTACTTTAAAAGTTATAATTGCCAGTTACTAAGTTTATTCCACTCTTTTTAGTTTAATATTATATTAATTTTTCGAGCTTTAGGTCTCAATTCTATGTATTAGTTTTATTTGTCGATATTTCGCTTTCCTTCGAATAGCTTCTTCAGGGAAATAACATAAAATTTAAAAAAAAAATTTTTCAGCATTAATTTTAACTTTATGTAAGTCTAACTATATGATATAATACGATTGTTAATAATTTTGTCGGGCTTGAGTTCGATTTTTAATTTCTCAAAATTGAGAAAAATATATATATTTTTTTTGTTATCAAACACTGAGTCGTTCAAATATGAACTTAATTATTTATTTGCCAATTGAAATGTATTAATTCAGGTCCAAAAATGAACCTTTTCAAAAAGTTCATAGACATATAGACAGCTGAAAAATATAGCAAATATTTTTTGAAAAGGTTCATTTTTGGACCTGAATTAAAACACTGAGTCGTTTTACCCCCAACCAACAATATCACAAAACTGCCAGTTGCATCAAAAACATAAGCAGCGGCAGCGAGACCATCAGCAGAAGAATGAAAAGAAACAACGCCAACAACGTGTAGAGTATCGAACAGGAACTTGTATCTATGAAATATGTATATACAAATGTAAAAAAAAAAAAAATTAAAAAAATTGCTTGTTTTAGAGCATTTAACATAAAGTTCAAAATATAATCAAAAGAAATTACCATAAAGTTTCTGTACTTTATGGTAAGTATGGTATAAATATTACCAAAAAAATTATTCTCTTAAATTATTTTTCCAAAACAAATGTATCCTATTTGGTCTAAAAATACATTTTTGATGTGCAGATTTTTTTTGCCGATTTTTTTTTCTTCAAATAAAAGTACCAGTAATGCCGACTTTTTTTTCCAAAATGCTGATTTTTTATTAATATTTGTTGGCACTCCTGAGTTCACCTCATGGCATTTGAAATGGATCTCTTAATACTTTATTAACGATTACGAACAATTTGATGCAAGTTTTGTAGATGCTTGTAAAATTATTTTCCTGCTATTTTAGCAACGATTGCGATTCATTTAATGTTATTTCTAATAAATTCGTTTTACTTCCTGCACTACATTACCATGACCATTTATAAAAATTTATTCGCTGCAAATTTCAA
Organism: Sturmia bella; assembly: GCA_963662145.1. Lineage (NCBI taxonomy): Eukaryota > Metazoa > Arthropoda > Insecta > Diptera > Tachinidae > Sturmia > Sturmia bella. The sequence goes on along the minus strand of OY759171.1, from coordinate 12,408,742 downwards.
AATTATAACCAAGCAGAATATGTATATTTAGAAGTCACATTCTGTTGTTAATAAATGTATTAATGGATTCTGACTGCTGACCTTATTTTATGTTTATTAATTTCTTATTTGGCAAATGTCTGTACTCGTGCAATGTTTGTCGAATAAGCGCTTAATAAAGTAGAAAATATTTATTTCCTATAGGTTTATGGTTTCTAGAAAACTTTTAACATGTTTCAATTTTATAATTTTTCCGGCAATTTTTCCCTTTACTGCATGTCCTTTAGCAGCAATAAAATTAAACAAAAGAAAAACCTAGAAAAAATAAAACGTATTCCTATTACACATTTCGCAATGAAATGTTACATTGAATTAATGTCTAGTGAGACTTAATTCTGTGAGCCAACTCATTAAAAATTCGTTGCATGTTCAGACAATAACAATATCTTTGTCAAATACGTACTACATTCATACAAATAAACATTTTAACTGGATACGAGTAGTCAGTGGTCCAATCAATACCCAAGTACCATGATATTCAATATCTTGCCACTCAAACCCACCCGTAGCAGTTTAAATTAAAAATACGTTTTTTTTTTTGTATTGTGTCTTTGTTTTATCTTGTTGCTCCATTGACTATTCAAGTATCAGTAATACGTACTGTCTTGTGTTGCTTTGCCCAGCAAATTAAAAGCGTAAACCCCATTTTACATTCATAGGTCCCTTTTCATTGCGATTGGACATTGTGAATATACACATATGTATGTACGAGAGAATGGAAAGGAAATGAAAGAAAGCGAAAATGGAAAAGCAAATGTAATGAATTCAATGTGAAATGCTAAAACTGTAAGGAAGCACATTACAATTAAATTAAATATAACATTAACATTCCATGTGTGCTTTGAACAACTTTTACATAAAAACTTATATACTTTCTTTTTTTATTGTTTTTGTTTTTTGGAACCGACAAGAGCACATAAACACACTGTTAGCCAGACAGACTCAACCTAGTGTAAATGCATGCAGAAGGGATAGAATAAATTTAAATTATAATCAGAGCAAACTTTAACAACAAATTAGATATTTGGAAAAGTATCTAGCGGCGACTGAAATATTAATGTAGTCTGAAAACAAGACTTTAATGAATTTCTATATAATTGACTGTCAATTAAGGTACGTTTATAAAGTATAACGAGTTTGTGGAATAAAAATCTTACGTATCTTATACGCACCGGGCTAGTTTTTGTCGCTAACGAATAAAAATATATCTCAAAGAGCCAATTTACACGAGATGAGCTAATTTACACATGGGATTAATGAATCTGGCATAAAAATGTATACGTACACACAGCTCTATGGGTGTTGGAGTTGTTTGTATTTGTTTGATATGTGTTTTAGCTTCAAAATATGCTGGTAAGACCAACCCACTAGAGAACGATTTTTCAGAAAATTCTTGCACGACATCTCAGATCGTTTATGACTGGTTTCATAACATCTCTTTTTTATATCATTATGGTAAAATTTACCTAAATTTTTCTATTTAAAAGAAACCGGCCAGAAATTTGAATATTTCGGAAATTCGTATAGCCCTAAAAACAAAGTGGTTCGAATTTCTAAGCATCTACTGTACTACTAAATTAGCTGCATAAACTTTTTGTAACCTTTTGAATCACCTTTGATCAATTTTATTTCGTTTGGGTTCATTTTAATGATTTTCGATTCAAAGTAATTATGTATATTTAGGAAATTTTTAATGTATGGACAACAAATTTGAGCAGGTTTAAAATAAAAAGAGATAAGGTAGCAATAAAACAAAAGAAGTCGCATAATTAGCGGCGTTTAAAAAAGTCGCCCGAAAAGTCACAGACGAGAAAATCGGGCGTCAAATTTCGACGAGAGCTAAGCCTGACTGGAATACCACTCTGCCTAATAACGATTCATAAAGAAAGTCTTATTGATTCTATCAGGTAGTTTTGGCTCTGTGTTCAGTTTTGTAAATCAAAGCACTTGATATTTATCTATTCCGCAGATTTGATGTCATATCTAGGCATGTTCTAGATCCTTTCAAAATCAAATCATTTCGTAGCTTCCATTACTTTCCTTTGAACATTTATCAACCACGTTATCAGCGAATGCCAGAGCGCCCCTCATAAAATTACTCTAACACTCCCACAAACATACAAAATATAAATTACATATGTAAGTCAATTGGAATTAAAGCAGAACTAAATAAACGCAATTCAATTGTTCATTCCTGAATACTGACTGCCAATCAATATCATTGCATTGTAAGTACATCAACATGATAAACACTTGAATCTGGCAAATAAAAAATGCTTGCATGACATTTAACGAATTTGTATAATGTAGATTCTTTATTGTTTTAAGTCATTGAATTCTATTTAACTTGAAATGCCAAATAAACCCCCTATGGTTGATGTTTCAATTAGAAATGATTTTCCTGTCCACTTCATTGTATTTGACAGAAACGACTAAATATGTATGTATGTATGTATATTGAATGGCGAATTTTTAAAACTAAGTTTTCTTTTAAATGTTTAAAGAGAAATAATAAAATCTATTGAAAAAGCATAATAATATCATGTTGATTGCTTGAAAGTATTATTTACTATTAAATCAGTGAAATCAGCAAACAAAAACATAACCTCAATTCACAAGATTAGTTGTGTCAGGTAAAATTGTATTTGAGCAGATAACTTTATACACAATCATTGAACTCGAAACAATCATTGAAGGCGAGACAACTGCTCATAAAAAATGATATGGTTGAGAGGTCAATATTTATGTACATATATGTACATTTATTGAAATACATGGATATGTATCAGTGCTGAAAGAAGTAGGGGAAGCCCCCACATATAGAAATGTATTATACTAAACCGAAAGTGTAAGGAAAATGGAACAGATCTTTTTAATTTCTTCAAAATGTAGGGACTTTTTCATCATATCGCATTACTTTTAAAACAAAATATATGAAAAAAATGTTTCTTTCCCTTCATTATGGACCAAAGTACGTTTGCTTAATTCTAGATAAGCCATTTTTATCATGTTTGCTGTGTAGATAGTTTTTTAATTCTTAATTAACTTTTATATATTTATTTGAGCTTAAGGTCTTTTAGAATTTGAGTATTTATTTTTGTCAATATTTCGCTCTCCTTCGGATAGCTTCTTCAGGACAATAATAAATATATAAAATATAAGATAAATATATAAAATATAAAATATAAGAAAAAAAGATTTCTGAAGTATTACTGAACTTATATTCCAGCCCTTGATTATGTTTTTATGCATTTTATCACTGAGCCTCTATCAGCATTTATCAATAAATTGCATTCAATCTTACTTATAGGTAGATAGTTTATGTGCACTTAACCAATACATGTTTAGCAACCTTCTTGAGTTGTAACTCCATTGACATTTTGGCAGATACTTCACTTCGTTCGTTTCCCTGTACAAGTGCATTAAAACAGAATAAAATTAATTAAGCGCACTTAAGTATCCACAAGCAAAGCATCTGCTGTCTATTAACACTTACAAAATACCTCGAAAAGGATAGGGGAAACAGAGAAAGAAATTTTGCGAAGGACATCAGCACTTTAACACGTAACTGCACTTTAATTTTTTTCTGATTCTGGCACTTTTGGCTGTGCACACTATTGATTGCAGTACATTTGCAAATTACTAGCTGATAGATGTTGTTAATTGATAGGTTAGGATTGGTTTGTTTTTTTTTCACAATGTTTTTTTATAAATAAATATATTATATGCAAACTTTATTTGATTATCTATAAAAATGTATTTGAAATCGGTACTTTCTAGGCTCTCGTAACTAGTTAATACACAGAAAGAAAAAGCTCGTACTAAATTTACGGTTTTCATCTGATTTTAGTACAAAACGTACTTGTACGAATAACGCACAAGTGTACTTATATTAAGCCGAGTAAGGATTATCAAAGAAACGCAATCCTCAAAATGAGTACAAAATTCTTGCGTGTGTTTGTAACCAGCATTTGTGTAAGCTTATACATATATGTATATATTGAATTACGTCTCATTTTCTTAATTGCTGCGGCAGCTGAATCGGTAGAGCGAATAGACCAAATGTTATTGCAGCTATTTTATAACTATGTACAAGATATCAAATATCCACGACAACTAAATACTTCTATACTTATAGGGTAGTATTATTGATTGAATTGTACAGAAGGAAATATCGATCGATATGAAAATAAATCGAACGCTTTCAGCAAAGTAAATTTAACATCTCTGTTTTAACAATTTCAAGATTAGTTTCGCAGAAGCTATTGGTAGAAAAATAAATTTAAGAAAAATTGTTGTTTCTTAATTTTAAAGGTGTTTTATTATCAGTGTATAGTTTAGTAAATATAGTATCTATATTGCATATTTTGAGGATAGTAGTGCAAGTGATTCCTTGGGCACCTGGTTAGAGAGAAAAGTTCTAAGCTATAAATCTGAAGACTTGAAGCAACCACCGACATCTTTTATTGGTGGCCTCGAACCATTTAATGTTAGCGCCAGGTCTTCCCAAAAATTCGTTTATGTCTGCTGGATGGTGTTGATTGAAACCACAATCATTGTGTGGGTTTATTTCCTTAAAAAAAATGCTTATGCTTTATTCTTATGAAAATAATTGTCAAAAAGAAAACGAAGATTATTATTGTCCTGAAGAAGCTATCCGAAGGAGAGCGAAATATTGACAAAAATACTCAAATTCTCTAATAGAAAGACCTTAAGTTCAAATAAATATATAAAATATAGTTATATTAATTATTCAAGCTATTGATCTTTGGTTTTTTTATAAAAATAATATTAAACAATTATTTATTTATTTTCAATATTTCGCCAACGATTTGTTGGCATCTTCAGGAAAATAATGAAGATGCCAACAAATTGTTGGCGAAATATTGAAAATAAATAAATAATTGTTTAATATTATTTTTATAAAAAAACCAAAGATCAACAGCTTGAATAATTAATATAACAATATAAAGATCAAATAATATAAAGATAAACATATACACCGGTATTCATAAAAAATAAAACGTTGCTCAAATACATTTTAGAAGAAATTTTATATGAAAAATTTGTTGTAAAATGTGTTTCAACAATGTTTTATTTTTTATGAATACCGGTGATAAAATATAAGAAAACGAAATAATTTAAAACATCTTTTGTAAAAAAAAGTTTACATTTTGATCGTTCTGTTAACTTATCGTTATCAAATTTGAACGTAAGCAAAACTAAGAAAAATATCTAAATTGCGGAGTCAATAATACGGCAATACACGACTGTAGACATGATATCGCAGCAGTGGAATGTATAATTGTAAATTTTATTTCCGCATAAAAAATGGTCGCGGTACGGAATCAATAATCGGACCTATTATATAGCTCTCAAGACATTGTGCGACATGAGATAATACGGCCATTGAATTTCTCGCACAAATAAGCTAATGTTTTGTTGGCTGGGGGGCAAATTGCAGCATCCTGTTAAAACCACATATTGTTCTGAGCTATATCCTCAATTTCTGACCACAAGAAGGTCAGTATCATCTCGCGACAGCTAACACCAATCACAGCAACTGCTTGGCTGACTTCATGTTTGAAGAAATACGGTCGCTAGCTCATAAACGATATAAAACTGTCGTTCCTTGACAATGCGTCGCCTTTTCAACACTTTCTCGCGGGCTCTCATTTTCCCAAATGCGGTAATTCTGCTGTAAAGTGTACTGACTAAAAAATCGCATAGTGAACCACAAATACATTTTGGTTTGATTGCCCGTTTTCGTAAGAGGTTTCAACAATATCAATGCTCTGCTCGGCGGGGTTTTACACTTGGCACATTGAAAGACAGACAGACGAAGTTTGTTGGCACGGGAGTGGTGGGGTAAAATGTGTAGTACGAGACATTTGTGGACATTTTTTGATGTTGTGGTTTTCATGTTGTTATAATTGTTGTTATGATTTTTCTCATGCCATCGCCATTTTAATACTATTAGTTGTGTGTGTGTGGTTGTCCGCAGCGGCCGTGTCAAATTTCTGTGTCTATTAGCTGCTTCTCAAGTGTGTAAGCTTTTGGTCTGTCCACCAAAAGAGAATTCAAAAAAACGTCTGCCTACAAATTGCCAAAATGTAAAACTGCTCCTTAGTTGTGTATCTCTCCATGTTTCACAAAGAAATATCGAATGAAGTTGTGTAAAAAAAAAAAACTTCAACTTAAGATGTGACTCACAATTAACATAGTGCAATTGTGATTGCACCACTCTTTATTAAAATTTATTGTTAGCAAAGCATAACACAACTAACCTAATTGTCTCCCCTTTAAAATCGCTTGTTTTTTCCAATTATGCTTACCAGAACAGCGAGTTGTTTATCATTATGTCATTCGTAGTTTTTTTTCCAGTTCATTGCATTTATTTCAAGCGATAAACATTTTTCATTCGATTCTTTTTTTTCCAATTTGTTAATTTTGCGCTATAATTTTTATTTTAGTTTTTTACTCGCTTAAACAATCTGTAAATGCATATTTTAACAATAAGGACAACGACAACGTGGTCGCATCGAATAAAAGAGAACAAGCAGCATTTCGCCTTCTTTATTACTTACTGGTTTTATTAAGAGAGAAATCGCAACAAAGTTAGTTTGTGGATTTCTGTTTTAGTCTTTTTTTTTTTTTTTTTTTTTTTTTGTTAAAATCACCGCAATTTTCAATTACTTAATGAGTGCATTAGTATAATTGCACAACGTTTATTTGTAATGAAGCATTAATTCACATGTACAAAGTTCTTCTTGTTGGGTGGTTGTGTATATACTCTATATGTATGTATACTATAACTATTCACGAAAACATGTGTTTGTTTTTTTTTCCTTTTTTTCCAAATATTGGTTGGTATAGTGAAGATAAATAATAAATTTTTAGGATTGACGGTGGCCATCTTTCAGCTGGTTCATGCTAAGAATCCAATATTTTTGCTGGAAAGCTGGAGAGACAAAAAAAAACTTTTTAGTCCTAAAACAATATTTTTTTTTATTAATTTGATATTTTAGGTCTAAAAATAGATGTTATTAATGTTTTCTTTTTCAGCCGCCTATATGCCGCCGACATTTTGTTGATGTCAATCAACTTATCAGTAGACTCGAAAATTTCTAAAACAAATGTTAAATGTATTAATTCAGGTCCAAAAATTAACCTTTTCAAAAAATGTTTGTTGTATTTTTCAGCTGTCTATATGCCGACGACATTTCGTTGGTGCTAATCAACTCATCAGTAGACTTGAAAAATTCTTAAAAGTTTGTTTGAAACTTATTCCATAATTCCCATGAAAAAGTTTCAAAGAATTTTTCAAGTCTACTGATGAGTTGATTAGCACCAACTAAATGTCGTGGGCATATAGACAGCTGAAAAATACAACAAACATTTTTTGAAAAGGTTCATTTTTGGACCTGAATTAATACATTTCAATTGGCTCTTAAAGCAAATAAATAATTAAGTTCATACAAATGTTAAATGATAAATTCTGTTTCCAATAGAGTGCGTTTGACATCTTTTATTAGTAAAAAAAATTAAAAGTGACAAAAATGCTATATATTACTTTAGTTAATGTAATTATTTTCTTGATCTGAAGGTTTTTTCTATTATAAGAGTATATATGTTTTTGAATATTTTTGTCGATGTTTCGCTCTGCTTCGGATAGCTTCTTCAGGACAATAATATTGAAAATACTTTTTTTTATTTTTTGAAGAAGCTATCCGAAGGACAGCGAAATATCGAAAAAAAATTTCAAAAGCATATACATATACTCTTATAATAAGAAAGACCTCCAGGTTAAGAAAATAGTTATATAAAATATAAAAAAGGGGTCGAAAAAAACTAAAAATTAAATCAATATTACCTTAGGTCTAAAAATAGCCCTAAGGTAATGCCGTCTATATGCCACCTACATTTCGTTGATGCTACTTAACTGGCCACTAGATACGATAAAACCTATACCTAAGCAACATTTTTATCTGTTTCACATAATTGATAATTGTTAATAGTATGAGAGAATATAAAGTATACAATTAGTCATGGCCTGTGTTCGATTTGGGTGCTGATGAGCATCATGGTGGACATGAAACAGCAATCAAATGTACCCCAACAAGTAAGACTTCAACTTTACTTTTCTTATCTTCTTTAAAAATGTTAATCACTCCAATTTTATCACAAAATAATCTTTCTTAATTTTGAGCAATCGAACTCAAGCCTGATAAAATGATTAACCATCTTATCTGTTGGCTGTGACAACGGAAAATTGTCACTAGAACTTTGTAGCTCACCTCTACTAAAGGCAGAGGAAGTCATGGCAATGCCCTTAAATTATTTACAAGGGCTTAACATTTAGCGCGCCTTTTTCTTTCATTATTACCAATTTGTTTGAAAATATAAAAGGCACTCATTTGATGGTCCTTAAAAAAGGTATAAGATAATGAGAAAACACATATACATAAGTATATATATTGGCCATAATAAAAAGAGCTTGTTTGCCTTTATTTGTTTGTGCAAGTGTATGATGCACTTGTAGGTATAATGATACTTGACTATCTTTTTGTGCTGCCAACTGCACTGGAAGTCTCAGCCATTAATTAATGGAAGAGGTAATTTTCACAAGTTTACATAAAAGAGGAGTTGAAAGTTTTAATTGATAAAAATAATATGTAATACCCACGCACACGCGAACACACGATACCTACTCATACAACATTTATTTCCCAACCGAACGTGTATTGTGTGTTAAGCCTTATGCAATTTTTTATCTTGACGAAAAAAAGTTTATTCCTTTCCGTCTCACTGATATTGATTAATGCATAAACAATAAATAACAGATTTCGAGAAAATATATACGATAAAATACGGAAAAATATATATGTACATAAGTACACTCTATGTACCTATAATGCATTAAAAATAAAAAAAATAAATGACCATACAACATTGCAAATTTACAAAACGATAAATCTTTGGGTTCAAGTAAAACGATTAATTTTCGCGTAAAACAAAATTAAACAAAAAAAAAAAATAAATACATTTATATACATATACATATGTATGTATGTATGTGTGTGCATACACAGACTGTAGGTTCATATAAAAGGAGAGAGGGTAAAAAGAGAAAACAAAATGGACGAATATTGTTTTACGGTTCCAAGGTGTAAGCCTAGTATGGATTTATAAGTTGCATTTACAGTAAATGAGGCAAAATGAATCAATGCGGAAAAATGCAAAAACTCAAACACAAACGATGAGAATAAAATACAATTGACCCCAATACGCAGAGCCAAACATACGTAATAGAATCAGTTAGATTTTTTGTTATCAAATGTTTTTAGGCAGAGGGCTACCCAAACTAAAAGAAACGTAGATTTTTCTATAGGATTCCTTATTATTTGTATGTGGTAAATCTTATTTTATCAAAGTTAAATTTGTTAGAAATGCCATCAATGAGTTTAAACTGGGTAAATTCTTATTTATTTATTTATTTATTTCAGTTAAAGTAATATATGAAGCCTTATATGGCCAATAAAAAACTATATATTACCAGTTTACATTCAGAGTGATTTCGCTTACATACTAATTAAAAATAGAGTAATCTATAAGTTCAAGAATATTTACAAGAATATTTGGCTCCCCAGCCGTAATCTTAACATTAATCTAGATATCCCGCCAGCGTAGTAGCATCTCTATAGTAGTCGTAGTATTACTCAAGAATCCGTTGGTGAAAAGACAAACGTATTTAAATGTGTTAAGACCTATTAATGCAATAAGTTAATACTTGAAATAGCAGGAGAAATAGCTTATTATTGATGAGATAGAACAATAAGGTGTAGGTAAACATAAGTTACATTCCATCCTGTTTACTAGCAATTAATCAAAGCTTGCAAGTAATTTAACTCTAAAAACGTTGTTTGAATGGGAAAAAAGACGCAGCTCGGCAGGTAAAAAGTTCCAACAACGAGCCACCCTAATAACAAAAGATCTCTGAAAAAAGTTGCTTCTTATCCTTGGGATAACAATTTGTGGGTTCCTCGATGACCGCGAAAAAGTAAATTTCCTACATAATTGCACGGGCTTACCCCTTTTTATGACTCTGTAAAAGAATAATAAATTACGAAGAGAAATAAAATGCTTGAAAGAACAACCCAATAGAGATTTTACAAACTCAGAAGTATGTTCCCTACGTTTTACATTAAAAGAAAATCTCACCATTGCGTTTACAATGCGTTTCAATTTAGCCAGAACGTAACCCAGTGTACCCGATATGACCTCCAAACCATAACAAATCTGAGGCATTAAAAGACTATGCGTTAATCTCAATTTAATATTCGAGGGCAAGAAGATATTATTGGAGTAAATTTTACGCAGAATTGCAAAAACTTTAGCACAAACCTGGTCCACATGTCCATCGAATAGGAGTCGGTCATCAATATATATTCCCAAACACTTCATTCTATCCACGAATGCAACACTGTGGCCACAGATATTGATGTTAAGAGCTGGATTCGTTTGTCTAGTAGTACCGAACACCATAGCTTTAGTTTTAGAACTGTTTATCGGCAAAAAATTTAGAGCAGACCAGTGAGCAAAACGTTCAAGAGTATAATTAACACTCGACTCAAGCACATCGGGGTTATCATGATTAGTACTAAAGTGAAGGAAAATATCATCCGCAAATTGAAATGATGTGCAGACGCTGTCGTTAATATACTCTGGAAGATCATTTACATACAGTATAAATAACAGAGGACCCAAAACTGAGCCCTGAGGAACTCCTGAAAAAAGGGGAATCGAATTTGAATATACACTATTTATGTCCACAAATTGGTGTCTCTCTGAAAGATATGAATGAATCATTTTACAAGCAGACGACGAGAATCCAAAGATATTCCCCAGTTTTTCAACTAACTTGGAATGTTTCACACAATTGAAAGCTTTTGCTAAGTCCAACGATACAAGAGCAACCAATTTCTTTTCATTTACATTACTACGAATTGTGTCCGTTAAATCTAGTAGTAATGACGTAGTGTTGTGACCCCTTCGAAAAGCGTACTGTGAAGAGACTATATCCTTACTGATAAAGGAGAGAATTTGGTCTTTTAATATGTGTTCCACAATCTTCGAGAGAGTTGGGAGAATAGAAATAGGTCTCAAATCTTCAAAGGACTGAACAACACGCGTCTTTGGGATGGGAACTACTCGCGCTGTTTTCCATGAAGAAGAAAATCTAGAAGTGGTCAAAATAGAATTTATATGAAATAGGATAAATTTAGAAATATAAGGATAAATAAGTTTAATAAAGCTAATAGGAATATTATCAACTCCAATAGATTTTGATTTAACCTTGTTAATTGTAGACCAAAGTTCAACCTCTGTAATATTACTAAAAGAAAAAGACCCATTGAAGTTTTCAAAATTGATAATATCTACCTTCATAGGAGGAGAAATATTCACAAAAAGCTATTTAATTCATCCGCATTGAAATCGTATTCACTTCTATCATTCCCAAGTATACCTTGTTCTCTTAATACTCTCCACATACCAGATGAATTTACATTTGAAAACATTCTGGTAAAATAATTTCTGCGCTCTTTTCTAATGACCTTCTTAGCTTTATTTCTAAGTCGGCAAAAAATTTTCCAGTTTTCTGCTATCGGGCATATCGAGTACGCTGAGTAAGCTAAGTTCCTTAACGAAATAGCCAAAGTTACACTATTTCTTTTCATCCAGTTATCAGTATTAAACTTAATTTTTTTTCGCACAACTGGAACAAACTCATAAAGCGAACTAATAAGAGAGTTTAAGATTGATGACTGGAATTCAATACAAGAAGAATTGAAATAGGAGGAGCTGTCAAACATTTCTAAATAGGAGAACACACCACCACCCCAATCAATGTTATTAAAATTTCTGTACATATGAATACGTTCAGTTGTCTGTGCGCAAAACCGGAACGAGACATAAATTAAGGCATGCTTAGATATAGCCGGACATTGGACCTGCCCGGAAAAGGTAATCCTCTCATTATCACTTACTAACCAGAAATCTAGTAATGTTGTAGATCTGTGCGATACATCGAAGTGTGTTGGACTAGAGTTGTGAAAAACCGACAAGCTACACCTAAGACACATAGACCTAACTAGGCCCGACTTCACACCATCAAACAGGTTACAATTAAAGTCACCCACCACAATCACATCAGAGTAACGCATTAATAAATCCGAATGCTTTTCTTCAAACTCTGAAATATTACCATTTGGCAAGTAAACGACACCTAGAAGAACTTTAATATTTCCGTTTATCTGGACAAATAATGACTCGCATTTACTTGCGTCAGAGGTTTTTAAAACCACATTATACCTCAAAGCATCCGAAATAAATAGTGCTACGCCACCACCACGCTTGTTTAATCTATCATTCCTAACTAGAACATAGCCCGGAATTTTTAGAGAAGCACTAGAAAGGTACGGTTTCAACCAGGTTTCAGATAATGCGAATATATCAAAATTCATACCTACAATTTGTTTTATCTCATCAAATTTAATAGAATTATTTCCAGGCTTGATGCTTTGACAGTTAATATGTCCAATTTTTAGGTCACTGGATCCTCGAGGGGTTTGACTAATTATAGAGTCACTACTCAAAACGGGACCAATGTTGTCATTACCCAACATCATAAGTAGAAGCTAGGAGGGGGAACCAAATAAAAAATTTAAAAATTATTTTAACAAATATAATCATCTTATGAATTCAAAAATCAATCAATATCCCATGTAATGCAGCTATCTATTTGTGAGATCAAAGTAAACAACAATAGGAAATATTCTATACTATTTGTGAGAACAAAGTGAAAAAACAATAGGAAATATTCTATACTAGTGTTATTTAAAGGCTAACCGTCTCACTCATAACAACTGCAACAGGCACATAAGGCACCTATTCGACAGATTTTCCATACAGATATGTCAAATAAAGTCCCATGTGCCCGCTACAACTCCTATGAATCAGGGGGTAACCGATTTTTTTTTTTTTAATTTTTTTTTTTTTTTTAGAGATTGCTATTTAATTTAGAACACATTGCCATGTCATAAGTAACCTCTTTTCCATCAGCAAGTGTGAGCTTCGCCAAGGCCTTTGCAGTGTTGAGTATTCTGTATTTTATAATTAGTTTCTCGCGTTTTAATTTCCGGCATAACTCGTTTAGACTTGAGGCAGCAGGAGAGAAGTGATCATTGAGGTATACTCTGCTGGAAATCTCACCGCCAATGATATCCTTCAAGTTTAATGATTTCTTTTTAAAGTAAGCTCTCATAAGCTCATCACGAAGTGTAACAGAGTTAAACTTAGCTAATATCAATCTTTTTTTATTGATATAGCATATCTGGTTGATGTCACGATCAGTTATAGCAATATTGAAGTGGGCGCATAACGCGCCTGCTATCCTGGTGAGATCAACTAAGCCAGCCGGCAACCCATTTATAATGATGTCCGAACGATTTATTTGGTGACGAAGAAAATTATTATCTGCTTCAAGTGTTGAAATTTTTTTTGTGGTTGTATCCTCCAAATTGCTTATTTTTTTACTAAAGGTAGCAATATCATTTTTCATTTCTTTGATGCATGATGACACTTCGTCCTTAAAATTCGAAAAAATTTGCTGCATCAATGCATTGTGATTGTCCCGCTCACTCTCATTTCTTTTTACGAACTCCTTAAAACTTTTAGTTATCTTGTAGTCAGGATGATAAATTCATGAAAGTTAAAATGTGTAAATATATGAAAAAAAATTTTAATAATTGTTAATAGTATGAGAGAATATAAAGTATGTTCCAATTAACAGAAAAACAGTGATAAAATGGAAAGTTGATCAATAAGATTAAATATAGACAGTCAGTAATGAAAAGCTCAGGTGGTAGGATGGATGTAACGCTGCTGTTTAAAAACAGTATACAATTAGCCATAGCCTCGGTTCGATGAGCGACGTGGTGGTCGTAAAACATACATGGTGTGTACTCCAGCCAGTAAGATTTCTTGGCTTCTTTAAAAAATGTTGATCAATCGAATTTTATCACAAACAAATCAAATCGAATCCAAGCCCAGTGAAATTATTAACAATTGTAAATCATATACATAGTTCGACTATAAAGTTAAAATGAATGCTTTCAAAAAAAATTTTAAGAAACCCCTATTGTAAAGTGTATTTGAACATTTTTTTCACGAATACCAGCATTATTTTTAGTAGCAAAATTTTGCAAGACTAATTTCATACTTTGCGCCCTAAACCCAGCTTTTGCCACCAATATTTGTTTCTTTTCAAAAAAAAAAAAAAAATAGCTGCTAAATATGGTATAAAATTATGGTGGATATGTGATGCGATCTACTACATCAACAAAGCAAAAATATAAATTTAAAAAAATTTTTGTTTTTTGATTTTTTGTGTGCTTGTTGTCAAGCTAATCAAATATTTTATCTTGCCTTCCTTCTTGGGGAAAGAGGCTGAGATGGATACTTTTTTTTATTATGCACATACATACATATGTATATAAAAAAAATTATTACGTGTTTAAAAATCTCTAATTTAATTTTTTCTCAAATTTAATTATTTGTTTGTTTAAAACTCTTTTATACTTTGCGTTATTGGAGTAGAATATGAATCATATTTGCCATTGCAAGCCTGATTCTTAAATTAAATTAATAAAAAAAAAAAAGATTAATTATATGCAAATAAACAAGTAAGTTTAACATATTTACAAATGTAAATAGTGCCATATAATAGAGAAATGTGTATAAAATACCCAAAAATGGATCTAAATTCAAGTTTTTTCAATATAATTTTTTATTACACTGCAGACCGTAAAAAATTAGTCAGCGCCTAGAAAGTGGGGATCGGACCCCAAAATAAATATATAAACTATTGCGTTTTTAAAATTGATATATCTACATATGTAAATAGTTGCAGAGGTAGGGGTAATCACCATATAGCAAAAAATATCCTGTTAGAAATATTGCAAGGCAGTTCAGTAATAAAATGTATTTGAAAAATTTTTACCAAAAAAAAATGTTATGCTCTTTTCAGGCATTTATTACTGACAATACTCAGTTAAGAAATTAATACCAATAAGATTTCGACAGAGGCTATCTAGGGTTAATATGCAAAAAGTGACAACTCGCAGGAAACTGTTTCTGTTACTTGACTGCTCTTATACCAAGTACCATAATCGTTAGCACCTGTGCTTCACAAAATGTAAATTGCTTTTACAAATGCACATGTTCATCAAATATCCGGTGCACTGTACAACTTTTAGAATCTAAAAATACATTCGATTCTTTCGAAATAAAAGTTTACATTTTCATGTCCAATCATTATCTACATGCTTATAATACAACACATTTAAACTCTATTGTTGTTTGGTCATTACGCCATGGAGTTGAAAAAGACTATTGCTCCGCTTTAGTGTAAAAATTCAGTTTGGTGCACAATTTTTGTTTGAACAGGAATAAGACCCTTTTATGTAGGAAGTATTCTCAAAACGTACAGCAAAAACTTGATTGGTTCTTCCGCCATTTCAGCAGTAAACACAACAGCTAGATTAATAATTTACGAATTATTTTAAATCTGTATAGAAATTAGACATTACTTCATGTTCTTATTTTCCAATGTTTATTTAATTAATTTAAAATGTATTCATAGAAAAAAAAGAGGGTTGATGTTTTCATTCCAGTAGTCTACTTCAACTTCTTCTTTGGACGCAAGTTGTTGGTGTGACCACACTTCTTCTTGCGACAGTTTGTAGCACGAGGATGGAGGCGAGCATAGCACTTACGACAAATCATTTTGTCGCAGTTGTATTTTTGTGCCAAGATACGCAAAGAAGGTTCGATAATACCACCACGAAGGCGGAGAACCAAATGCAATGTTGATTCCTTTTGAATATTATAGTCGGATAAGGTGCGACCATCTTCCAACTGCTTTCCGGCGAAAATTAAACGTTGTTGGTCTGGTGGGATTCCTTCCTTATCCTGGATTTTAGCCTTGACATTTTCAATGGTGTCGGAAGGCTCAACTTCCAAAGTAATGGTTTTACCAGTTAAAGTTTTCACAAAGATCTGCATCTGCAAATAAGAGGAGAAATTAATAGTCTTTTAAAAATAACACTACGTCCAAAAAAAAATCGAGTTTTTGCGACGTGTTCACCTTATACGATTTTAAGGTTAGGTATGTTTTTGCTTAAATTTCTATTTATGAAGTTTTATTCTACACTTTATTTCTACACACTGTTCACAAACTCTTAATTATTTAATTTTTAAACTTATTTGCCACCAAATTACACAAATTTAAAGAATTTAATTATTTTCTTACCTTAAAAACGTGCAGTCAAATGCTGATCAAAAAGAAAAAGGAATTTACA
The DNA here is from genome assembly GCA_963662145.1 of Sturmia bella. Classification (NCBI taxonomy): domain Eukaryota; kingdom Metazoa; phylum Arthropoda; class Insecta; order Diptera; family Tachinidae; genus Sturmia; species Sturmia bella. The sequence goes on along the minus strand of OY759171.1, from coordinate 12,392,282 downwards.
AGATGGCGGGAAATTATTGACATTTCATTCATTGGGAAATTTTAGTGGCTTTAGACTTGCCAACCTTTCTAAATATACCAGAGCTGCCGGCTTGGATACATTGTTTAATATAATATATATATTATAATATAGCCAAAAAGAGGCAAAATGGTAACTGAGAGCTATATTCCTCAATAAACAATATATTTTAGATATCACTCTAATAAAATACAGAAATGAAAGAAACTAACACTCAATATATGTTCAGATTTCTTTTAATTTTTAGAATGAATTTATAACTCGTCTTAAGGTCATATCTTTTTTTATTCGTTGGTGCTGGACTGAATTGGATGGGAAGTATGCAAGAGAGGAACAATTTCTGTTTTCGTCATATTTTTCTGATTTCTTTCACTCTTATTTCTTGCACGTATTTAGTAATCATCTTAAAGTTTTAAGTTCTCTTAATTTTACACATTTTTACATGCTTGGAAAATAAATAGACAGGCAGAAACCATGCTCAGATGATGCGGACAACCACACAAACAGTTTACAGCATTAATATCACATGCATGATCAAAATCCACAGCAGGAAAATTACAGAAACAAACAAAAAATGTTAAAAAGTGGCACTCGTGGAATTTTTTTTTATTTGGTGTTGTTATATGGTAGTACAGACCATGATACAACTAACAAGGTAGCCTCGTCAGCTAAACCGTTAATCAACTGACTACTTTAGGTTGTCAAGAGATTGCAGAGATGAAAGGCAGCCAAAACGAGATAGCAAATCCGCATAAGCTCAGTGCATCTCTCTTTTATAAATGTAGAAGTGGCGTCTTTTTGACAGTTTGCATAAGTTGTGCAAAAACAAAACGCATGTTGTTTTTATTGAAGTTGTTCTTATTGTAGCGAAAAGGCTACCTTGTTAGTTGTATCATGGTACAGACAGTCATGTACTATACACTTACTGTATTTTCAATTACCAAAGTGTGAAGCTCCACTAACTGGAGTGTGCGTTGCTTTCATAGTCCTGAAGGGTGGCAACTCCAAAAAATCCATATCCAACCTTAACAAATACACAGTATAATGTCAAATTTTAAGGGATAAATGTTTGTTTTTGACATTTTACAGCAGCTTGCCACAAAAAGACCACATTTTTGACGTACTTGTGACTTGAATTATCATTCTGGCGAGCTTATCTATTACAGTACGGTCTACACACTGTACATGTGTTTAGAACTCACCCTGCTGTTAAGCATTAATTCCACCAACTGGAAAAAAAGTTTTTCACCAAAAAAAACAAGAATAATTTGAGTAAATCATTGTGTTAATAATTTAGATAATTGTAAGCCGCTTAGCATTTTAAAAAAATTAAAAACTTCATAACAGTATGATATAATAAAGTACGCACTCCAATTCAAAAGACATTAGAGCAAGGGACACGTAGTTCCTTTTAAAACAATCGGTAAGTGTTATATGTACCTACCAAGAAGAAGCCAAACTTAATTATTGGATTACATTTGCAGTAATTTAAACAAATACACAAAACTGCATGATAACAAAAAATCATGTCGACAGATGCACAAACTTCTGGAAATGAGGTAAGGAACTGAGATGTATTAAAACAAAATGAAAAAAAAATAATAATGTTAAGGTCAATGCAATAAGCACAAAAAACTGTATTAATTTCTCATTGCTTAGCAAAATACAGGTATATGTACATACATATTTATTTATTTATTATTCAATACCAATACAAGAATTTGTACGGAGTTTTTCGTTTTAAAATATGCAAAAATTAATTGCAAAAAAAGTTAAGCGCACAATTCTCGATAACAGCTTCAGACTCACGAATCTCGAAAATTTTATGTATCTTTCAGTATTTTGCTAATCTTAATGAGGTAGCTAGCATCAAAACAATATGATTGTCTTATAAATATTATCTTATTACATATTATGAAGATGATAAAAACAACATACATATGTATATGTAACTTACAAAACAATTAATTTCCATTCTCATCTCTGCATTTTTAAATTATTTGAACTTGAAAAGGGCTATAAGAATGTAGAACCATTTGTTTTTGTATTTTCATATCATTATAGGTACCTGGGTAAAATACCTTAATTTGAATTTGAAAATTAAAAAGAGCGTATTTTACTTTCTCCGCCAAAAATTAATTTTATATACCTATGGCAAATTTTGTGGTAGTTTTGGTTTTATATTTATTTTCTTAAATGTAGTTTTTCATTGAAATCTTCCTTAAAAATCTTTATTTAATCTTTAAAAATCTATAATACAATTTTTTCTTCAATTTAATTTAAAAATTTGTTGTTCATAACTATTGTATACTTAAGGTTATTGGAGTAGAATGTGAATCATATTTGGCCTTGTAGGTTTGATTCTTAAGTTGCTTTTCTCTTATCTTGACTCAAGATGTTATAGTAAAAAATTTATCTTTTTCAGTTGGCAGAACAACATGTCGATGCTAACGGTTCAGTTGAAAGCCATAATGAAGATCAGCAAGAACAACAAAGGCCCCAGTCCAAGATGGAGTCGTTCTTTGCCATGACAAAGTCTTTGATTCTACGGGCTCTTATAATTTATTTTGTCTCTTCATTTTTCCGAAAAGGTCCGCAACCCACAGCTAATCCAAACCAAAAATCTCCTGCCAGTGGACCAAAAATACATGCCTGGAACTATTTTGAAAATGGTACTCTTTTTGATTTGCACGTTTGGCTGTCGGAAAATCCGGTTAGTGTCAACTTCCAGCAAAATTCTAACTTGCTTTGGCTGCAAGAAGATTTAACTTACGGCGATTGGATATCGGGACCCAGCCGTGATGGGCTTTATCACCATCAGATTACCATCAAAGCTTCGCCTAATCTAATGAATAATGGATCTGTATATTTACATGCTTTCATTACAAAGTCCGGCGAATCACCAGACCCAAAAGCACCCAACTACGCAAAAAACGGCTTAATGGGCTATCAACAGAAGCAGCTTAATAAGTTTAAAAAAATACGCGTTAATCGTAATTACAATCTTTTAGCAAGTGAACAAGAAAAACTGGCATTTGAACTGGCTCAGGCTAATTTAAAAGACACAATTGTTTCACATTGGCATCCAAATATAACCATAAATGTAGTTGTGGATCAAACAAATTGGGCTTATGGGACTGTCCCGCCACCTCTGGATGAGTATGTAAAATTTGTTGACGGTGGTAAAACCTACTTGCCAATCGTTTTTGTGAATGATTATTGGAATCTACAGCGAGATTACTATCCAATTAATGAAACTACGCCGGAATTACCTATTCATTTGACGTTCCAGCCCATAGGCATGTTTAAATGGCAGCTGTATGCTGCTCAACAAATGAAGAACAAATTTGCTGGTAATGTTTTAGGTGAACTAATGGCTTCAGGTGGTGGCGAGGTAAATTTGTTGGCAAACATTAAATATTTCCATTAATCCTTTTTTTTTTTTCTTTAGGAAAACGATGAAGACCAAGATTCTATTAAAGAAACTATGTTGGAAACAAACATCTATCTTCTAGCTTTAACTATAGCAATTTCCCTATTACATTCAGTATTTGAATTGTTGGCCTTTAAAAACGATATACAATTTTGGAACAATCGTCAGTCACTCGAAGGACTTTCTGTGCGTTCCGTATTTTTTGGGGTATTTCAGGCGTTTATAGTATTACTTTATGTATTGGACAACGAAACTAATTTCATGATTCGTGTATCCTGCTTCATTGGATTGGGCATCGAAGTTTGGAAAATTCACAAAGTTGTTGATATAAACTATAATACTGATCAAAAGCTTTTTGGTATTCTTCCCAAAATATCTTTCAAAGACAAGGGCTCGTATTCTGAGAGTGAAACCAAGGCTTACGATAATTTGGCTTTTAAGTATTTGGGTTGGATTTGTTTCCCACTACTCATCGGCTACTTTGTATATTCTATGATTTATAATGAACATAAAGGCTGGTACTCATTTCTTCTAAATATGCTATATGGCTATTTGCTCACTTTCGGATTTATCATGATGACGCCGCAATTATTTATTAATTACAAATTAAAATCGGTAGCTCATATGCCTTGGCGCATGATGACTTATAAGTTTCTGAATACATTTATTGACGACATTTTTGCTTTTGTCATAAAAATGCCAACTATGTACCGATTGGGCTGCTTCCGTGATGACATTGTTTTCTTTATATTCCTCTATCAACGCTGGCAATATCGTGTTGATCTAAAACGTGTAAATGAATTTGGTTTCTCAGGTGAAATGGCAGAACAAGCAGCCCAAAAGAAACTGGAAGGAACCACACCAGCTCTTAAAGACACACCGTTAGCAGATAAATTTGCACCAGCTGGTAAATCAAAATCAGCTGCAAATAAAAAAGATGATTAATTATAAGTATTTTTTGTTTTTTTCATTTAAAAAATGAAAAAAGACTTGGCAAAAGGCTCTAAACTAATTAATCTTCTCAAATCTTTTAATTTGTTGTTCCATTTTTGTTTGAATATCTAGAAGAATTTTTTCCTTTATTTTAAATCTTTTGTGTATACAAATGTATAAATTTAAAAAAAGAGTAATATCTACCATACATATTTATTATTACCAATAAAATATTGAAATTTAATGCGTTCTCATTATTTCATTTCACATTAGCAAGCAAAAAAAAAATCCTTTAACTATGTACAGTAGGCAAATTTTTGTAGTCTGAATTATTTTACTAGTCTATTACGGAAAATAATAGAATTTTACTTCAGTTAGCAATAAGTGATACAACTAGGCATGTGCATTTGGACGATTTTTAAATCTCATTCCCCTGTAATTACTTTCAATCCTTCGTAAAATGAAAAATCTATAAAAATTCTGATAAAAAAATACGCATATGTACTTAATTATATTAATTTTACAATAAATTCAATCATACAGGGCTGTCACAGAAATGGGTATTTGCGTTGAGTAGAGCTGTGCGCGGTCGTTTGTTTTAATGAGCGCTCTTTTCCGGTTAATTAGCACAGACTGATCCGTTCGTTCAACCGCTCACTTTGAACGAACAGTACGGCAACAATTTCTTTGTTTGTTTATCTCCGGTCTTGTATCAAAACAGATGTTAAAAGTAAACACAACAAGAACACAGACACAAAAGCAAAAATATGCAATTTGTTTAAAAATGGGTGAAAAATAAAAATGTAATGAAATTTACATATGTATTTATACTAATAACTAGAATATTTTAGTATTTTGTTACATATGTTTAACAAAAACCTATACTGCTTCTGGTAAGCAGTTGGATATTAAAAAAGATGCTAAATGCAACCAAATTTCACGGTTTTTTCTTTATGACATACATATGTACCTAGGTATTTTTCTTTTATTTGAACAAACACTTAAATATCAATTCAGTTTTTCTTTAAAGCCGACACTCTTTTACACAGATTCAATAAAGCGCGACTGCCTGTAAAAATGGCGTTCGAAATTATGTACCATAAATTTAAATGTTTTAAAAGACAGTGAAGTATCTAATTTGGAAAAGGCCAAGTTAATAATTAAAACATGTTGTTTATTACTCAATTACTTAACTCAAAAATTTACTCAGCCCTTTGTCTATAATGACGACATAGGTATGTAATTAAATGGGATTCACAATGGTTGATGACTCCAATTCCAAAACAGGTCACTAAATGTCATGAAAACGTTAACAGAACAAGAGATAAAGTTTGTCAGTACTGCTTAAATGAAGGCAATATCACAGAGCAATGGCAAGAAATAATAAAATAACAAAATTTTAAGTAACTCTTTTTATTTATATAAACAGACGACATAGTTACTTTTCATCACACGATTCACACCCGCTCCACGTATTCATAAAATCAACAAATCTGTTAAATCAAGGTTGTAGTAAACTAAAGACAATTTTTTTTATTATATCATTAACAAAAGAAAAACTAAATTTAATTTTGTTTGGACTTTTTAGAAATTGTTTCAAAATTAACTCGAATCATCAAAGTCTTCTTCAATTATTTCATTATAACTATCTTCTGCATCTGAGCAAGGCATGGGCTCTTGGCGACTTCGCAAGGATTTTATGTGTTCTAAAGTTTTTTTTGTAATAATGGCATTGATTTCAGACATCGCTAATACTGCTGCTTCCATAGGCATCTGCTGCAGCTGAAGAGCAAGTGTTTTTCCAAATGATGTATATAAACGTTTACGTTGAGATTTGCGATTGTTCCCCGGAGACGAAGTAGTTCTTAATGAAGAATTTTTATATTTGGTTTCTTCAAAAACTTTTCGCTTAATTGGCCGGGATGATATTTTTGGTGATATGGGCAACTCTATCTCAGGTTTCGTAAATTCTTCAACTTTGCAATTCAACTTTAGTTCTTTAATATCAATTTCTTCTTCTTCATTTACAAAGGATGAAAGCTCGTCATTATCCTCCGTATCTGGTGAAATAGCGGTTTCCTATTGAAAATTAAATAATCATTAGTTTATCTTTCATATTTTTTTATAATGAAGGAACAATTACAAATTCTAACTCAGGATTACTATTGTCGTTTTCACTTATCCGTAATACTACTATGCTGTCCAAAAAATTCAAATCTGAGTAGTAAAATAACGAGGGTTTATATACGGTTTCGTTCCCAGATTTTTTAGATAAATCCACTTTTCTTTTTTCACCTACGTAGGCCGAACGCAAGTATTTGATCTTCCGCTTGACTTCATTCACATCTTTCCCAAAGTATCTGGCTATTTCTTGCCATGCTTGCTGCTTTATTGATTGACTCTTGTATTCTACACTATTATAATTCCACAAGCATTCATATTGCTTATATTGAAAAATAAGTTCTTTAATATCTGTGTCATGAAAATGCATTCGAGAGAAATTACTCATATTCAAAAAAAACGTATATTTGTCCAATGAAAAAATTAAATAAATTTTACTCATAGATTGAAAATTAAGCAGCCTGTAAACAAATCTCAACTCGTTTGACAATTGTTGTCTTTTTGCTTCCCATAACAACTCTGCAATACCACCATACAGCAGAGCTACCAGCTTTGAAATTTTCAAAGCACCCAACTGGGGGGAAGAAACACGTTAATTGGGAATTAAGTTGGAAAAGTTATCGCGGCCGAGTATCTAAGTTCGGTGGCCACATTTTCAAGTTTTTTATGCAAATTGATAATAAAAACTGCTTATCAATTGATAGCTGCTACGAAAGCTGCAAATAAATTGATGATTTTATATGAAAAATAGCTTCCTTGAAGAAAGAGCTCAAAATGATATGAAGAATACAAATTAATTTGTGATCAGCTGTTGAACCTAGTGGTCAATTCGAAAAATGAAAGTGTGTTAGCCCAAAAATGTAATGCAGTTCTAAAAATTATGAAATTTAGATTTCAAATGCTCCTCCAGAATAAAAGTAAAATCTATATTACCGAAATTAAGTAAATTCAACAACTCCCCTTTTTGTTACACAAGTAATTTTATATCAAAAGTCAAAATTTTAGAAACTACTGGCCATATGTTAATACTAGTACTTCTTGCAAGACACTCACACTCTACTATGGTTAGAGGCTGGAAATTCTGCATACATAATTCTAATTTTCCAAGGATCTGGCATTCAAAACATTTTTTGTTCGCTATTCTTAAAAATTCAGTACCAAATTTTATTTAAACTATGTATTATGTACTATTACTGTTATTGTTCGCTCAGATTCCATTTTTATATTGTATTTGAAACAAACAAAAAACTGTCATTTCGCTTAAGTGATATGTATAAAAGCACGTAAACTGCAAAATAATGATGTATTTTATTTAACATTTTCATATCCAGAAAAATCAGATACTATTTACATAATTTAGTTGTCCCACACAGATTAGTTTTTTTAACCAGTGCCATCCAAGGTTTAACACACCATTCTCACCATGAGAAACGTGTGTCAGAAAACAGTTGCCTCTATTGGTCCCATATGTTTTGTGAATACTTATCAATATTACTCTTTAACTTCAGAGGAGAAAAAATAGCTTTTCGTTTTTCTAACTATGTATATTGCGTATACATACAGGTGTTTGTACGGTTTTACAACGAATTGTTATAATTTTCATCGCTACCGTCATTACAATTTTCTTCCGTCTCCGAGTACGACTCATCGTTTTGAATACTTCGAAGGTACTCTAAGCTTTTCATGGTTATTATATTTTGTATTTCGGACATAGCCAGTAATGCATTTGCCAGAGGTAAATGTTGCAACTGCAAAGCAATAGTTTTTCCAAATGAATAGTACAAACATTTGGTTTGAGGTTTAGTGGCAGAAGTTAAAGGTGTCGTTTTGTTCCCTTTAGCTTTAACAGTGTGATTTTTCTTAGTCATTATACAATGTTGAGGCTCGGAACGAGAAAGTGATGTACTGCTTAGGCAATCATAATCCGAAGCATAGCGTGTTTCTAATTTGTAAGTCAATTCCGGTTCTTCGATATAATCATCATCTCTGTCAATAATAAACTCTTTAACTTCGAAGTCCTGCGAGCCTCCAATGCTTTCCTATAAGTATAATAGTGCAGTAAAATAAAAACTAAACAATAACTACACTCTTACCGAATATATATTAGAAGTATCTTTGCTATCATCAAATTTACGCCAAATCACAATACTGTCTAAAAAGTCCATTTCTTTATAGTAAAACAACGATGGTATATGAAGCGTTTTATCGTATTTTTTGGATGCATCAACTCTCTTTTTTTCATGCACATATGCTGCACGCAAATATTGAATCTTGCGCTTTACTTCATTTGGGGATTTGTGGAAGAAATCAGCAATTTCCAACCAAGCTTTCTGCTTTAAAGATTTATCTTTGTAGTTTGGACTGTAAATGTTCCATAAGCATTCGTGCTCTTTGTATTGGAGAATAAGTTCTTTAATTTCTAAATCACTACAAAAGTTATTAACACTCATCTTATAATATGGGATGTAATATTTATTTATTAAATGTAATATTTATTTATTAAACAATGCTAAGAACAAAACACTACAATATTTACGAAAATTAAATTGCTTGTAAACAAAGCGAATTAGTATGAATTTGACTTGCGCGTGACGTTGCCAGATCTTAAGATAAGTACTGTTAAAGATACACGGACAAAAATTAAAGCGGATACATAATAATGCAAACAATACTCATGAGGAGTGTACAAAGTTGGTTTTCGCAATCGACTTTTTAGCATACGGGAACTCTTTCATTGCAAAATTGATCTGCAATAGATTGGACATGAAAAAATTCGTTTTGTCCCAGTTTTCGAAAATAATTTTGCACAGACTAACGCAAATTTTTCATGTTCCACGTTAAAAATTCAGTCAAAATCTTTATAAACCTTTTGGGAATTTCGACATAAGCACGGTCTACCAGCTAATCAGTTTAAAACAGTACAGATTTAAGTGTGCTCTATTATCCCGTTGTAAATTAGTTACTTTGCAATGTTTTCTTGAAATCTCAAACTAGCTTAGGTTTGTAAAAAATTTTTATTGAAATAATTTTTTGAACATATCTTGCTGCACATACATGGATCTCGGTAGTGCATTTTTAGTGGTTGAGAGGCTAATTTAATAAAAAAAATATATATAACAAGCATATGTGTAGCCATAATCACTTTTAGTTCAACCTGAAAAATATTAACGAATTTCAGAAGAATTCTGCAAAATGGGCAACGTTGATTTTGATTTCGCCTTGTCAATATGTAATTTGGAAAAATGACATATCTACTTAAAAAAAAATATATCGTGCAAATCTTTTGTAGACGGGTGAAAATTGTTTTCAATTACCTAAATAATACTATTTTCTACAAGCTTTTTTTTAATTAGCGGAGAAAGCATTTTATGTTAAATAATATATAATTATTTATTTATTTTGATGACATTCCCTTAACGGTATAATGTGAATTTGGCTTTGGCCAGACCAATGAAAAAATTCGATTCGATCAAAAATCAATGCTCCACAGATGATTTTGGTTACTTAAATATCAAACAATTTGTAATTTAAACTTCAAAAATATGTATGGTGAATGGGTATCCTTGTCGGCACAGATATCAGCAAATAGCTGTGGTGCCCAAAGTTACAGTGTCCTTAATAAATTTCCTGCTAGCGCTGGACGAGAAGTAGCTGTATCTGTAGTTAAGCAATTGGCTACAAATTTGGGCATAACTCAAAATGCGGAACCTAGTCATTTGGTAAAAGACGAAGAGGTAATTATAAAAATAAAAGAGGATGTTCTCATAGACAAACGTACATCAAACGTATGAATATATGTACGTACATACTCGATTTGTATGGACAACATTTTTTCGACATTGTGCCATAGATTTTTCAATAACTTTTAGCAGGAGGGGCAAACAATAATTTCTGTACGGCATATAAAAAACATTTTCAAGGAGTCGGGTTTTATTTATTTTTATTTTTGCATGGGAGACGTAAGTCGACGTGGTATGGGGTATGTGCGTTCGAAAAAAATATTGGGAAGAAAAAATTATTGGAGGTTTGTCATACAGTTGACTCCTCTACGGTCACCCTAGGACAAGTTAGTGTGATGGGAGGAACATTTGATTTTCGAGGCTCCCAAGTTAGGGCCCCTGTGACTATAGTCCGGTAGATGAGTCAAATGTATGACCCTATAATTATTTTCCTTACTATTATTATTTTATTGCATATATATATTTTTTTCATATACATACATATATATTTTTTTGTATATATATTTTTTAATTTACAATAATGTATTTACAAAAAAAAAAAAACGTTTAGATAAAAAAAAAAATATTAAACAAAAAAGCGGTCGAATTTTTCGAATTTTTTCGAACACACCGACCCCGTATCACGCATACTTAAGTGGGCTTGAAAATCGGATACCTCGAAAACGTTTTTTTTATATCTGTATTGGAATTTTTTTTTCATTCCAACAGCACAATATCGATTGATAAATCGACTGAACCTGAAATGTGTTTTTAAAAGTAAACAGGTACATATACACCCAAGTCGTACATTACTATTGTTATCGTTGATATTATTGGGCTCAAAAATATGATATAGGTACATTGGTATGATTTGCTTAGTTTGGTAATATAAAAATTAATGTCTGTGATTCTTGACACTTGTTAAAAAATGAAAACAAATTTTGTATCCTCAATGTTTCTTGCTTCCGATTTCAGGTTAACTGGTGCATGGATGTTATTTGCTTTGGTTTGTCTTTGCCCTTGCAGGAACATGAAACTATCAAAGATTGTGTAAATGTTTATTGTGAATGGATGACGGCGTTGCATCCACAGCCAAAAATAAGTGTACCGAAACCTATATGTGAAGATGCAAATATGTATTGCCGTAAAGTAATTAATCACTTTCATAATCTTTTTGTTCCACGTCAAGGAGAAAGTGAGTGTAATCTTTTTATAAGCTAAAATATTTGGTTGCTCTTAAAATTTTCATGCATAAAAAGGCTCCTAAAAATGCACAAAAATAATCATTTAATTTAGATGTTATATTGACTAAATTTGAAATATGTATATCCATTCTCATTTCAAGTCTTACCATTTATATATCAAAAAAAGCTTGGTAGGTGTCACATATTGCTAAAATTCGAAAATATAAATAAATCATGCATATTCATTAAATTGGTCATCTAAAAGCAGTGTTTCGCTTCTGGCCAATACACCCAACAACTAGAACCAACCCCAGCTGTTTGCATTGGTCGCATTCACTATTTTGTTACTGGTTATTAATACAAAATCGTTTCTGAACTAAAAAAAACATTTTTTATTAATAAAGCACATAATCGAAACAATTCGCTTTTAGAAGACTCTAAGAATGCACATACGTACCTCAATTTGTATCTTTTCGCTTTTTAAAGGTATTGATACAATTAATCGCCAAGCAGTTTTATGTCACCGTGTTTTGCGTACTCTGCAACAGACTGCCCAAATCTCGCAAACTATGGAGCGCGAAACATGGGAATCCTTGCTACTATTTCTTTTGGCCATAAATGAAACATTATTGGCACCACCCACAATTAAGGATGATGTCGGTGATCAGTTATGTGAGAGAGTGTTGCAAGTACTTTTTGAAGTTTGGCTGTTGGCTTGCGTAAGATGTTTCCCTTCGCCTTCTTTATGGAAAACACTTCAAGAATCTTGTGCAATGTGGCGACATCGTGTGGCACTAGTAGACCAATGGAATCGTGTTAACTTAGCTTTAACTGCAAGACTACTGGAATTCACATATGGACCTGCTTTTCCGGAATTGAAAATATGTAAATTTTATATACTTTTGTGTACTTTAAAATGTTAAATGATTTTTTGTTATTTTCTACGTTAAGCTGATGAAGATGCCCAACTAATACCAAGCGGTATGACAAATGATTGTGTTGCCCAAACCTGGTATCGTTTCTTGCGGACAATTGGTAATCCCACAGCACTTTGTTCACCTCATATCATCAGCAAATCTTCGCACTTTGTTCAATGGGCCTTGACTCATGACAAAGGTGCAGAAACCTACCAGCACCCTTGTTTACAGACACTACCCTTAATATTTTTAAAAGCAATTAAGGGTATATCCAGTCAGGTTGATGCGTTTCTAGGTAAGTATTTTTTTGCCTCAGAAACATATATCAGGTTAAGTTAAAGTTTTGAATGGCAAGTTGAAGGAAATTCATGTAATTGGTAGTTTAATATGTTATAAGTAAATTGGTTGGTATATGGAAGTTTGTAGTTTCAACTAGATAGTTTTTACATTTAGTTGTTTTATCATCACTCTAAAGGAATACATATACATATATGCAACATAAAGCAAATTTTGATATGTTGCCGTTATTGTAAAATTTTGAGATAGTCCTATAACTAAAAACCAGGAAAAAATTTAAAAACTGTATTTTGAAATGTTATTGCTATACCGCATTATATATTTTTAAAAGATGTTTGAAAATTTTTAAACCTTTTAAAGTTTATACTAAAACTTAAGAATTTGTACATGAGACTTATGTGATATAGATAATTGGAAAGCAACAGGTTTTACAAAACAGCGTTTCATTTAGAGAATTTATTTTAATAATTTTCTAGGTCACATTTTCGTCTCTTATTTTCTTGATTATAGTTAATCTTTTATGATATTTTATATTCGCTTTATCCCTCTTTCGTTCTAAAATATTAATTTAGGTTAATCTGTGAGCAGTTTCTTCTATTTATAGTTGGGTGTTAAATACAAAACGCTTTTTGTTGATGTTGGTTTGGAGATGTTTTAAGACTAGCATTTGCTCACAAGCGAAAACAACCTACGTCGGCGCTTAAGACGAGCTCTAGTTATTTAATATTCCACAAACGAAACTTCATGTTTATGTGAATCCCCTTGTCTCCTGCAAAGTTTGTTCAGATATGAATAAAAGAGGATTTAACGAAGTCCTAATAAAATTTATATATTTTGCAATAAGCGAAAAAATGTCCTAAAATATATATTTTGATTGAATTTTGCGTGATTCTTTTTAATACCACAATCTTTAATTTATCACAAAATTCTTCGAAATTGCCCATTAAAAAAGGGACTTTGCTTGAAACTACGTTTTAAGACTTAAGCTGTTCTCGCTGGTGACCACAAATTTATGTACGAATGTATGGCCCCCATTATGAGCAAATCGCGATTTTCGATCATCGACGAAACAAATGCATTGAACGAATTTTAATCATTCAAAGTGAATGATACTGGATCTATTTTGAACTCAAAATAGTTAGATTTCATCAGCTGAAAAGTTATTTTTTTTAACAATTCTAAGAGTGAAAAGTTATTTGTGTGCAAATTTATTTAAAATAAAAAGTTTTTATCATGTCTACGAGCAACATTCACCAATAATTAGTATTTAGTTACCCAAAATTAAAAAAGTACTTCCATTTTCTTATTTGTTATCACTCTACACCACACATTCGACAAAAAATTCGTTGAGCAACGAACTTTTTGACGGTGCTAACAACTCATTATACCAATTTTACATTCTTCGATGCACAACAAATATCGAATGTTGCTCATAATAGGGGCCTGTATGATATAGGTATTTGGTATGGGACAAATAATCCATTGTATGTATGTATGTATGTCTATATGAATATTAAAAATATCACCTACACCTCTTTTTTGATAATTAAATACAAAAACTAGGCATTTTTGTACCACCCGTACGTTCAGCTGAAGATGGTATTACCAATTTAATGGATATACGTTTAGCTTTAAATGAAGCCACTACTAACAGTGCAACAACTATCACTTCAGCTTCAACGCATCAAAGCCATCATCACCACAGTTTTTTTCATCATCATGGCAGTATTAGCATACATATGAACAATAGCAATTTTTCAAACAATAGTCAAACGAACTTGCAACATAATCAATCGGCACAACATTCCCATATTCATAACTTCATAAGTGGTTCGGCTAGTTCAGCATTTAATGCTATTATGGGTCACCACCATGGGCACAATCATGGTAGTAGTGTCACAACTGGCACCACTGCCAACGTTTCATCTCCATCTTCGGCTGGTGTTAACATTGGAAATACTTCTTCGACTGGAGCAACTGTGGCAAGTGGTAGTCAATCTGCTGGTGTTTTAGGTTCGATATCTTTTGGATTGCCATCAGCAAGCACAGGCACTGGACAGGAACAAACGCCTCCACAGAATTTTCCACATTCCCCTACGCCACCATTGCAAAGACGCTTGGCGAAAAGTTTCAGTGTTGCGCCAAATTTAACACAACAGAAGGGTGCGATATTTAAATTTAAACTAATTTCTCATATAAGCCGAGTTCAGTAATGTGGTGTGATTGTGCTTGCTTGCAAGAGTGCAAAACAATAAAAATCTTTAACGTTCTGAATTTGCTCTTGTGCATCTACATTCACACCGAATAACGAATTGGGCTATTGTTTTGTATTTGCCATGCCAGATTTGTTTTGCTAATTTTTTCTCTCAAATATTTTTTGTCATTTATGATTTGTTTACAATACCCAACCAACACTAACGCAAACATCATTTAATGAACGTTTTGGTTTGTCTATACGTTTATTTCGCTTTTTGCTTCAGATTTGCAGTAGTTTTTATTATTTTTTATTTTTTTGTAAATAATCATTTACTACATGTTGATAATTAAATAATTTTTGTATGTATGTAGGTATTTTTAAATAATAATTATTTTTTTTTGATGTTATGGCGTTATCAATCGTTTTTTTTTTTTTATTTAAAAATTACGCCCACAAAATTATACTTTTGTTTTGTAACACACATTTTCTGATGCACTTGTTGTTTTTATGTGTTAGTTAATCTCGTTTATTGAAGAAGAAGGTGGTAACCAAAAGGCCGATATGTTTATTTAAAATATTAATTTAATTAATTTCTTTTCGTAACTTTACCTTTTATTCTGTTAATAAGAAAACGAACAAAAAACAATTAAATATATAATATACCAAAACATTTGAGTATTTACGACACGCAATTATATTTGCGAGTGAAATTTCATATTATTTGTTACTTAATATTGATACGGTCAGTTAGTCATTATAAAATATGCATATTATTTTCATACAAAGTGAAGAAAGAGTGATTTAATTAGAATTCAAAAGGAATACTATACCTACATATGTATATGGATGTATTGATATTTTCATTGAATCTCGATGAGCTGAGAATAACAAAAGGTTTGTCTTTAATTTTAGATTTTTTTTTTTAATTTTATTTATTTTACATGTTATGGTTATAAAAAGTAGCCTGTGGCGAGTTTTTCGCGCCTGCGTTATATGCGTGTAACCGCCTTAAAATCAGAAGCGTTTGTATATATAAATAAACGAAGTCATGCGTCTTCTCTATACTCGAGTTTATGTATGATTTCTTCTGTTAAATAAACGAGTTTGTCATAGACAAGCAAAAAAAAAAAAAAAATAATAAAATTATAATGAAAATTTATAAACTTCGTCTTGCTCTTATTTTTGTGTAAAGCTACCTTACTGGGGGGTCACCATTGGCCATGAACTTGGTATCAACATAATGTCAAACATCGCTCATGGTTAATGAAGACCGCTCATATTCGTGTTTCGGCATATGCGCCCAAGCATCGATGTTAGTCATGAAGTTGGGCATAAAGTTGCAGTTTCTGCTTGACAGCTCTCTGGAAAAATACCACAGAAAAGAAATAAAAAATATCGAAAAAAATAGCAACAAATTTAAAAATACAAAAATTTAGTGTACAAAAAATACTGGTCGTCTTTAGTATAATAGTAACAATTATCATAAAATGAAAAAGTATGCTGCCAGATTTTGTACGCGAAGCCGGTATTGGTTATACTATAGAGGCCCGGCCAAGATCATATTTGGCATACTTATGAAAAAACTCATGAACTGAAATTGTAAAAGTACGATCTTAGATACTTAAAACCGTTTGTGCATTCACGATGTTACGTTCTGTTCGAAAACTTCCCTCCTTCAGCACTGTTTTACCAACATTTTCATACTTTCTTTAGCAAATTCCGCAACTTCAACATCGAATTACTAACAAACTAGAAGCCGCCGGCAGACTTCGACTTCAGTCTTGGGATCCCCTCTACAAACCTATAAAGCTCAATTCTTTCAGAGCCTGGCTCCTTATTATAAAGTTTACCCTAATATTGATATAAAGCAAAAATAAGAACGAACTGAACACAACAAGACAAATCAAAAACTATGAATAGTTTGCATATACGTGCTCTGCGTGTACGACAACATGTGCATATTAGGGGGGTCGGTCGATTCAGTAATTGATGTTGTGCCATCGATTTTACGATAGTTTTTGGCATGAGGAAAATAAAGTTCTACAACGACAAATCAAAAAAATAATTAAGTTCATTTTTGAATAGATAAATAAATAATTTTCGAGGCGTTCGATTTTAATTTTTTTGCATTTTTGTATGGAAACACCCTGAAAAACGTAGTAAGGGGTATTTAAGAAAAATATTGGGGGTAGGTCATATATTTGGCCCCTCTACGGTCACAGTTAGTGTGATGGGGGAAATTTTAATTTTCGAGGCGTGCAAATACGGATGTGATACGGGGTCGGTGTATTCGAAAAAAATATTGGGGAGAAAACCTTATTAAGGGTTGGTCTTACATTTGACTCTTCTATACTGTAACAAGTTAGGGTCTTATTCATAATAAGTATTTTAGGTTTATTAAACTCTTATTTGACAAATTTTCCATACAAATATGTCATATAATATGGCTTATAAGCCTGAAATAATTTTTGTGAATAAGGGTGTTAGTGTGTTGTGAGTAAATGTTATTTTCAAGGCGTTCAATTACGGACACCTGGGACTAATTAGTATTAAACATTCTAACTAATATTTGCTTCAATCTTACAATTAGCTAGAAGCACACCAAATCTCTTTTAGACTTAAAATAATTTTACTCATTGCCATATATCATATGTATGTGTATTGAGTTAACTAGCAACAAGTTATTATACACATTTATTATTGGAAATTCTGTAGGACTAACCGAAATAAAAATACAAATTACATACATATAATTTTTCGTTTTAAATAGTCTATGACTTGGTAACATATCTCTGTATGTTTGTATACTTGCACATAATTTAAATTCTCTCTTTTCCAAATTTATCTCGCATATTAAAAAAAAAATGGGAACATTAAAATTTTTGAAAATTATAATCTTGTACTTATAAAATTAAAAGTAATTAAACACGTCGTTTGGTTACCTTTTCTTCTGATTTGCATTTTGTTAATACAACAATTTCAAGTCACTTTTTATATGCTTAATTTGCTGTTTTAAGGTTTAAGCAAAGCAGCACTCATCGGCCTAACAAGTTCACGCTCTTCTTCGTCAGCTGCTCCTGCACCTTTGACGCCAACTTCAGGACCACCGTCCAGCAGTAGTTTGGGCTGTAAGTAATTTAATTACCGAAACAATGAAACGAAGAGATACATTTAAAATATAAATATTTTTAATTTCGATTGCATTTAGCTTTTCCTTCTTTGGGACTGGAACAAAGACCACCTTTGGCCCCTTCCAGACCCAAATGCAATAGTATTTTGCATTTATTTGGTGAATGGTTATTCGAAGCAGCCCATATTGGTGGTGATGCTTGGTTGATTAACACAAAAAGTATGGCATTTTAATTGAAACTATGACAAGACTTATTGTTTTCTACTTATTGCAGAACAAGCTTCAGAGGCCAGTAAACGGCCTTCGTCTATGATTATGGAAAACCGTAAAGGTAGCATATCTCTCTCGCAACCCAATTCTTTAAACGATCCCTCGAGTTTGCCTCCAACATTGACAATTGATAAGTACGAATCTGGCAGAGCTGAAGCAATTGGCACTTTATGTAAAATTTTTTGTGCAAAAAAGACGGGAGAAGAAATTTTACCAGTTTACTTGGCGCGTTTTTACATGGCTCTCCAGCAGTGCTTGAAAATTACTGAACACAAGGAATGCGATGAAACTTTGGCTAGTATTTTACTTAACTCTTCAGATCTATTTCGTTTGGATTTAGATGGCATACACGTTCTATTGCCTTCCTTTATTGCGGCCTTAGAAATTGTTTTGCCAGCTAAAGACTTGAAAATAAAAACTCAGGCAATGCAATTTAACAAAACTGAGCTAAGAAGATCAGCCATACAGATTTTACTTTCAATTCTAACCTTACCACTCCATTTCCAAACCTTACCCGTTAGAGATCTTACCAACGAATCTTCAGAGAAGTAAGTGTAGCTTGTAAAACAAAAAAAAAAAAATCTTTTTTAAATACATTTCTATTTCATTCTAGAGTTGTTACATTTATACAATTAAAGCCCAGATTGATTAATATTTTAATGAATGCTTTGCAAGTAGAAACCGATGCTCATAATACCCATATGCTATTAGGTGGCCTGTTGCTGACTGTACAAGATGCTGTAACTTTCGAAGATAACGAATCCGTAACAGTCGACCATACACCACATCATGGTTCTGGCCAGGGAAACACTGAAGCAAATGTTTTAAGCTCAGGTAATAAAAAATACATATTAATATTTTCAACGATTTTAGCTAAAATTCAACCAATTTTTTGCTGAATTTTTAGTACTATTTAAAATAATATCTACATACAGTGAGGAGCAAAAATATAGCAAACGAAAACAATACGCAAGTTATATTTATGCATATTTTTCAAGTGTATTCTAATAAACATGATAACTTTAAAAAATTTCCAGCTCGGAAAGATCTAGATGTTTTCATGATTTTTCTATCAACAAAGTCTTCAATTAAGGCCTACTATAAAGCTAAAATTATCGCTTACAATTCGCTGGGCCAGGCGAAAAATTTGAAACCGTTGTTATCACTGGTACAATAACAGCAAATACAGAAATCAATTGGATGTTGGTGAGAGAGTGCAAAATATGTATATTCCAATCAACAGGAAAACACAGTAATAAAATGGAAAATTGATCAATAAGATTAAATATAGACAGTCAGTAAAGAAGAGCTCAGGTTGTAGGATGGCTATACGCTGCTGCTTAAAAACAGTGTTCAATAGTCATGGCCTGGGTTCGAAGCAAATTTGGGTGCTGATGAGCGACGTGGTGGTCGTGAAACAGCCACGGTATACATACCGTGTACCCCAGCCAGTAAATCTTCAACCTTACTTTTCTTGTCTTCTTTCAAAAAGTTGATCACTGCAATTTTATCACAAAAAAACCTTTTCAATTTTGAGGAAGTAAAAAATAGAACTCAAGCCTTTTTCACTTTTTCAACAAAGAAAAAACTGAAATTAATGCTTTTATTACTAAAATAAGCTCTCTTGTGTGCGTTAGATTTCTTCTACAACGAGTAATTCCCAAAATTAAAAAAATGACGTTTTTGGTCCTTGATAAAAACTTGTATGCATTTTTGTTTATATACATACATATGTACATAATTAATAAAATAAAATGTGGTACGAAATCTAAAAATTAATCAGTAATATCGGCCGAAATCCGGCATTCGTGATCGCGCAAACTCGATAGTGAAAATAATGTAAAGCAGAAACAAAATGAGCAACAAACACACAGTATGCGATCATGAATTCATTCGATCACGAGTGCTGGAGTTCAGCCCCTGTTGTTTTAAAGCGATTTCTCACTGTTGCAATTGAAAGACAGACATATTTTTGAATTACCTTTTGGTCTGCCAAAGCTTACGCATTTGGGAAATTAATAGGGTGTCAGAAATTACACACACACATACATACAGCTTACAGTATTAAAATTACGATTGCATGAGAAAAGTAATGTAATGCAAACACATGAAAATTACAACGATAAAACAAAAACTGTCCCCAAATATCTCGTAACACATACACTACCGCACCCATTTGGTGCTCCAAACTTCGTCTGTCTTTCAAATAGCTAAAGTGTGAAACCCCAATTACTGCAAGAAGAATCAGTCTCACCCATGATACAACTAATCATCTGATCAATTAAAACTGTCAAGAGAATACAGAGATGAAAGGCAGCTAAAACGAGACAACAAATCAGCGGAAACTCTGTTCATCTCTCTACTGTAAATGCTGTACTGTTTGTAGCAGTGGTGCCTTTTTGACAGTTTTCAGAAGTTGTACCAAAACAAATTGCGTGTTATTTGTCTTGAAGTTGTTTTTATTGCAGGGAAAAGGTTACCTTATTACTTGTATGACGGTCTTACCCAAAGTACCTTGATACCAGGTGGTCCTACAAGCCCAGCTGACTACTGACTTTTGCCTGAAGAACTGTCAAAATACACAACATAAACAGACAAACTCGACCAAATGGGTGACAGAATTTAAAGTATTTCTACCAACCAAACACATGAAATATTTGTTGGTGTTGTGTTTGTTGTAGTTATTCGGCTACCTGGTATTGAGGTACCAATTACGGTTTTTTTTCTTGTAGTTGTTTCATATATAGTATATTTTGAAATTTATGTTATTCAAATTGGCTTACCTTTATTTTTACAGATATTTTTTTTTTTGATATTTCTTTGCAATAGTTTATAACTTTACTTTTATATATTTCATCATTGTTTTTATGTTTTGTTTTGATTTTTTTTTTACCTTTTCACTTTATTTATTTATGCAAGAAGCTTGTTCAGAGCGTTCCGCTTCAATAGCTAGTGTTGGTAATAGTAGCTTAGGTGCTCACAGCACCACCACTATTGGCAATTCAGTAGCTGCTGGTAGTTCAACTGCAGCCGATTCATATCATGGCTCGGCAACATTAAATGCCCGTGATAATACTTCACAACACGAATATCCCAGTTTAACACTATTTGATGATTTACCACTGGAAGTATTGCATGAATATGAAACAGCTACCGGTTATGGTAAATTTTTAAATTATTTGTTTCTTATTACTATAGTCTGTGCTTTGGCATATGAAAAATCTATTTATGTATGTATGTATCTCATTACAATTTCTTTTAACGTTTCTTTGTACATTTTATTTTCAGATAATGCTCATGCTCTATTTGTGCATGCCACCTATTTAGTTTGTCATCGATTGATTTCGTCGTGGCGTACTGATTTAAATGTATCTTTAGCTGCCCTAGAATTGCTTTCGGGCTTGGCACGTCTATTTATAAGGGATTCTGGTAAGTTTTTTTCATTTTTTATTGCTATTTAGTTGTCAGAGTTGTTTTGCTAAATATTTGAGTGTTTCTTTTTTTCCAATAATTTTTTTTTCTTTGGTTTTGGGTTGAATGTTTGTTATATTGGTTTTCTTTTCTCATACTGTAAGCTTTTCTTTTATTATATCTGAAATGATTTATTTATTGCTTTCTGTCAATATACATATGTACATACATACTCATTCATAGTGGAATGGGGAAAATGTAAGCCCATGACGCATCAGGTAGATTTTTATATGTTATAGGCTGTATTCATAATAAAATCTTATGTAATCATTTTAACAACTTTTAATTTAAAATGATTTTATCTCTTTTATCGAATTTATTCATTACATTTAAGAAAAAATATTTCTTAAATGATTTAAGGAATTTATTAAAACTCGTAATAAAGAAAAAAAGAAAATAAAACATATTAAAAGTTAAATGGAAGTAAATTGTGCAAACAATTTTTATGAGGCAAAAAAATTAGTCGAATAACGAGTTTTAGTTTATTTGTTTTGATTTGTTTTTATATCGCTATTGAATTTGAATTATTTCTATCGAAGATTTAAAAACAACAATAGCCAAAAACCACAAACGACACTTTAATATAAAATTGTGTAAATACGTACATATGTAAATACGTAAACCGTTTTTTCTTTTTTTTCCGGTTATTTTTATGAACTATTTGTTTACTTATTTATGTATATTTTCCAATTACAAAAAGTTTTTCAATTAGATTAAATTTTTCACAATATAAAATGTAAACAGACAAACAACAAATAATACAAACATCATTTTAAAATTGCCGTCAACATGGGCGCTAGCAATTTTAAAAACAGTTGATTCAAAAATATCAATATAGTTTTATCAAAAATTCCCTAAAATGTGTTTCAAATGCTGTTCAAATGTTTTTATGAATACAGCCGTAAGTGTTTAGAAATCGTCTGTTTTGTTGAGCCAGTAAGTCTTCAACTTTAGTTTTATTGTTTTTTATTGTTCTATAAAAATGCTGATTACTCCAATTTTATCACAAAAAAATCTTTCTCAATTGTGAGGAGGTAAAAATCGAACTCAACCCCGATAAAATGATTAGTAATTGTAAATTATATACTTCGACTATAACAGTTAAAATCATTGCAATTATTTTATTCTGCCTTTTTTGATTTGCCGTGAGTTATATGTATGTATGTACATTTCAATCATTGTTCTGAAAACCACTTTAAAATCACGTGATTTCTAAAAAGAAATTGTGCTAAAAACCTGACTTTATGCAGATCTTTTATGAATTTTCTAAATTTAAGATGGTTAAAATGTTATTCCAGTCTATACTAGTCGAATAAAATTTAAGCTTATTTTGAGCTTTAAAATCATGTGATTTGAAAGCACGTCATTTGCAGAACAGACCGGTTAATTTGGATTGCTTTACTTTGTCCGTTTTTTGTTTTTATTAAAAAGAATGAATGCTTTAATTTTACATCCTAACAAATGTGTTTTTTTCATATTTTGTTTCTCTTTTAACTACTAACTCCGAACATATATTTGGCCGTTTTTCATTATAACTTCTGCACACAAATAAACCAATATAAATATGTATGTTTTTATAATTTTCATTTCTTACAACAATGCATTATTACACACACCTTGTACTAAAACGTTTTTTTTACATTGTGTTGTTTTTATTGTTCCCATTTAATTTGATTTTTTTTTACTTAAATTCCATTTATATACATTTACATACACAAAAATAAAAATGCCAAATAAATAAATGCTGCAGCCAGGAAATTTACAAATGGTAATTTACTAATTAACTTTAATTACTAACACTGGTTCTTTTCCGTTTTTTTTTCTTTCTATTTCTACTCATGCCTACATCCTCCAATTAACACAAAACACATTTGAAAATTTTGCAAAATTAAAAAAAAATCCCTAACACGTTCTGCATTCTAAACAAAAAAAAAAAAAAAAAAAAATATTTGTTTATTTTTATTGGGCCATAATTGGGTTTACATCATAAAACATATTCATGTTTTTCTTTTTCTTTGTACATTTTTATTTCCAAACCAAAAATCAAATTCAAATCAAATCAAATCAAAACAAACATACAAATTCACATTTCAACCTCTAAAATGTAAAAAATCCAAAAATCTGATTTCAATATAAAAACGAATTGAACTCAAACCAAACATATGTATGTATGTAAAAAAAAAACCTAGAAAACTTAGTAAAAATTGAAGAACCAAGTCAAAATCTTACGATAATTTCCACAGACGCCTTGGAATGTAAGCGTGCCGTTAAGTGGATTTGTGACTACATTTGTTATCAATGCTCCCGACCGCCTCCCGCTCATAGCAAAGATCTTCATAGCACTATTGTAGCGGCCTTTCAGTGTACATCGGCTTGGCTCATGCAACATCCGTATTTGCTGCAAGATAAGGATTGTCTGCAAACGGTTTTAGAAGTTGTCGAGTTGGGCATTTCAGGTACTAAAAGTGTCGGCAAATCCGGTGATATACCCAAATTTAAAGATGAAAAGGAATTGAAACCGGCCTCAATGCGCGTACGGGATGCGGCAGAGGCCTTATTGACTATAATATTGGAACAAGTTGGATACTTTCCAAGCGAATGTGGCCCAGAATCAATATCTTCACTCTTGGATGAAGTGGCCTTAATGAAACACTGCAATTCTTTGGATTCAACAAATAGTTCTTCAATCACCACCGAACAGGCCATATCAAAGTTTAAATATTTTGTTACGGAAAATTCGACCATTTTGGCATTATTAGAGGAACCGCTTGGTAATGACCAAGATCCACAACCAACAGTAACATGTAAGTGTGTGTGTGTGTTTCTTTTCTTTGGTCTTATTACGACATCCTAGGAATGGCGTAACGATAACAACGTAATAGTCCGTAACCATTTTTGAAAGCGAAATTAAAAAAATTAACTTTGAAAGCAAAAATATAATTCTTTAACACTTTCAAACGTATTGAAACGAACTTTGCACAAAATAAAAGGTCGGAAAGAAGTAAAAACTTAATACTCCTTCAACTCAAACTAATATCTCTACGGAACTTTACATAGACATGTTTGTGCTGCTGTCGTCTTAACGTACATAAACTAAAAAGAAAACCGAGATCAGTGCGTAATTGAAAATTAAACATTCGCGTGTGTGACTGTAAGATAACCGTGCTTGATTACTTATATTTATATAAAAACAATAAAAATTCACATACTTCCGACTTGAACACTATAACACTAAATATGTATTTTGTTCAAACAATTTATGTTCATATTTTTAGCCTGTTTCTAGAAAACAGATTTATATTTTGGATTTTTTTCTCCTTCGTTTTCATTCATTAGAAAAAACAAAACTACAAACGATTCATTGTAAAAATGCAAAACATATGGCTTCAAAACAATACTATGCGAAGTATTCAGGTTTTTTGTTCTCAAGAAATGGAATTTTTCCCTGAGAGAGAAATTTCCTTGAGTATATTCATAATTGGGCTGAATAATTTTTTATAAGTGTGTAATAAAATTTTTTTAAATGCTTAAACTCATGTCGTAAGATATCTCGTAAGATACTATATGTTAAAGTAAAATCGATTTCTGTGAACTTAGTTTTTAGAAAATTGTTGTTGTTTGTTATTTGACACCATTTTCATTGCGGCCCAGTGCTCGGGAGACGAGCCATACGCGTACAGTGCATTGTGCTGGAACTAGGAAAATACTTTAAATAGAGCAGGCAACAAAGAGTGCTTCTGGATGTTTGTCTCGAACCTTGCTCTAATGTAAGTGGCAGGAAATACTTGTGGAAGCAATTTATTCTTCTAGATCGGGCCGTACGATCTAGAAAAATGTATTCTCTCTGTAAGCCATTTTGCGAAACACTGGTCAATCGATTACGAATGGATGAGCCCTGGACGATGTACGCGTATTGCGGAAACGTATGTGAGATCCCAGACCTCGCCAGAGTAGAATCTATTATGGCAATGATAGCACAGTGTAACGCACCCCACACTGTAACGTACAATTTTCTTATATTTATACCAATACGTGCGCTGTTAATTAAAATAGTTCGTGTTCCAAAATGCGTGATTAATAAAAACGTGTTCGCTCGCGTGTTAACGTGCGTGTGCAAGAGAATCTTGATTGAGGAAGCCAAAAACTCACCACACTATTTTTAACTTTACACCACAAGCGCTCAAAAGTACTAGTTTTATAAACAATTTTAATTGCTTTCAGTACTTATTCGCGGTCCTTTTGGACGCCATGCGTGGACAATGCAACTGCGTCATTTGCCTCGTAGCAAATCGGGAACTAAATATCATGCTGTTAATCCTGGAAGACCAATACCCATGAACGAAGTACCGCAACGTATTGAATTTGACCAGAAACACTTTCCCGAAGGTGTGGAAAAGGTGACACCGTGTGTAGCAGACTTCTCTATACCCACTTTTGAGCAGATTCGTGAACAATACGGCCAGGAAAACATTAAGCAGTTGGAAACGATGTTAGAAAATCAAACTATTCAAGAAAAACTAGCATGGGCAGAGACTGACAATAGTTCAGATTCGTTATCGCATGCTCAGGAGAGTTGTCCACCTTCAGTGTGTCACGAATTTCAAGCAGCACGTTTGTTTTTGTCACACTTTGGATTTCTGACATTTGAAGAAAGAAATCCGAATAGTCCGGCGGAAACATTGGGATCACCACCCCAGCGGCCTCTTATTGTATTGGACACGAAGCGTACGAATTTTGCGGCTGAATTAAATGCCTTAGATAAGTTAAGCGCGCGAACTTACGATACGGTTCATGTATTTTATGTTAAAACTGGTCAGAGCACTGCCGAGGAAATTATAGGTAATATGAGCGATGAAAATATTCGTACATTGGATCCTCATTTTGGTAATATGCTGTTAACTTTGGGTACGCAGAGATATTTCCTTAATCCTATTTTTAGTTTATTTATTTGTCATGATTGTATGTATGTATTTAAATTAGGTTGGCCCGTCGATATAGCTGAGCACTCTGGCTGGTCTGGCTTAGTTTGCAGTTCATGGTTTTTAAAAACTGCCACACAAAAGTCCGAAGATAAACCTTCAAATCGTAACGTACTTTTAGATATGAAATTTAATGGGGAATCGAAAGTTTTGTATTGGGCTGATGTGGCCTCGGAGATTGCTTTTGTGGTGCCTACAGAATGGAATTTACACTCAGAGACAGATGGCTGTTGTGTTTCTTCTAATTCCACTGATCAATCGGCAAACGTTTGGTCACGCAGCACAGAAGTAAACGCAACTTCGGGTGAGCCAAACAAAAATGCCCCACAAAAATCACGAAATATGTCATTGGAATTGGATAAATCGAAAGATCCCGTACCACCGACTAGACGTAAGGCTAATGCTATGAAACCATCTTTGTTGGCCCAACCACCTGCAAAAATCTTTTTAGTTTGGCTGGAATCGTTTGAAGATCTTCTGAATTTCCCAATAGGTAAGAAGACTTGCTTATTTGCGCAGAAACTTGTCTCATCAAGAGGCATATTTTTCAGAGGAATTGTTACCTTATACGAAGACTGGAGAAGAAGCTAATATTTTGCAAATTCCTCGAGCCGGTGATGTTCATGTCATCTTTATTCATGCCTTGCAGTCAGGACTTTTGAGAGTTAAATTGCAAGGCCCTCCCGGTCGTATGAGTTTTGCCACTCCCTTGGTGGATGGTATGGTTTTAAGTAGAAGAGTTGTGGGCAATCTTGTTAGACAAACTGCTCACAACATGGCTAAAAGAAGACGGTTAGACAATGAAAGGTAAGTGGAATAATTTTACCTCAACTTTAATTGCATAAAAAGTCATGATTTCTTTTGTAGTTTCCAGCCACCTCATGTTAGACGTCGCCTTAAAGTGCAAGATATTGTACAAAAATACAAAATGGATTTGACAGAACCTGAGCTATTGGCCCATCTTTTCAAATCGTCGTTTTAGTTCCAGTATTTTTCGAATCGTATTAAACTTATTTATTTTTGCAGAATTATCGGACTTATTTTCTAAATTTATAATTAACAATGTAGTGATTTCGTTTGGTAATGGGTTGTTATAGTATTAACAGTGAACTTTTTTCTTTTTAACTCCAATACTAGTTTTAGTACATTATTCAGTTGTTAAGTAAATAATATTTTTAAATAAATTTTTTTAAATAAAACTGATTTGATTTTAATAACGAAAATATTTTTGTTTAATTGATTTACCGTAATTGTTAATTATTATTATCTTAAAATGAATATTTTGATAACATTTTACTGAAGTTTTAATTGCATTGAACTATGATGCAAAACATTTATTAATATTAAGGGTTTTCATGACGATGGTGTGCAAATTTGCAGTGCATTTTATGGTTGGTATTGAGAGCACCGTTTGTTTTGTGCAAATCTGCTATATTTGTGGAAAGTCAAACTGGTAATAGATGGCAGGTTGGTACGCATTTGCAGCCGACTTTATTTTTGTGTTACAAGCCGCTGCCGATCTTATTTTGTTTTTGGAAATACACTCATATAAATTAAAATTAAAAAGCGATGTATTTTTTGTTATCAAATTAAAGTTTTTGCTTGCACTTGTTGAAAAAAATCGTATTTTTAGATTCACATGAAAATGGTTTTTATTGTATTAAAATTTTTCGTCACTGCCACTATTTTTTTTATCTACTTCGCGAAAGATTGCTAGTCGGCTTCGCCATCTATTGTTGCTTACATTAGTTATTTTCAGCTTAGCGCTTTTGCACGCTTCTATTTGATCAAAGTTCTTTTTAGTGCAAATGAGGAAGAATGAAGCAAAGTGCAAATGCATACCTTTTGTTCTTGTGTGAATCAGTTATACAGTTATATTCCGACATCGGTCCTTACATGCCCGATTTATAGCGAAAATCGGGTTTTAAGGAAATTTAAGCCAAAAGCGGGCTAAAACAGTTTTTGATGATAAAACAGTTTTTGATATTATAAAGACTTAGAAATAAAAATTGTTTCGCGATATCGGTCCATATACTCTCGATATAAAAAGTAGCTTAGGAGTTAAAAGGAGATAATTTCAAGGCGATTTCTTTCGATATCGGCCCACTTATAGCCGAGAAATAATGCAATCCGATTTGAAAGTCTTGAAAGCAAACTGATTTTTGTGTCCAAAAGTAACTCCTAAGGTTTTGCAGAAATTTGTACTGTAGACAAAATAAAACCATTTAGGTGGCACAAAAACATGTTCACGAGACAGAACATTTCTGAAATAAAATGTTGGACACATAGTCCAATCCGGCAAAACATAATATATACATACGTGAAAGTGACTTTTGTGAAGGGTGTACAAGATTCGGTCTGGTCAAATATACGTACATGTTGTACATTTTTCTCAACCAGTTTTAATCGCTTTTTCTTCAATACACACATATTAATCGGCCGTAAATCATGTGTTAACTTTGTTTGATATTCATGTTACAATTAATGCATAAATTTATTACTATTTATTTACCGGAACTTAATATCTTTGCCACAAATCTGGAAACGTTGAAAATCAAGCACTAAAATATATTCTTCAATAAGAATAATAACACATACATACATTTTGTCACTCACGACTGGGATGCTGCCTACACAATGTTTTTCGCTTTAAACTATGTACTTGCGAATGTGATCGTCTTTGTCATAACTAGAACTTAAAATTAGGATATTGGCTGTGAAAAATTTGTCTTAATTTTTTTATTTTGAAGTTCTTCTTAAATGATTTTGGAAGATCATCTGATGATCTGCCAATTCAACTATTGTATCCCAATTTAATGAGAGTTGGATTTTAAGAATGTATTTAAAAGAACTGTCAAACAATTTGTGCCCAGAAATACGAATTTTTCTCCATTTTATTCTACACATTAAATTTGTTTGCAAGCCAGATCTAAATAAACATGCAGGAGGTGTATTTGGCAATAATTTTTTATGCGATATTTTTAGCATCAATTAAGAGATTTGCAGTGCTTTTATTAATTTGTATTATTTTAATTTAATTACATTTTTCTGCTTCGCTTCTATTTTTGAAAATAAATTCGTATTACTAGAAATTTAGCAAGAAACAGAAAAAAAAACGCAAGAACATAAAATTTCACAAGAGCGTTTTTTGGAGTTATTTGCTCCATGAGTAAATTTTGTCTAGTACATTGTGTACTTGTAAATTATAAACTAATTAATGTTTAAATTTTCACAATTAAAAATTTCAACCTAATTATTTTCTTGAGCTGAAGGTCTATATATGTTTTTATGAAGTCTAGATATGTTTTTTCTTTTATTCGAATATTCTTGTCAATATTTCGCCCTCCTTCGGATATCTTCTTCAACACAATAATATTGAAAAATATTTATTTTATTTTATTTAATTATTTAAAAGTAAATAAAATAAAAACGAACTATTAAATTAACAATTTTAACATAATTTTAAAAATACAACCTTACGTTACAAATCTATTAAACGATATTACTTCTTGCTGCCAGAGTGTAGCTGAAAAAATTACAATATTTTCTTTGTTGGCCACCCAACTTTTAACAATTATTTGGAAATTGAACTACAAAGTCATGGCCAAACATGCTACGCACAAAAAAAAAAAGAACCGCGCAATCGTAAAATCAAAATAAACGGCGAATGTTTTTTCGTCTTGTAAATCTGTAAAATGCCAACATTTGTCCATTATAAAAAGAGCTAAAACTGGAAAAAGTAAAACGAAAAAGAAAAACCAAAATGATCTAAAGAAAATAATACTTCTGTAAATGATTTTAATTAAAACTAAGATATAATGTTTCCCCACAACTAAAATTAAGCCAGCAACAACAACTGAGGGAAAAAGTTGCCAACTCATACATACATCCATGCACAGACGAGCAGGTCTAGTTAAAAATACATATTTTCCAGGCAGGGAAAAAGGAAATTCTATAAAAGTGGAAATAATAAGAGAGGGAGAAAGAGATATATATGATACTACTTGACTTGACTGTGTCCAGTGTCATTTATCACTTTGATAAATGTTGCAATATATGGCTCATAAATTCAATAACACGTACCTCTTTTAAACTTCTGTTACTAAGACTTGTTTGATGTTTGTATGTTTTATGAGCCTGTATTGCTTGCTCAGGAAAGCATCTTCTGTGGTACAACATAGACAAATAGTACGTACATATGTACATACATTCGCTTAGAATGCGAATTGTTATGGTTTTAAATTGGTGAAATCAAACTTTTATAATATTAACCTCAAGTATATGTTTGCATTTGAACATTTGCCCACTCTCGTTAATGTATGAGTGCTGAGATTGTCGTCCACTTTGTAGCCATTTAACTTTAAAACAAATTATAAACATGCGAGGACAGTTTATTAAGTAGATAGTGGATACTTTTTTATGTTTTTTTTTCAGCTTTCGACGGAGCCACATTTTTTGTGCCAGCATATTTTGTAATTTTTCAGTATGCAATTTTTGTAAATAAGTGTTGGATTCGAATTGTTTTGGTTGGATTTACGGTCGCATATGAGCAAACACTTGATAATTTTTTCAAAAAACGGGACCACTAATTTCTTATTTAATTTTTAGAAAATACATGAGTATAAAGAATTTAAAAATGCAAGTAGAAATTTCAAAGAAATGAAAAAATAGGTAAAACTGCAAAAAATATAAAATTTCTCAGCAGCATATTTTAAGGTTATGCTTACTGAATGTACAATTAGAAAATTTACATCAAATTAGTATTTGCAAAGTTTTTAGTTTTTGAAAAATCGAGTAATTGTTCGCTGTGAATTTTGTGTTTGCTCAACGAGCAAATTATTAAATTATATCTTGTGAATTTTAAGATTTATGCGTTATTTTCCCAATTTTTTCTTTTTTTTTTTGCTGCTACAGCTTTAAGTAAGCTTATGCATTTTAGCTCTTTGTATCCATGTACTTGGCAAAAAAAAGGCCAAAAACAGGGTAGTAGTTACGTTATTTGTCGGCTAGTGTTTGCCAAGGTGACCGTACTTGTGGTATTTTATGGCATTGCTGGTCTAAAATAAATATCAAGAAGAGAGTTTTAGTTACATTATTTGCGTTCTAGTGTTTGTCAACTTGATCGGACTTTTGGTTTTACTACATGCAATTATTGACCTAAAATAAAGGACAACAAGAAAATAGTGGTCACGTTTCTTGACTGACAAGTATCGATTTAGAGCAAACAATCGTTTGATCTTGCAATCACATAGTAACAACAAATTTGCAAAAATAAAAAAATTTTTCCTCCTTAAGGAAAAAAAATCCAAAACCCACTATTTTTAAATTTAATGTTAAAACGTATCTCTGCTGTAGCTTCTCGCTGTTTGTGTTTTTCTACGTATGAGCATTTATGTCTGTTTAGATGCTTGCTCTTGTCCAACATAAAAGCTAACAAGAAAATAGTGGTCACGCCTGTTGCGGCAAATATTTGTTTAAGCATATAAAAACAAAAATAATCCTTAAAACACTCCATGAACTTTTGAATATGACTTGGAAATCAAGTTTTATGTTACTTGCTATTTTTTTATACACTACATAATTTAAAAGAAAAGTCTTTAGCAAAATTCTTAATTGCCAACATTTCTAAATATTAAAGAAACTTTTCAGATCTTCACGTTGAAAATAAAAATATAAAATGTACTAACATCCAGAAATAAAAGAAAAATAAATCTCAACACAGTCGTTTGAATGAGTAGACTTTTTATAAGTGTGGCCATGTTAAGAAAATACAGTTTGAAAATGTGCGCAAAGTATAAGAATATGTTTTCTGTAATAAAGCAAAAACTTTTTTTAAACTACGATTTACTATCCTACAGAGTTTTAAATTTCATTTACTGTAACTTGCGAGATAAATCTATGTGATAGAGGTCCGTGATGCTCAGAAAAGTCGCTTCAAAATGGCTGTACTTTCGTCACAGAAACATGTTTTTTGAAATTCATTAAATAAATCTCCAAATCGGACAGATATCTCAAAAAATTGTGTAAAAGGTGGGTTGCATTAACGCAATTTCGGTAGCATATAGATGGCCGCATTGATCGTATTCAGCATTACCTTTGAATACCTTCAAAGGATTAAGCTACAAACGGTTTAAAAAAACAAACTTAAAAGTTTTTAAAACTGGTGCAAAAGCCGGGAAAACTCTAGAAAATTTGTATAATTGAACCATTTCGCCAAAGTAATATTTTAAAAACTTTAAACTATTGGTAACACTGTCACTTGTTTGACTGAGTAAAGCTTTACTTTGCTAAATAATCCTTAAGGCTTAAATTGTTCTCGTATTTTGCACATAAGCTAGTTAGTGTGTGTGTGTGTGTGTGTGTGTGTCTGTCTGTGCATGTACTTTCTCATAAAAAAATTTAAAATCAGAACATGAATTCACATTTAATGTAAGGAGATCATAAATTACACACAAAGTGGACAAACTTTGTACAAAATAGTGGAATTTGTAGGTAACATGTTTATTCTATTTGCTAAAATAAATAAACCTGGCCATAATTTTTTTTTTTGGCAAATACATATGTATGTATATATGCAGATGTATGTGCACATACGACCATTAGGCTGGTTCGGTTTGTATAGAACAAAGTTTTTCGATATTGTGCCATTGATTTTTCGACGGCGTGAAAAAAGAGTGCCACTACGACACATAAAAAAAAATCAATTTCGAGATATCCGATTTTAATTTTTTTTGTATATTTTTGTATGGCAGCAATGCTAATGAGGCGATATACATATCGTTCAGTTACGCAAGCAAGAGAAATTCGAGAAACTTTGTGGAATTTCGAGAAACTTCGTGAGCAGCCTTATGAAACTTTTTATTTTTCAATTATGGTTACGCACTTACGCGTTATTTTTCTAAAATTTAATCACGATCACGCGTGACATGGCATTTTCACGGCAACTGCATATCTCTAGTTCAAACACAATAAATATTAGCTGATACGGAGTTTCTATAGACCTGCGAATCAAACTGTTTACGGTTAAGTCCACAGAGCGTACCACAATCCCATTATGACTGTAGAGTATGTCAAACGACATGGGCCAACATACCCCTCCAATCAACCTAAAGTTAAATTAATTTATTAAAATTTTAACAATAATAATTAAGTTAAATTAATGATACTTAATATATTTTTCATCAAACCAATGAAATATAAAAAATGCAATAAAAAAATTGTTCTGCCAATAAAAGATAAAAACCGTACCATAACTGTAGACATCGAAAAAGTATGACTTAAGGAATTTTAAGTCACTGCTAAATAAAAGTGAACTTTTCATCTATTATAGACGAGAAAAAGTCGATTTTGATCAAACAAATATCACTTTTAAACGTAAAAGCTTTTTAATGTTAATTTTTTACATATGAACTTAATTATTTATTTGCTTTAAAAGTCAATTGAAATGTATTAATTTAGTTTTAAAAAGGTTTATTTTTGGACCTAAATTAATAGTTAGTTTCTTACATTAAATAATTAAATTAAAGAACCTTTAATAACTATTACTATTTAGAATTTTCTTTAAAATTTTACTTTTTTGGTAAAAAAAGAGCTTTGATGCTCTTTGGTTACTTACTAATAAAATCTTACATTTATATACATATGTATGTGTGTGTTTACATGTATACATATATAAGTTTTGGGAGTCAGTTCATTAGAGATAAGACTTTACTTAAATTTGTTAAAAGTGTTTGTATGATAAATAATGTGGCATCCACTCAAAGCCAACTTTAATTTTGACTATAGTTAAAAGTTAGCATTGCTTTTTTTTAATTTAAGTTGTTTCTAAAAAGTACCGTCTGTAGTGTTTGACTATAGTTAAGGCCCACTTTTGATTTGTGCAGAATAAGTGTTGCATTTAGTTTTACAAAAACAATTTTAATTGAATGAATAATGTTACGTGCCGTTTAACAAATATTGCAGATTGAAGAAGCAATGCCAATAAGAAAGTTATGAAAAAAAGGAAAATTGTAAGTAAATACTTCACATACATATGTAGGTTTTAAAAGCTATAAAAGGCAGCATTTTTATACTGATTAGAAAGAAAAAGAAAAATGTAATTAAAATGTGTCCATGAATTCTCAAACAGCTAAAAATAAATCGGTAAATGCTGTCGTAGTACCTCTGCAGAGTGGCCTATGATTATTTATTTTAATAAATTTAAGATTCGTTGTAGTGCATTTCTTAAGACGCATTAGTTTTGTATATCAAGATAAGTATGTAAATGCCTTAAGTTTCCATTTAAGGTACTCTTTCACAACTCAAATCCAGATGAAAGCTAAACCCTTTCCTTTGCCTGTGTGAAATTTTATTCAAATTATTCAAATTCTTAATTACTTACTTTTCTTTAGGTATCAGAGATCATCTCCAGTTTATGGTTGTTCGCTTAAAGTTTTTCGTAGTCCTTCTTCTTTAAATATAGTCCTAAGGTATTTGAATAAAGTAAGCAAATTTCTAAACTTCATTTTAATTGCCTATTGAAATTGCAAATACAAGCAACAAACATTTAAGTATACGTATGAGTTAGAAAAAAAAAAACACATTTCATGATTTCTCATGTCTTAACAATGAAATTCGATATTGAACTCTTTAGACTTGTAAAAAATCGAATTTATGACTCTGTTTTGTTGTGTTAAGAGTGATTTTGTGGCAAAAAGTAGGGATTAATATGCAGCTTGTAGGAAAGTTAAACAAAATTGTGTTGTTTCTGTAGTGTGTATGATGTATTTGCTGAATGTTTTGTGGAAAATGTTATATTACTTTGGTTTTCATTTCTTTTGTTGCTCTTTTCATTCTTCCACCAGAGTGCAAATGTCGAGTTCACGTTTTTTTTTTGCTTTTCTTTCTGAAGTTCTATATAAGTACATACGTCTGTATGTAGTTATAGTAAGATATTTATTAAATAAAATGCATGCCACGTTTTCTTTACAACCAAGCTAATACGTTTAAAATGTTTAAAATTTCAGCATTCATTCAAACCAGGTAAAAGTGTTTTATGTTTTTAAGTGAACATGAGGTCGTATAAGCAATTTTAATTGCTTTTTTTAAGTAGTATAAACATTAGGGGAGATCGAAAATTTTCAACATACTAAGATTGGGAACATGGGCTATCTAGCTAAGCGTGTGTTGCCTTACAGAACAATCATAGGACGGGTGCTTACTTTGAACTTGTGTAGCATTCATCAAGTCAGCCGTTTCTGAGCGGACGCAGTGAGAGTACTAGTTTTAATTTCCAGGACGTCTTATAAGCAATGCATTTTATTGGAACTATTGCAAAGTAGCAGCTGCTTGCTGACGCTAAACAAGATAGCATATAAGAAAGCACAGTGTTTTCCATTGGAAAGGAGAACAAAAAACTTGTGTCTTCAAAACAAATCGATGAAGATTTTAGAGCTGAATTTTAACATTTTGGTTTTTGGCTTAGACTTTTTGATTGCATGTTACCGGCAAATGCATTTTCATAATTAATGCCAAGTTCTTTGTCCAACTTAAATTGACATTGGACAAATTCAACCCTAAAGATTGAACAGTGCTTTACTATTTTTGAATCCTTTCACGAAAATGGTAGTTCAAATTAAAATTAACTTCGTGAGCATCGTGATTTTTTGGGTCAGTACACTTTCATCTCAGTGGATTCGTTAGTAAACTAAAAAAAAAAAATGTTTATGGTGTTGAAATTTTTTTAAATTGGGTAAGTGAAAACGAGGCTTGAGGGAGTAAAATATGTTTCTCAGTTTACCGGACTTTTTCTTCATCAAAATGGTCAAATGGCTTAATCAGCTATTTAATATGTATGAATATAGAAGAGTGCAAAATATTTTCATAATTTTATAATTAATTATTTTTGTTAATTATTTAACAAAAGTTTTATTTAGTACTTTTTTTATTTGGTTTTATTCGATCGCTTTTCATTTAATATTATTATTTTCTGCTAAAGGTCTTACTATTATATGAATTTTTTATATTTCTTCTAATACTGTTGTCGATATTTTGCTCTCCTTCTGACTGCTTCTTTAGGACAATAGTTATAATAAAATATTGCCGTGAAGAAAGTATCCGAAGGAGAGCAAAATGTCACCGAAAATATTAGAAGAAATGTAAAAATGTATTAATGTTTATTAATTTTATCAGGCTTGAGTTCTTGTTATTACTTTCTGCAAATTGAGACAAGTAAGTTATAAAGAGAGTTACAATACTTGTGACGTTTTGATAGTGATCAACTTTGTGAGTTTGCTGTTCTTCTGCTGATTTTATTTCTTTGTTTCTTAGCGGTGGGAATTGTTTTTTTTTTAAGAGACTTATATACCATAAAGCCCTTGTAATTTGCCATAATTGACATTTTGCTTTTTATTGGACATTGAATAGTTTTGTGATTTTCAGCACATTTAACATAAATGGGATTTTTGGTTCAAAAATTTTTGGTGTGGCCATATTTCTGGCATGAAGTACTAATTGAAAAACATCAAATATGCTATGTTGGTTGATTCAGATGAACTTTTTTGTTTGTTACTACTTGCTTTTTGCAAGAGGTAATTGTTTAACTGCCCGAACTACCACAAAGAAAAAGTGCACGCTATTGCGTGCAAGAAGAACAAGAATATTTCTCTCGCACTCCCGCAACCTTTGAGTGCAATTGCCGTCCTTTGTTTATATCTGTTTTATATTGATGTATTTTTTCGTTAAACCAGCATTTTTTTGCTCGCTGAGCAAACATAACCTTAAAATATTTTTCCGTGAAATGTGATGTTTTTATAGTTTTTGCTTTATTATTATTTTTTTGTTTGTAGTCATGTGTATGTATACGAAGTTTTAATTGTTCATGTGCATGTATTTGTCTAAACATTTTGTTAACAGGAAAGTAGTGGTCACGTTTTTTTTTCCAGAAAAATTACCGAATGTGTTATAAATTTAAATTGATTTAAATCCGTTTTCAAAAAATATATTTTTTTGTTATTAATTCAATTTAAGAATCAATCCTACAAGATCAAATATGACTCATATTCTACTCCAATAACGGAAAGTATACAATAGTTATGAGCAATAAAATTTTAAATTAAACTGGGGAACAAATCAAATGAAAATTAAATCAACGATTTTTAATGACTAAATAAGATATTTTTTATTTTATATATACAAAAGAAGGGTATTCATCTTAGCCTCTTCCCGCCACGAAGGAGGGAGAAGCACACGAAAAATAAAAAAATAAAATTATTTATTTATTATTATTTTTTTTTTTTGAAACAGGCCGCTCTTTCTTCGTCGAACTTAAAAGCAAACAAATGAACATGGTATGAAATAAAATTTGCATTCAACCATTGAAACATAGTAACTAAATTTATGTCTCAAAATCTTCTTTATAGATTTGAAGTGAAAACATTTTATTGCTTAAACTTGACTTTAAGGTTGGCCAATTACCAGCTATATAATCATTCTCTTCTTAACCACTTAGTAATAAGGAAATAAGTTCTTACATGTTTTCAGCAAAAGTAAATAAAAACCAACTACAACGACAGCAATACAAAATAACTGACTGCCAACAAACAAACCGGGAGAACCTTCAACTTCAATTTCAGTATAACACTATAACACCTACGACCAAGTTATGTGGGCGCCAATTTTGATTTTGCGATATTAATACAAAACAAATGCTTTTTTGTTCTCTTTATTCGTTTGTTTTATTTTGTTGCTTCCCCAACATTTTTCTCATATGTGTGTATGTTCAAAGAATGCTCATTCATGTGAGTACAAAAAAAAAAAACAAGAATAAATACTAACACCAGCCAGTGTTTTCTTCTACATTTCGACTGCAATATTATGTCTTCTAATCTATACGAGTTGAAATTTATTTTATTTTTACACGATGCTTCAAAAGGAAGTGTTACAAATTAAAGAATTGTGAAAATTTTCGTTCTTTTAATGTTTTTTAAATTTTCTAAAATTACAGCATACAGGGCTTAAATTCGGTTTTACTTTCTTAAATTTGAAAAAAAAAAAATTGTTTGAAAAAAGAAATACATGACAGGACCATTTTACCGGTGTTTTTTTGTCTCGACTTGTTTTTCATTTCTGGAAATTCGATACTGCTGGCCTAAAACTAAATTTTTAAAGACAATAACTATAAAGTAACATCTTCCGTGATTCATACCCTGTAGCCACCACCTCTACTCTGACTTTTTCATTTGCACCAAGCTAAGCACTTCTTAAATAAGCCAGTACCAACCAGCAACACCTAAGTTTTCATTTCAAATCTAACGCTTTTTTGTGGCATAGAGAAAAAATGCAATTGTGGTTTTAGTCTATTTGATTTGAAATGTGTCTTGAGTTGTGTTCGCTTGTCCACCTAAATATTATGTTTTTCTTGTTATTGTAGCTGTTAGATGTTTAACAACAGAATATATGCGCGTGAGGAAGTGACCAAACGAGTGAACAAATTTGTACGCTACACCTCAATTGTAGATAATGTACATTTTCGGTAACTTTTGTAACACCATATTGCAGAACAACAAAGTCCTGTATGAAATTTACTGCATGAATTTTGTCTGCTATAGCTTGAAGTATTTTTCATAAGCAGGCCATTGAAACCAAAATTTTGGCAACACCACAACATTCTCTGACAACAGCCGCTGTACTTCTGTCCCATTGTATTCCTAAGCTTATACTCATATTTACTTAGAATCACATGACGGCTTCCGTAAACTTTGGAAATATTTTTATGCTATGAAAATTGTAGTGATCAACATTATACTTGACTGCTTCTATGAATGCAGCAATATTCTTTTCCTTTCTTTCTTTTTTAAAAATATTGACCACTACAATTTTCATCACCAGAAACAATTTTCAATTTTGATCAAGTAAAAGCCGAATTATATTCCATTGAATGGGTGTAACCAACAAGTGAACATTTGATATTTTATTTGTCTGCTATGCCCATGAGCGAAAATGACAAATTATGTGCTACACAATTCATACCAACTGTATGTTTGGTATTTCTAAGCAATTTTTCGATTTGGAGACGCTTTTCATAACATTGAATGTGTGAAATTTGCAATACCAGGTCTCTGTCTACCTAGAATAAGTTATAAAAATAAACCAAAATAAGGTTTAACTCGCCATCCGTTTAAATGAATAATATCTGACTGTGGCAAGGTAAAAAAAAAAAAAAAAAAAAATAACAGTGGCAACACTGTGTAAGTATGTTTTAAGTCAAGTATTAAGTACTGAGTACTTGTACTTTATTTTGAATATTCAAAAGAAGTTACTTAATATTTTTCAAAGTCGTATTTTTTAACAAAATTTAATGATCTTCTGTTTTGAATATATTTTTTGTGTTGTACAAATTTTTTGCGAATTTTTGCGTTTTTGATCCAGTTGTGCTGCTTGCAACTGACTAAATCATTTCTAGACCTTCTTGAACATATTTTTTTGTGTTTCGCAAATTTTTCGCTAATTTTCGCATGTTCGGTCCAGTCGTGTTGTTTGCAACTTTTTAAAACTTTGACAGTACTTTTGTAGCATAAATTTTTGATTTTTTGTGGCTGCTCAAATGATTTTTATAATGTCAACATCTATCGGGCTTTGAAAGAGTAAAACTAAATACACAAAATTTACATCAAAAATTATGTTTTAATCCATATTATAAAACACATGAGTAATAGTTTAGAAAAACTTTACTCAATACCTTTAAAGCAACATTTCGCCACATAATGACGGTTAAAAATGCAGGTAGCAGATGCTTTCAAATTATTTTCAATATAAAAGGTTAATTTACTTCTGCAACATTGTTACATGAAAAGCTGATTTCGCATAAAATTACCTCTTAGTTTTCACTTTGCATGACATTTACGAAATTTGTACTAATGCGAAATGATGATATGCAAAAAATAATCAAAAGGAATCAAGACTAATCCTTGAAAGTAATCGGACTACTTTTGACTTTTTGATTTTTTTTTTAAATAATCTAAAGTAATTTCGACTATTTCTAGATTTTTTGTAGTTGTAGTCAATAAATTAATTATTGAATTGAAAGTAATCATATTATAATTAATTGTTTTACACTTAAAACAAAAATAATCTAATTAGTAATGATTATAATTACTATGCCATTTTTGTAGTGTTGGTAGTTGCTAAAAAAAAGAATAAATATTCGTTGGTGCTGCCAGATTGCCGGCTTCGCTGGTATGCCCGCGTTTTGCTCCGGCTAAACTCGTCGGGTGGGGGGGAGTTCTTGCCGGCCAATCTGAAGCGTATGCCTACTACAAAAAAAAAAATATCATCATACCAGCCTCTTAATGATAAAAAGTTAAAATCGAAATGAAGTGTGAGGCCCGAAAGTGAAAGCTGAAAAAAAGGGGAAAAAACACAAAGTTGAAAAAGTTCATTACTTAACAGCTATGATACATATATTTTAAAAATTTATGTAATAGAATCGGCATAAGGAGATGAAAAGTCTTATTTTCTATTACATTAGATAGTGTCTGTAAATGCAGAAATTCGATCGACATGAAATTCGCTTGTCATAATGAATCCGATTTCTTAGAGAAGTTTCAGTTCATATGTATATAAATTAAATTATTGATTTTAAATCAATAATGCATGTTATTTCTTTAAACTTAATCAAATTTGTTTATTATTGTAAAATAGATTGCAAATAAAAAGAATTTAAAAAAAAATATTGCTGTGATCTGTTTCTGTGTGTTTGATAAATGAACATTTTCCAAAAAAAAATTTTTGTTACAAAATTACTTGCCTTTCTCAGTGGAGGTTATCTATTCTACTTGTTTCAAGTTCAATTAATTTAATCCCATTTTATGTAAAGGATTTATGCTGCTAAGACTGTCAAGTTGTAAATATCAAATAAAAGAACTGAGATTTAAATACATATGTATAGTTCAGATATCTTGCACTATGTGTCTCGCATATTGCATTACAATGCTCTCAAATCTTTAGAATATTTCATCTATTTCATAGAAACATCTACTTTTACCATACCAGCAATAAGTTTATTGAATTAATTTTTCTTGAAACTCTTGAATAGTGTTTAAAGCTGCCGTAGTTAAAAATGACAACAAATAAAATCTTTTGAAATGTTAATTATTCAATCAAAAACCATATTTATTACATTAGAGTACCAACACCTTCTTGGTAATAGAAAAATCAAACTGCCATTCATAGAATTATGAAATATCTTAAAATTTATTCCCACCATGTATATGACTTATAAATCAAGAGCAGCAGGATAAAAAGTGGGAAAAACTAACAAACATCCAACTAAAAACTCACGAAATAAAATATGTACACATACATACATACGCTCATACGCTCATGCAATCGTAAACAAATCTGTAAAAGAAAAAAATTAGATTTCAACGATTGCCAACTATTTTATGTAAAATATTTCTTTCTTTCTTTTATTCAGCCAATATTTCTGAACTTGACCAATGAATAAAAATATCGAGAAAAAGGCAAATAATAACTAAGGTATGTGTATTGCAAAAGTGTGATTGCTAGAGATGAGATAAAATAGTAATAGAAATCGATACGACAAGATATAATGTTGTAAATTTTAAACTTAAGACTTAATATTTAACAAAAACCAAAAAAAAAAAAAAAAAGAAAAGATATTGAAAGAAGCTAAAATTCATTCTCTTCAATCTGCTTAGCAGAAGAAAAAAAGAAGAACTTAAACACTGTAGGACAGAGTGTTATTATACTCGTAGCATGAGTATTACTACGTTTGAAAATCAAACAATATAATAAACATATCTTCTCGTACCAAGTGCAATGTAGTAACATCTTTTCGAACATTGAAAACTACAACAATAACAAAACATACTCTGAACAATGTTATTGAAAGATGGCACGAAGGAAGAAGAACAAATACTACAAAAATGAAAAAAATGAAAAAAAAAAAAAAAAATTAAAACGAAACTAAACACGATCATAATCTATTTTATCATTAATAATTGAAATTTTTACCTAAAAATATATTCAAAAATGTC
The DNA here is from genome assembly GCA_963662145.1 of Sturmia bella. Taxonomy (NCBI): domain Eukaryota; kingdom Metazoa; phylum Arthropoda; class Insecta; order Diptera; family Tachinidae; genus Sturmia; species Sturmia bella. The sequence goes on along the minus strand of OY759171.1, from coordinate 12,349,576 downwards.
TTTTGCTAAAGTTGCGACACAGCAATTCTATCTGCAATATTCTTATAGTTTAATCTTATGATTGCAAATGAATGTACACACTGATACATAAAACTTTAGCGAAATATTCGCCGTAGAAAGGATGGCACAAAAGAAAAACACCACTTAAAACGCAGGGATAGAGGCAATGATTTTTTCCGAAAGGATATCGTAAAGGAGTGTTGGGAAAAGCTTTTTTTTTTTCTTTGGCAGGGGAATAAATTAGCCCTCGGTTAGCCGGCATAGGCTTAGTCACGGGGTGCAAGAGGCCTCCCTCATCTTGGTGGGCGAAACTCTAATTATACGGCCCTGTGAGTTGAAAAATCTGGAGGCTCAGTTGTATCCTCCACCGAAGTTTAATTAATTGAGCCATTCGTGTAGTCCTATGGGGGTTTGCTTCACAAAGTCTTTATCCAGGAACGAATATCGGGAATCAACGTTTCGCTTTTGAACTTGGTATGCGATCATCAGACATTACATTGGCCGGTGGGAACCCGTCTGCGGCTGTAAAAACCCGTTGAGAATGAGCTTTGCCTCTCGGATCGATTCCATCGTTTCGCTGGGAGCGCCACTTCGTATTTCAGCCTAATTTAAGTTAGCTCGACAGAGCCTCTGTTGGTGTTGTCTTGGAAGCTCGACTTATACTTATACTAAGACAGCAGCTTCTCTGAACTTTTTTTTATCGTTCTGATGTTGTATTTATAAGTCATCGACTTCCACCATACTATAGAAGCGTAAGTCATAATTGGCTATAAAAATAACTATTTAAGAAGATTTTTGAAAAAATTCAGTACGCCACTGTTTGATGCTGCATCAAACAGAACCAGTAAGAAAATGCTCAAAGAAGAAAAATATTAAAAAAAAAAATCTTAAACCCTACGACTACGATCTGTGCGAAGTGACTGTAAGCAGTGTTCCACCTTCACCCAACCAACTTAAAAAAAGACAACGCAATAACAACAATACAAAAAGTAGAAGCTTACAGAAAGCTATCAGTCGGCAGAAGCTATAGAAGCACAACTACTTCCACAGAACTACCGATACACAGACACAAATACTTTTAAATATACAAAGACATTTAGTTATAAATGAATGATAGTAGCTTTTCTATTAAACGAAGCGGATGAATTGCAGTGCAAAAAACATACAAAAAAAAAAAAAAAAATAATAATAATAAAACCAACCGTCTGACTAAACAACAACCAGCCCAACGACTGACAGTTTCGGGACTCACAATAATTTAACAACAATAACAACTTGGCAGAGCAAGAGACAACAAAATCATAAGGAAAAGCAAAAAGAACAGCTTTTAAAAAATTTTGTCTTTAACAACCTACTACAAACAAATGGCTACAAAAGCAATAATAACAACAACAACAACAACGACGACATCTGTTGCTGCAACTGCAAAAATATTGCTACTACGTCTAGTATCCGCAACATTTTCACTACGAAAAATCAAGCCAATATAAAGGCTGCTGCAGCAATAAAATGTAAAGTCTTTTTTATGTCATTGTTGTTGCTGTGTCATACGAAGCAACAACAACAGCGCACGGTTTTCATTGCCGGTAATACTTTGGAAAAAAATGAGAATTAAAGCACAAGTCACAGGTAAAATAAACCATTGCATATTAGTGCATCATCATTTCTATGATAGTAGAAGTGATGGTGGTGGTGGTGGTAGAGATGATGATCATCATTATTGTAGTCGTCCTCATCGCCATCATAAGCGGTGCAGCATGAATGCATGCATGCAAGTATGCAGCCTTTAGGGGCTCAATCGTTCCACACTAATACAACAACAATGCCAACAACACCAACAACAGCTATCAGCATACAGCGACGACAATTGCAACAACAAAAAATAATTCACATTCCTATTCTAAAAGTTAATTTTATTGTTGTTCTCGACAAAATATTTCTACTACGATTGGAGCAGCATTTTGGATTTTGTTTGTTGCTTGGCATCAATTTTAGAAATAAATTGAATAAAGTTTTTTTTGGTTTGTTTGACCACACTTAAATCAAAATTTAGTTTTTCTTACATTTCTTACAAGTGCTTAAGAAATATAAGAAAAACTTAATTTATTATTTTGGGTTTAAAAATGGACCTTATCAATTGTTTGCTGTCTTTTTCAGCAGTCTATATGCCGTCGCGATTTCGCCAGCACACTCGAAAAAACTTTAACGAGTCTGAAACCTTACTATAAACCTTAGTCTAATTTCAGTTAGCTTGACGAAGCATCCGTTGGTGCTGTTCGTCAAATTGCTCGATTTGTGCCAAGACAACAGCTTCTCTGAACGTTTTTCTCTGCAGATTTTTTTGGTATCAAAAGCAAAGCAAACTAATTAAAAAAGATGTGAATAACAAGCTTTCTTTAATAGGACCTACCACGTAAAAATAATAAGGAATCCCCATAGAAAAAGCTTCGTTTTTCTCTGCTGGGTAGGTCCTTAGCCTTTAAACGTTTTATAAAAATAAATATCCTTATAAATAAATAAGTGTAAAGAATATTTTTAAATTATTTTTCTTGTACCACATAAAAGAAGTTCAAATGTATACTAAAGAATTGAAATATAAAAAAAGATTTTTGAAAAAGATCTTGATTTATAAACAACAGGTAGATTTGTAAACAAAACTAAACCTTTTATAGCGTGCCTTAAAGTGTTCTTTATGCTTAGCAAATTCTTTATCATACATTGTCCAAAACAAAAATGTACCCTTTGTTTACCACAATACCATCCTTTTTTTCCCTCTCTCTCTCTCTCTCCCTCTCTCTCTCTAGCAGAAGTTTATTGCCTCTACTTCGTTTAAGGCTTTGCATTTTTATTGTTGTTGCATTTTTTAAAGCTGCTGGACCCCAAAATACAGACTTACTACCATTAATATACCAACAACAATAAACCAAAAACTCCACTAGCTATTTCAGTTTATAGGTTTGTGTGCTGGTGTCTGCTCTCAGACATTGCGTGTTTTCGTAATATTCCTCAAAAGATAAAAATGTGACCAAGCAAGGCAGTCAACATCAAACTCAAAATCAAGCAACGAACCAACTGTTTGCTGCTATAAAGATGGAATATCATTGATGTTGAGCACAGCAACGGCACGAACTCTGCTGCAAGAAACAGTGCCATGTCAATGTTTTTCCACTGGACAACCACACACAACACACTGCTTAAGAAACAAAATGACATTAGTTTACAGTACCCTACAATGGTAGCAATGGAATTACTGTTCTATTAAACTCAAAATTGTGTGTGTGGATTATGTTTAGAGATTCCTTCCATAAGGTCTGATTTGAGTTGAAGTTTTTGAGCCTTTTGCTATAGACGAGATCTGTATTTCGAAATGGCGGCTTGTTGATATTTAAAATGATTGGATATGATTATAATTTGCTGTAAATATTTTCGGTCTTTGCTTGTGCATTGCATTAGCAATGGGGTTGGCATTAGAATTAGCATTCACAGTGTGTAGCGGCCTTTGCTTATGCATTACATTAGTATTCGAATTGGCATTTGCATTAACATTCGCAATAGTATTAGCATTGGCATTACCAATAGTAATGGCTTTGGAATTGTTATTGATACTAACTTTGGCATTAGCAAATTAAAATGTTTGTTTCTATCCTTTGGCCTTTTAAGCTTCCTTTTGCGATATCGTCAATATTTAAAGAATTACGGCCATTTTTCGATATTCCTCAAAAAAAATTTTAATTTGCAACTCAGGGTAAAAAATCTAAATTATTTTCTAGTTTTTAGCATTCCATTAGCCAATGCAATGAATTATCAATGCTAATGCCAAAAGTAAATGATAATGCCAGTGCCAATACAAATGCCAATGCTAATGCTATTGCAAACCTAATACCAATACCAACGCGGATGTGAATGCTAATGCTAATACAAATACTAGTACGAACGCCAATGCTAATATCAATGCTACTGTCAAAACCATTCCAATGCCAATCATACTGTCAACACTGTGTTAATATTAATATCAATGCTAATGCCAAAGCCAAAATCAATGATAATGTAAATACCAATGATACTGTCATTCCTAATTCTGTTGCTAGTGTGAATACCGGTGCTAATACTTTTGAGCCCTTAAATAAAAATATGTTACTTATGGCAAAAGCAAACGTATGAAAAAATAGCTTTAAGAGAAATGTCTCTCAAATTGTAAAAAATATTACAATCTTTTTATATACATTATTGTCCTTGTTTGACAAGCAAAAAGCTCAAAAAAAAACTGCACAATGTTTTTAATACTTGAGCTGCTTTTAGCTCTCACTACACCGCTTGAATTTGAGCTATAGATGATTTAAAATTATGATACTGACAAGTTAACTCTTTGTGTATGGCTCCAGACTTTCCAAATCTTTTTTTATTAATACCACTGTGGATACCACAGCGGTAATGCTAATATTGATGCTAAAAGTAATATCAATGCTCATCCCAATGCTAGTGCTAATACTACTGCCAGTGCAAATATCAATTTCAATGGTAGTGCTAAGACCGGTGCCAATGGCAATACTAATAATAATGTGGCTATGACATGGAGATTTCCTTATATTTATGGAAACTTTGCTTTATGCAGTAACGCTCGATCGAAAAAGATTTTCATTAAAATATTTTTTAGCTGTTTTTTATATTTTTTTTACTGTTTTCTTGTTCAGATGTTCTTACTGAGGAATTAGAAAAAAACGTTGTTTTACTTAAATCAGCAGTACTGGTGACGCTACTGCCTTTTATTTTGTTTATGCTAAAGTAGCTTAAGTAGTGTTTCCTTGAATGTCTTTTATTTATGCATTTCTTCTTATTTCATTAGACGATGTTCTTGTAACAAGTTGCGTTTATGCTTCTCTAAAAAATAGAATATAAATGAACATTTAAACTTTTAGCAGTAACGGTGGTAAAAGAAGTGGTATGGCCTCAGGAAGAGCAAGTTTTTAAAGATCGAATTCTTTAGTAATCGATGGGTTTGCGTCAAAAGGAAATAGAAAAAAGTTTTAAAATAAACACAGAAAATCTGTCGTTACAACAAATAACCAAAATAATAATTTTTTTTATTATTATTGTTTAATTAAGGAGCAATAAAAAATACGTCATTGTCATTATATTCATGGGTCAAAAACATGAAAATGATTATATTAATTTAGTTTGATTGATACTGGAGCGTTTTGTAGACATGCATACGTATATGCATAGATATGTGCATACATGTATACGCACATTTCTGCTTTCATAAGCAGTCATCCCAGTACTTATGTACTTATTTAGCTTTCGTTCATTTTCTGTAAACAGCACGAATATCGAGATGATTTGTAAAATAAATATTTGTTTTGAAAATATTTATTTTTCTCGCCTTAAAAAGTAACACAAAGAAAACAGAAATTAAAACTAAACAACAAGTGGTGAACATATGGAAAGAAACTAAGTGAGTTTTTTTGTTTGTAAATAATAGTTTTACGTAGACGAATTGAAAAGTGGTCAAAAAGTTTGTAATGCCAAAAAAGATCTAACATTGTTCAAAAATTAACGAGCAGCATAGTAACAGCATAGTAATTATTATTGTACCCCAGCCAGTAAGTCTTCAACTTGTCGGTTCTTGTCTTCCATAAAGATGTTGATCACTCCAAATTTATCAAAAAAAAAAAAAAAAAAAAAACTTTCTCAATTTTGAGAAAGTGCACATCCGTTTGTAGTCGATTGTCCAGTGAACCGCACAACGCATTACAGAGAATTCGTTTTTCAGCCGCACGGTTCGTCTGTGGAACAAATTGTCTGCAGACATATTTCCCGCCAGCTACAACGTAAAAGGGTTCAAATCAAATGTGCACAAACACTACTCCCTCTTTCCTCCTCCCCAAAACCTATTTTCCTTGTTCCGGTACGATGCGCATGCACAAATAGGGGTCGTCCCCTGAGTACTGGTCCAAGCTAAAAAAAAAAGTTAAAGTTAAAGTCGAACTTAAGCCTGAAAAAATTATTAACAATTATTATAATTATTTTTAATGATAATAATTGTTTAAATATGAACTTAATTATTTATTTGCTTTAAGAGCCAATTGAAATGTATTAATTCAGGTCCAAAAAACCTTTTTGAAAAGGTTCATTTTTGGACCTGAATTAATATAATAATTGTTTATTATACAAAAAAAATTTTTTTTTCTAAATTTAACAAAAACGTAAGGAGAGACATAAGTGTTGCTACACATTGACCCAGCTCGAATGGAAATTTTGTTACGAGGGGGGCTGCGAGCGCGAAAATTGTTAATGTATTGGTATGAAAGTGCAAGCACATTAAGTTACTCGTATGTGTAAAAAATGCCACAAATAGATAATTTATTTTCGAATTTCCATAACCAGGTATTCAAAAATGAACTTATTTATTGGCTTTAAGAGCCAATTGAAATGTATTATTTTAGGTCTAAAAATATACCTTAATATTATATAGCGGCACATAGATGACTGAAAAAGACAAAAAACAATATTTCTAGACATAAAGTAATAAACAAATATTTTTGATTTGTGAACAACCCCATATAAGTACACAACATCTAGTATATGCGTTCATTTTGGTAAATTTTCAGTCTTCTCACTTACTTGGATGAAAGAAATACTTAAGATTTTTTTTTCATTCAAACTTGGCACAAAACATATGTATGCAAGTCTTCTTTTTTTTCTCTCTTTTGTAGAAAACAAAAACAACCACTGCAGCAAACATAATAATAATGCTGCAACAATAAAAACAATTGCAACATACTAAGACTGTGACTAACGACAACGTCATTGTGTTATCAACAATGCTGTGTCAACTTTACTTACCCACAAGGAATTCCTTGGTAAACTGCAGAAAAACAACAATAACACAAATAAAAGAAAATAATAACAACAGCAAGAAAAACAACAAAGCTCAAAAGTAAAAAGATGACGATGCATTTGTGGATTAAGAGTGTGATAAACGTTTCATATATTGTTGTTTAAAGTTTTGTTTTTCTTCTTCACAGCCCCACAATGACGAGGCACAGTGTTGTGGCACATAGACAATAATACAAAACAACAAACAATTCTTGTTTTGTCATAAAAAATTATATTGCAGGACTGAACCGAATGTTGTTTAAGTGAATAAATGGACAAGAACCCACACAGAGAAAATAGCGCCTAATAAATACTTAATAAATTAGCACAAAGTTAATAAGATATCTTTATGGTTCTCTTTCAAGGAGAAAATCGTATTATTTTAATAATGAAAACCGTATTAAAAAAACTCAAGCAGGAAGCTTATAATTGTTATTAGGTATTCTCATAGGTTGCTGAAAAAAATCTTTCTCTTGATAGATTCGAGCGCATAAACTGTCAGTTGGCCGCTGAAGTAATTCAGCCATCAAGGCCCGCAAAGAAATTTAAGCAAATATAGTGAATGATAAGCATACAATCACTAGGAACTTAATGAAATTAATACAAAATATTTTTTGAAACACTTAATAAAACAAACTCAGAAAATCAATAATAAGTTCTTATTGTATACAATTTACAAGAAAACTTAATAGAATCAATAAGTTTTTCTTTGTACCAAAAAAAAAAAAAAAAACAAATAAATAAATGAAAAGTAATGAAATGCTTAACAAGTTTTCTCCTTTACTTTATATGTTTTTCTTATTCACATGAAAATAATAAGAAATCCCTGCAGAAAAATCTTCGCTTCTTTCTGCAGCCTAATTGAGTAGTTTTAATTGTGCTTTTATGTATTATTTTTTACTAGCAAGAAATTTTGTAGAGATGTGTAGATCGCGAACTGCCCTGTCGGAAACAAAATTAATGTTAAATAAACTCAAAGCTATTTCACAACAGATACTGGTTGTTGTCTGCTAACGTTTTTACTCCATTTTACCCCAAAAGTACTTTAAAATCTTCACTAAAGAAAGAATTGAAATTTTTGGAGTGAAGTGGTCAACGGAGCGCAAATGTTGAATTTTTGTTCAATGCACTTCTAGCCATTCATCCCACTTTGGTAGAAAGTAAGTAAGCCTTTTCGGTAGTAGGACAATTTGCTAATAAAATTAGAAATAGGATTTCTCACAAATCTATAAACGCCTTAAGCGTTTTAAAGAATTATTCCTTTCACCAAAAAATATGAATTGATTTATAAAATTATTTTTTTTTATAGTTTTGGAGCTTGGAACCCGAGTACCTTTGTATTATTTTTTAAGCTTGTTTTTATAGACTGAAAAAAATACAGTTCTTGTTTCAATACTCAATTTAAATATCTCAAAAAACTCTAGAGCACCCTCTAGCCCGTAACTTTTTATCGTTTTTGGTATTTGCTGTATTTGGTATTTTCAAAACTCCATTACATAACAGCTGGATGGCATCGACTTTATGTGGAATCAAGCCACTGTGCGATGGTTTATTAAAGGGTAATTTTAATTTTGAAGCAGAGTTGGAAAATTTTCACATTTGTAGTTATTATACGTTTTTGGTTTCACTTACATGACTTTGAACGCTTTAGCCGGTTGTTTTATATAAACTCTTAGTTCATATGAGGAAAATTATAAAGTTTAAACAAAATTTTTGAAAAGTTACTCTAGCATCAATGGAAAATAGTAATAGTATTATTTGAATAACAAATAAATTTTACTTTTTTAAACTTTCAAACACACAAATCGTAGTATCCGATGGAAACTTGTTCCATGAAAGTTGCTACGAAAAGTAAAATATATATATGCAACAATATGATTGAGCCGTATTCCGCTTTATTGTCAAATTGTGTTCTTATATTTTTGGAAGTTTTACAATTAATGAAATACGAAGTAGAATATTTGAGCCAAAGATGTTAAGCAATGACTACTAATGGTACTCATTACCAATTAGAGTTAAATAATTGATTGTAATGTGATTACTTTCAATTTTCTAAATAAGTAATCTAATATAATTACAAAAAATTTACAAATAGTAAAGATTACTTTAGAGTATTTAAAAACAGTCAAAAGTAATTGAAAGCAGTCCGATTACTTTGAAGCATTATTCGTGATTATTTTTTTTTTTTTTGATTATTTTCCACATTCCTGCATTCAGTACAAGTTAAGCTAATTTTATTTGCCATATATGTCATACAAAGTAAAAAAGTAAAATGTAGTTTTATGCGCAATCAGCTTTTTGTAGGTGCACAGTGTAATTTTCGTGGGACGACATTGAAACAGTGTCATCAGCAAATGGGGCTATAGAATTATATAAAATAGTTTTATTTTAATGTCAAACAGTTGTAAAACTGCAATATCTGGGTATTAAAAATTTTTGAACTACAACGTGATGCTGCCTCAAATTTCTCAAATTTTCATCTCTGGCTTATACTGCATATCGACGTTTTGCTTAATTTTTGTAAATAAGAAACACCAAGCTAATTTTAATGCTGGCAGTGGTAAAGCCTACATTTGGCTTACCACTAAGTATGTATGTTTATAAAAGAAAAGCACATTAACAGAAAACAAAATCTCTAAGGAATAGAACTAAAGAACAAAAAACCAAAAACATTAAGAAAAAAAAATAAAGTGAAGCAACTTAACAAGATAAACATAAAAGATGAGGTAGTGTTCATATGAGGAGGATGACGATGCTATTGATGAAGAAAAGTATATTCGCACTTTAAAAATTTATGTATATACATATGTATATGTTTAGCTTTTTTAACATACATACATACATATGAGAGTATGCGTAAGTATATGAATGTTTGTTGCGGATGTGTAGACATGTACATATAACAACAATAATAATGAAAAACGTTTTCATTAAGTATTGGTTATTATGTTACTGTTAGGGGTTAAACAGATTAATAATGATGTGCATTTGTTGTTTGATCTATAATATTTTCTTTTTGTTGTTCTCTGAATTTTTGTGTTCACGTAGTGTGTTCGTTTTGATATGTACGTGTTTAAACACTCATATATTAAATTATTACTTTTCTTGCTCCAGACTAATAGAGAATACAAAAAAAACAAGGAATTAAAGTACTCTTTAAGAAGGAGATGAAGAACTGGTTGATATTTTATTTCATAACAAAGTGAACGTTTAATACTTCCAGGCATCAAACGAAAGACTTAGGAAACAAACGTGATTTGTTTATTAAACAAAAATTGATATTCGATCGTTGCCATTAGAAAGCACTTGGTTTATTTATGCTTATTATTTACCTTTAATATATGTCAATTATAGCTTGAACAAAAAGGGCAATCATCAACAAAGACAAGTTAATTATTTATTGAATGTTTTGTGTGTTCAAGAAAAAAAAAAAAAACTCCACACTTGAAGACATTGTACTTTTCTAGTTGTCATGTTTATTTTTTCAAGAAAATTTTCAGAGTAAGAAATTAGTGACAGCATTTGCTTTTGACGGGCATGATTATTGTTTTGATTCTGGTAAAGCTTTGCAAAGGAAAACGAAATACTTTGACTTGTCTACTTAGGAATTTAAGCCACCTTAAAAATAAAGCTCTATCCTACAGCTGGACATGCAATGCTTTCTTTGACGCGTTGTTTAAATATATTTTTAACATACAAAACAAATTTTCGACAAAGCAGAAAGTGAAATTGAGACCTTAAAATAATTAATGGAATTTCAACATTGCATTTTGTACAATGATATATCTTTCAACAGATTTACAACATTATTTAAAACGAATGTGATGATATTCCGTATGTAAAAACAATCGGTGAATGGAATGCAAATTTTGTTGATGAAAAAAATGCAATGTTTATGAAAATGCTTGTAAGCTTTATCACAAAAATGTATGTACATTCATTTAACTTTATAGTCCAACTATATGATTTAAGATGTAAATAATTTCATCAGCCTTGTGATTTGTGATGTGATTTTACTTCTTAAAAAAAGTAAAAGATTTTTTTGTGATGAAATTGCAGTGTACCACATTTTTAAGGAAAACAACAAAAGCAATGTTAAAGACTTCCTGGCTGGAGTACACACTATGGCTGTTTCACGACCACCACGCCGTTCATCAGCATCCAAATGTGCTTTGCACCCAGACAATGACTAATTGCATACTGCTTTTAAACATCAGCACATTTATATTTAATCTTATTGATCAACATTCTACTTTTATCATTTTATTTTTCTATTGATTGGCATATATTTTTATATTCTCTCGACAGCATCCAGTTGATTTCCAATTGATTTTTGTGTTTAGAGCTATTATATCAGTAATAATAACGGTTTCAAACTTTTCGCTGGGCCGATCAATTTTGAAGCATTACTTCAACTTTGTTACAATAATTTTTGTTTGGTTAGGAATGTGTTTTGATAATTTTAAAAATTATTTCACAGTACAAAACTATTTACCGATAAAGTGTAATCATTATCAACTACCAAACACATCTGACTTTTCTCCGAGATGCATGTGACGCGCACGAAAGTAGAAAGTAGATATACTCTCATGTACTCTCATGTGGCCTATGAAGTGAATCTTAGCGTGCGACGTGTGCTGTGTAACTCTAGCTTAGTCCATAAAATGTGTAAAAATGTTCTCTGCCTTGAAAATATTGCAATTCCTTATGAAAGTGAGGCAAAAGTACCACCAACCTGGACTCTCTGTCGTGCTTAACAATTGAAAATCTCACAGCGATCATTGATAAGATTTTTGAATAAAGATTTTATTTTCTATGCTTACAACGTTCAATTGAGTCAAGAACTGAATTGAGTCCAGAACATTCCAAGCATCGTCGTACAGCTCGTACATCGAATTATGGGTTGAACAGACAGAAGTACATGGCGGTCTTACAAGAAAAGTCATCTCCAACTGCTAAATAGATACACCTTCCCCCCAGTGTATTCGTTAACAAGCAGAATGGCCAGGTTTCAACAACTGAGAAGCCTGAGTGATGTTTGCATATTGAGGCTGAATTTAAATCTTAAAATATCTTTGCACAATGAAATAAATGGGTTCATTTATATTGACTTCTACTCCAATTTATTAATTTTTACAATAATATAATATAAATTTGGTTTTAAATATTTACACCGGTTGAAACACATTTTAGAAAAACAACATTTTATTTCTTAAGAATACCAGTGTAAATACTTAGAAGCCAATTTTTATTCAATTGTTGTAAAAATTAATAAATTAGAATAGATGGTAATATAAATGAGCTCATTTATTGCATTGTGTGTGCTTTTTCCACAGGGATATAAAAAAATATTATATGAAAATGGAATCTTGAAATAAAACATCATCCCAATATGTTTTTTAATGCTGCTGCAAATGAGCAATTCAAAAACGAAAATAGAAAATTAATCACTAATTTACATAACTTCTCTGTTCATGTCTTCAAAGAAGAGCAACATATTTTTATTTAAATTTCTTACTAAAACAAGTTAAATCAACAGAATTCATTTAGCTAAGAAAAAAAATTTTAAAATATAAGTAGGTATTATCTCCTAATACTATTCAGATTGTTTTATTACCTTAAAAAGAAAAATAGAAAAAAAAAATGAAATATAACATGTTTTTGAACAAACATCACTCATTGTTGCCATAGAGATTTCTTTTTATGAAACGGTTCCTTTGATTGGGTTTGTTGTAATTTAATCATTTGAACCCAAATAAATTTAAAGATTTTTGTTTCTCTACACTCACATAGGCAAGTGAATATAAAAGAGAGAACAAAAATAAGATGATAAAATTTGTATATAAGAATTTCTATTGTTATGATAATGAATGTCAAACAGATCAATTTACAAAGTTTGTTTGTTGTCAGATAGACAGTAGAACAAAGTATAGATGTTAAGAAAATTGTACCCCACGGATGCACAACTTGTTTCTACTGTATTTTCTAAAATCCTTCTTCTTCACAAAATTTTAAAACGGAAATATTTAGAGAAAAAGACTACAAAACGACCTGCATTTGCAGATCTGTCGGCACTTTCGCGTATAACTCGTAATTTGACAAATACTCCAAAAAACTACATAGAATTATTTGGAGTATCCCCACGGATGCACAACTTGTTTTTACTGTATTTTCTAAAATCCTTCTTCTTCACAAAATTTGAAAACGGAAATATTTAAAGAAAAAGACTACAAAACGACCTGCATTTTTGGAAGTCATACAATGCCTGCCTGCTTTAATTCAGGCTGATCTGTGAGAACTTAATGAAAAATTTTCTTCAGCAAAATTGAGAAAGATTTTTTGCGATAACGATGGAGTGACAACCATTTTTAAAGAAGACAGCCATGATGTGGAGTAAACACACTGGCTGTTTCAGGACCATCATGCTGCTCATCAGCACTCAGATTGCTTTGAACCCAGGCCATGACTAATTGAATAGTGTGTATAAGAAGCAGCGCTTAGCAATCCCACCACCTGAGCTCTTCATTATGGACTCTCATTATTTAATCTTATCTTATGATGAATTTTTCACTTTTATCACTGTGTTTTTCTGTTGATTGGAATACATTTTTATATTCTCTCACCAACATCCAGTTGTTTTTTGTGTTTCTTACTATTGTATCAGTGATAGTAACGGTTTTAAATTTTTCGCCAAGCCCGGCGATTTTTAAGCATTTCATGATTTCAACTTTTTTTTTTGCCGAATTATATGATTTGCAAATATTAATAATTTTATGGGGATTTCTAGTTCAATTTTCACTTCCTCACAATTGAGAGAGATGTGATAAAACATGCCCTGGCACCTATTCAAAGATTTTTTCGCTCATATGTAGTGCAGATAACAAAAACAATTCAAAAATTATTGTTGTTTAAATTCAATAGAATTATGCCAAAGAAAAATAAATAAATTGTACGAAAAGCGTACTACTGTACAGTTAGTATCAATGTATACATTACATACATACACATACATACATATGTATATGCAGGCATAGAACTTTTTTTTAATATTGTTCTCAAGTTTGTCACAAATTGCTTTACGCAATAAGCGTTTGCCTTTTGTTATATTTTTTCACTGTAAATTAGATGAAATAGTAAGAACCATCTAGCGGATATATTGCCCGATCCATGCTATTGAACAAATTAAACATAAACGAAGAAAAATTACAAAAAGGAAAGAGAAAATGAAATTGATAGATAATAAAAAGACAATCTTTCTAACAGGTTAAATGGAAACAGTTTTTTTAAATTTTATTTTCCCAATTTCCAAATAACAATTATTTCGATTTGCTGTCATCGTTTTTCTATGTGTTCTTTTAATGCTTTCGAGTTGCGTGTGATTCAACAGATGAGACTCTCTCAGTTAAGGAATGGGGAGCAGAGAATCATGATAAGAGCGGAAAATAACAGTGGTCTACAGTGATGCCAGAGCAAAAGTTTTACCTTAATTTTTCCATAATTTTTTTTTCATATTTTTTTATATCAGAATAAAATTTAAGAATCCTTTTTGTTGTGATTTAGCGTTATTGTAAAGAAAGTGCAAATAAACTTTATCAGGGCAGCTGGGAATTTCTCCGCGGAGTTCGTTGTAGTTTGATTAACCTAATAAGTTATTTTTCTGATATTTGAAAGATTTTGCAAAACATTACTTTAGGGTAATCTAGTTTCTATTAAGATAATATAAATAAGTGTAGCTTCAAAACTAAAGTCGTTTTCGTTTCTAAAAGATACTATGCATTTATTTTGCACTTTTCTTTTACACTATTTATTCTGCCATAAAATGTGAGCAAATCGATTGTAGTCAAAATTTAAAATCACTAACACGGTATTTAGAAGGGAAAGTGATTTCATTAAGTTTTTGTATACGTATTATGAATAAAAATTTCAATGAAATCTGTGACTTTCATGAAAATTGTTTGCTCAATTTCAAAGGAGAGTTCATTTTAAAAATGTCGTCAAAGCGGAGAGTTGCTAGTATTATAGTTTTGTTTGCTACTGAAATAGAGTTGCCAAGACTACTACAAACACACATTTCTACGGCAACATACGAAAATAATTTTTATTGCTAAACTTTTATTAATTAATTTAATAATTATCACTATAAATATACTTCATTTGTGTTCTTTATTCATATTTGCTGTAAGAATGTTTTAAATATTTTCCAATGTACAAATTAATTTAAAATTCACAATTATTGTTCTACTGCAATCCTGAAAATTTTAGTGTTTCGTGGAGTAGGCAACCGTGTTTACTACCTTGTCACTTTACTTTCAGTAAATGTCAAAAAATTACTTTCAGGAAAATTTAGCTGAAAGCTGAGTTGAAAGTTAGAAAATTGTGAGTGTGTTAGTAAAAAGGTGTGAGTGTATTGCAACTTTCAGCCATTTACTTTCTCGTCTAACTGACGGGTAATATGATATTTCCATAAATACATAGATAAAATTCTGGAAAAAAACAACAAAAATCGGCAAAACGCTGAGTGCAAGATTAATTAAAACTTTGTTTTAATTATAAAAAATATTAGGACTTACAAGCTAAACTAAAAATGAAGCAAAACCTATAAACGACATAAATTTGTTTGTATCAGCTTCAATACATTTAAAGCTACTGAGATAAAATTCAACTGAAACAGCTTAATGAACGCTGGCGCTCGCACTTTAAAGTTTGTTAAACACCACCTTCTCGTCTAGTAGCCAGACACTCTTCCTCATCAAGCTGTGCTGTCATGAGCCTGATGGAAGAGAGTTTTGCCAGGTAAACGCTGCTTATACTAATTTCATTGCTTTTTTTTTTTGATAAGCAAACAAAATGTTTCTTCCATACTACTTTCATTTAATAAACATTTTTTTTTTAATTTTTGAGGCTCGCCTGGTGACCATTAGAAACAGCAATCTTTGATTTTTTATGAAAAACTCCAAAGTTATGCACCGATTTTAGTCATTTAAAGCTTTGTTTGTTTGAAATCTTATTTTTTATGAATAACTGAAAATTTATCAGCATAACTTTATCTTTAGATTTTCTATGCTGTTTGAAAGAACAAAAAATTTCAAACTTTTGCAAAAAATTTGTTTGTGTTTTCGAAGCTACTTAACTCATTAAGAATATTTTTACAGTTATTGAAATATAATTTTATTGCCGAATTTCGGCAATTTGTGTGCTTTGCAAGATTTGAAATCGTTTTTGAATTAAGGGAATATATGTTGTCCTACCTCCTCCATTTTTAAAATAACGGTATATCTCACAAACAAGAGCTAACTTAGAAAAGAACGGTTAGCACCACTGAATTCAGTGCAGCCGAATTAGGTTTAGTCGCTGGGTGCCCCTTCTGTCGGTTTCTTCAATTAGCACAGTGTTGTTAATACCAAACCGAGATTCGAATACTCGTCTGAAGGTTGAGATTCTCAATTGAGAGGTATTAAATTTTCTCTTAAATAATTTAAAAAAAAATTAAGTCAGAAAAATTGTTGATTACCTATTAATTAATTAAAATAAATTTGAACTTTTATGTGGCAGCGCTGGTTTTCAACACAAATATCCACGTGAGAGATACTTACTACTTTGTTTTTGTTCGGGGTTGTTGTTAAATTCTTTTAATACGAATGATGCTGAGCAAAACAACAACATCATTAAGAAGTTATAGAACAGCAACAAACACTGCCATGACGAAAACACAAACTTCAAATAAAAATAAAGAAACTTAAAAAACAATAAAACAAAATTTTACATAAAAGAGGCTTTAAAGAATTTTCGAGGCGGTATAATGGCATAAATCAATATTATTTATTCTCTTAATTTACATATAAATTTCTGAGCCAAGAATATTGGTGGCCACCAATTAGACTAAAATACAATAAGGCCATATGCTTAGTTAGTAAGTAAGAAAGTAAGTATGGGAGTGTTGTGAGTAAGGAATTTTTTAGGTTAGAAATCGGTAATAGATTTTATGCTTCTAGAAAAAAATGCAGTGTAAAAAAAAACAAATTAAAGTAATCCGATATAATTTAACCTTAATGCACACACAACCACAGCTAATAAGTATTTGATTCAAGTATGATTACCTTCGATTGTTAACAATTTAACCAGGCTTTCTAGTTCGATTGTTACTTCCTCAGAATTGAGAAAGATTTTTGTGATAAAATTGGAGTGATCAGCGTTTTTAAAGACGACAAGAAAAATAAAGTTGAAAACTTACTTAATGGCTGGGGTACATACCATGGCTGTTTCACATCCATCACGATGCTCTTCAAAACCAAAATTGCTTCGAACCCAGATCATAACTAATTTCATACTGTTTTTAAGCAGCAGCGCATAGCCATCCTACCACCTGAGGAGCTCTTCATTACTGACTGTCTATATTTAATCTTGTCGATCAATTTTCTATTTTATCACTGTATTTTTCTTTTGATTGAAATATATTTTATTGATTTTTGTGTTTTGTATCGATAATAACAACGATCTCAAACTTCTTGCCAGGCATTCGATTTACCGCTCTTATTGACTACGTTAAGAAAAATATATGTAAATATAGTGGGAATTACTTCCTAAAGAGATTTAGTAAATCTAAAGTAATTGCCCACTTATGGCTGAGTGTCATGAATGTCGCTCTAGAAACATGAGCCCCTAAATTCAAGGACGGGTGCTGACAAGAAGTGTGGCGGCTTCGAAATAGCTAGTTGGCCATCCTGTTAAATGTCTTTGATGTTTTTTTTTTTGCCTTTCTGAGTTAATAGCAATCACAAAAATAATATAGAAAGAACTTGAGTCCGATAAACTTAATACAAAATAATTTATACAAGAAAAAGTTCGAATAATGAAAATTAAGGAACTGAAAAATAAGTGTGGCAAAACGACTAATTTGCTTTCTGTATTTAAGGTTTGTTGGGACATTTAGATTCTCATTGATTTGTTAAGGACGCGGCATATCAGCGGCTGCAAATGAGAGAAAACAATGAATAAAATCTATTTAGATGTAGAAAATAAATCTCGATTGTATTTGGAATTTTGGAATGTTGTTTGAATTACTTCAACTTTAAAACAAGAAGAATCTTGATTGATTTCGTGCTGACTAAGTTTAAAATATTTGGCAGCTGATGTTCGTTGTAGCTTGCAAATTTTCAAATTTACTTTTCTGGTTTGCTTCAAAATCAATGTACTTGGTAATAATTACGATTATCAACCATTACTTAATAGCTTCACCCAAACTAGCATAAACAAACTGATTTAAATAACAATAAAAACCTGTCAAAAAGATTGATATTTGGAATTTTATTCGGTTTAATACATACATACATATCTACATATGTATATGCTACCGGTTTTATTGTTTTGTCCACTAATAAACAAATTGCTTGCTCATTGTCAACAAAACACTAACGTAGGGCACTGCAAGAGCAGACTTGTATTGAATTGAGAATAAAACCGAGTTGTAGCTGTCGTTTATGCTGCTGCTTATTGCTATTACCTGACTGCCTGCCTGCCTGCCTGCCTGCCTGCCTGCCAGAATGCCTGCTTGCCAACATACATACATAACTAGTAAAGTGTAGTGATCATATTAATTTGAAACCAGTTTTTAGCGTTTTTTTTTTTTCATTATAATTCTTTGTTGCTGTATTCGTGTCTTCTACAAAAGAATTCCTTCTGTTTTTGTTCTTTCTCTAGCATGATTATTATTAGTGGTTGTGTTTGCTGGAGATTGAAACGCAAGTGTATTTGTTGGTTATGCTGGTGCGCTGTGGTGGTATGTGTTGCACTAAAGTCGTTGTTTAGTAATGGTGTTGCTTTTATTGTTTTGATTTTATTTTTATTTTATGTCGCTTTGCTCTGATGCACTGTTTATTGTTGTTATTGGTAATTTTTTTTTTCTTCTCTATCATATTTCTTTGTGCAAAATGAGCAATGAAAGATGGGTTTTTATGAGATCGTTTTTCTAATAAAAACTCTCTCTCTAGTAAGAAGCAAAAAAAAAAAAAACAAAAACATTTAACATGACTGTTTTTATTTTCTTCTAAATAAACGTGCTTAAGACACAAACTAAATGTGCGTTTTTGTTTTCGCTGTTGCCGTTTTCTTTAAAATAAAAGCAGCTCCATCTAGTATTAGTTTGCACTATAAACGGACTGATAATTTAAACGTTTTTTAATATTGTTGTTGCTTTAGCTTTTATTTTGGATCGTAACATAAACATTCTCTGGGGAGTAATAAATTATGTGTAACTCTCTCACTTTTTTGTTGTTGTTTTACTTTGGCTTTTGTTTTTATTTTTAACAATTTTAGCTATTTATTGCTATGACTAAATAGCAAATAATAGTGAGCTAGAGAAAAAAGGAAACATATCCTAAATTAAAGTAGACATTTTCAAAACGTAGAAAATCAAAAATTGTGGCACAAATGAAATACAGAAAATATTTAACGAAAAATCGTGTAATGGGAGCAACATAACTGTTAAATAATGATTACGTATAGTAATAATGATTACTATACGTAATCATTACTAATTAAGGCGATAATTTTAAACATCCTTATTATGAACTCCGAGTGAATATCACTCGTATTCGCAACTCCCTGTCACGAATTTGTGCAAAATTCTATTATGAATTCCAACGGAATGAAAATTAGTGCTGCCAGCTGCGTGAATCAAGTTCAAATTAGTGTAATCATGTTTTTTAAATAAAATGCTGATGTTTTTTATTTACACTACGGCCCAGGTTTAAAAAATATTCATCAACACTCTCGCCGAAAACTAAAGAGATAACTTTATTAATTTTTATATAATTGCATACATTTTTGTCTGCATTATGAAAACAAATGCCAGAGCTGTTGGCAATAATGCATTTGAAGCGGATATTTTCAACACACAATACAAACAGTGTATTTCGCTTTTAGTCAAACCATGGCAAAAATAATAATTATTATCAAAAATCATATTTATTATATTATTTGGCAATTGAGTTGAAAATCACTTTTATTCACATCAACAATACTCCCTTACGTTTATTCTTATTTTCAATGAATTTTCGTTTCCTCCCGTTACAAGAAAACGTTACTACGAAATTCTCATGAAAACCCAGCTATAATATTATTTTATTAGCAATTCATAATACCAATACCCGGAATTTGAAAAATTTCATCGGTACCTCCAGCGGAATTTATAATAATTCACAACGCAATATGGAAAACAATAACAAATTTGAAAATACATAAATATAAAATTAAAATTTTATAGCTGAACACATAATTTTTTTTGGCGTTAAGTATTTGAATATTTGTGTAGCAAGCAACAATAATTTTTTGAAATAATTTCAATTTGTCACTGTGTTCCATATAACGTTAGATTTTCCAATTACTAAATGAAGGCCTAAACTCTTTGCAATTGATTTGCATTTAGTTCTTAGTCACTTGTGCAGTATTTTGAGATTTTTTTGATTGGTGGGGCTTGTGGGCGACATTCCACGTTTGAAAAAATATTTATAAAAATATTGAGAATCACAAAAATCATCGTTACTTCAGATTTTATTTACAGGGTTTTGTTAAGAAGATGTATTTCTAAAAGCTGAGGTATTTGAAGAAGTTGCTACAGATATTGTGTCAGTATTCGATTTCTTACTCAGTACCTACAATGTATAAAAATTTTAAGCTTTGCTTGCCTTAAGCTGCTCTAATATAATTTTTTTGTTTGACTTGTAGTTATTTGAAAAACAAAAATCAACAAATTTATTTTAAATAATTAAAATTTTTGATTTAAAATAATTCTCAAAAAAAAAAAAAAATTCTAAAACCCCAAACTCCTTCCCAGTTTCATGGCTTGTTCATAAAACTGCATATATAATATTGGCTCTTTTGCCCAAAAAATAAGCTAGAAATAAGACTTTACTTTAAGAAAATACTTTTCTGCAATATAATTATTAAATTGTTCAACTCTATTGAACCATTTACTATAAATTGTTTTTTAGGAATGGAAATTTGGTAACGTTGTAAAATAAAGTCAAACAGCTGATGTACTGTTGTACTGTTTGATGACTGAAGTTTATGTGCTAAGTTTTCTTTGCATAAATAAGGCTTAAGTATCCACTGATCTAATGATTACATACTTTTTGCTGTAGTTCACTGCCAAGGTAAATTCATACCAGGTACTTGCACAGCACACATAAACTAACACATGCTTTTGTTAACATAAAGTGATTTTTGTTGTCGAGGTCTGAACATTTGATAAACACTTTAAACCTTATATTTAATACTTTATATTTTACATTATGCCGATATTAACAAAAAATTTAAATGTTGCTGAGAAAGGTTGTGGAACAAATTTTATATGAAAAATTTGTTCTAAAACGTATCTCAGCAATATTTTAATTTGTATGAATGCCTTTGAAAATTTTTAGACGAGTTACTTTCTTGTGTTTCAGTTTCTGCAGCACATGATTTTTTTATTATATTACCTATACTATATATGTATGTTTGTAGTATGATTGACATTTACATTTTTAAAGGATTTTTTTTAATAACAATAACAAAAGATTTTTAATGAGTAATTTTTTTTTCATGCAAACTTCAAGTACAAACAAAATTTTCTTTCTCTCACGAAATTTAAAGTCTTCTTTAACATTTATAATCTGATTTCCATTTATTACTGTTTCTTCTAGCCAAGCCTAATAACGATAATAAGAATTTATTACTTTTTAATTAAAATAATACCTTTAAACGCATTCATGCGTACTCGTTTCTTCCACAAAAGTACATGATATAGAAGCACTACAAAAACATTATTACAGTTAATCTTGTTTTAAGTGATTGTTATAGTCTTAGACTAATCATAGTCAAAATAAATGTGAAGTGTTACCACCTTATTCAAATCGATCATCATCATGTTTTCCAACATAAAAACACTTGTCCATTTATGTTTATGTATTTAAAGAAACCAAAAAAAAAAAAAAACAGAAAGAGTTGATCTCACTTAGAGAGTAAGTTGAGCTCAAATATTTCAAAAAATATTTCTTACTCTTGCTCTCTCTCTCTCTCTCAAGTACATATTAGACTTTAGTAGAGTGTGGAGCGAAATACCTGATTAGACAAAATATTTGTTCTGATGTTTTTTAACACTAAACAATTTTCATGCTCAAAACAAGTTGCCACTTATGGTGAGATACATTGTAATTGTAAATGATCTTGTCAGACAACTTTAGGCCAAGCAACTTTTGCCATTGCTTACCCAGCTAACTGGCTGACTTGCCGCAAACTCCATAAAGAGCACATAAACACAAACTTCAAACAAGTGTTGCTAAATAAAGTGAAGTGTCGCTATCAAATATGCGGTTTTCAATATGTATTATTTAAGACTTTTTAAACATTTTTACCGGTATTCATAAAATATAAAACGTTGCTCAAATACATTTTGGAAAAAATTTTATATGAAAAATTTGTTGTAAAATATGTTTCAACAATGTTTTATTTTTTATGAATACCGGTGTTTAAGTGAAGAGCAAAGAGCAAAGAAAAAATTAAGGAAAATTTCAATAAAAAACTAACTTTTGGATAAAATAAAAATATACCATAATAAAAAAAAAAATTATTATTTTAGTATTAGAAATAGACCCTAATGTTTTCTATCTGTTTCGGCCGCCAACATTTCGTTGATGCTAATCAACTCATCAGTAGACTTGAAAAATCTAAAAAGAATGTTTGAAACCCAACTACTTATTCCGAAATTCTCATGAACAAAATGAAATTCAAACAAACTTTTTATACAGAAAATATTTGACGTCTTACAACACCTTTACTCTTCTTAGTGCTTTCTTTATTTTTGAAAAAAAAAAAATTACAAGTTATAGAAAACTTCCTCCGGTATTCCTAAAAATCAAAATATTGCTAGAATATAGATTAAAAAAAAATCTCATGTAAAAAATTTGTTCTAAAATTAATTAAAAAAAAAAAATTAATTTTTTTTTAATATGAAAGTCGGTGTAATTCTTTAGAGGAGAAAAATGCAGGCTTAATTACCACAAATTTTAGAAAGTGCTACAAAAAGTCGTAGTAGAAAAAAAATGTCGCAATAAAAGCAGTTTAGGAAAGTATAAATTGCGTTTTTTTATTGTTCAACACGTGTTTAAAGAAAAAACACATTAATGACAAAAAATAATAATTTAGAGTTAGAACTAGCTCAAGAAAACTTTTCTGGGATTTAATTGCAGTTTAAGCTTGACTGCAGTTAATCAGTGAATCATTTCTTATTGATTGTTTTTAGAAAAAGAAATTTGGCAACGTTGTAAAAAAGGTCAAACAGCTGATGTTTTGTACTAATGGCTAAAATTTAAACGCTAAGTTTTCTTGGTCAAAATCTCTTTTAAGCATTCACTGATTTAACGATTTACTAGTATAAAAGTAAATGAAACTGAATTCGAAAATGAACCTGCACTGATGTTGTGATCAAATATAACTACGAATAAAACATGCCTTGAAAATAGCAGAGTAAGATTTTCAGTTTTTTGTGACTGATGTTTTTTGAATTCTTACTACCTTTTTATAGAATATAAAGTTGAAGGTTTAAAAATTTTCCACCAACAAAATGCCTACACATAGACAGTTAGAAAACGTATAAAAAACAGGGGCTCAAACTTTTATGTGCGTATTCAAAACCCTAAAAAAGAAACTAGATAGTGAAGCTTTTTTTAATTTTTTTAAATACAAACACAAAACTGCAAAGCTTCTTACTTGTTTGCAGAAACACCCAGAGCTTTCGGCAGGAATTAAAGCTTTACCAATTCTATGACTGTACCAATTTATCCATCGGGGCGCTCGTAATATTTAAGCCAGTGTGCCTTCCAGGTCTCACGAATACGGTGCGATATCTTGGGAGAGACACGTTACCAGGGGCCAAACCGTCGCAATCGATATCGAACGAATTCCGTCACTTATGCTGTGTGTTTGTTGTCTATTTTGCTTTTGTTTTACATTGTTTTTGCTCGATAGTTCATTCGATATAGACATAATCCAATTGCGCGGAACATTTTAGAGGAAATTAAGGAACTTTGTCAATGACATGGAACCATGAGTCAAACTGTTTATGGCTAAATACACGGCGCACAATAGAGCAGTTTATGCTGGCTTAAGTGAATGTTACAAAATACTGGCGAATATACGCGTCGAGTCAACCTAATCTAAGCAAACAGAAATATTAACAAAATAAAAAACACCATACAAATAAATGCTTGCTAATAAAAAATGTGCATAGTTTTCTGTCTACAGTAACTGTAGCCAATTGCTTGGTTGCAATACGTTCTCTCCCTCTACTATTGCCATATTACTCAGCAAAAATATGGGTCTACCAGGAAGCAGATTTGTAGGCCAGGGATTATATGCTAATGCTTACTAAGCTGCTTCTGCATCACATCAGTTTTAATCGCAATGGCCCGCTTGGTAGGTCTATTAGCTTCGCTAGTTATTAGATTATTTCAAACTAGAGATAAATGCATAAATGTGATATGCATATTATGGCATATATCTACTAGTGTATGTCCTCACTCTCGAAGGTGCACTTGTTTCAGCGAGCATTTGTTTTTTTTCTTTTCTTTTTGCAAGGACAAATATGTACAAAATTTGTTTTTGTAAGAAAAATTTCATTTGCTGAAACAGTTGCAGCCTCGTAAGCGAAGTTAGAAGCTTGATACAATAAATTTCATTTTAAAAGCAAACATGGTTTTCATGCTTAGCAGCCAAGAATACGCTCAAGTTAAGCAGTTTTGTAAAGCGCTAATATTTCTTGTTTTTAATATAGTGGCCCTTTGTAATAAACCGTGGTTAAATAAAAACCAAAACCCGCTAAATAAGCCATATTGCCTGCCTGCTCGAAATTGTATGTCTTTTGTACAATGCAGCATTATTTTATCATATACACTCTCCAGTTTCTTTACGAACGTGATTTCAAACACTCATAGAACGCGGACAAAGGATAAAATTTAATGTGCTTAAAAATGCTTGTGAAAAGCTTTAGTACTACGGCGCGTTAACGTGTGTGAAAAATTTTTCCATAAAAGAATTCAATAAAACATCTGAAAAGAGAATAATTTTTGTTTAAACCAAAAGAAATTACAAATCAATCAAGAATAAAATTGATATAATTTGAATATGAAGTATGAAATACTAAAGAAAAGTTAAAGTAAAGTGTTGTTTGAGTAAATAACAAAGGAAAAGTTTTTTGTTTCTATTGAAAACCTTACAGGCATTTTTCTAATAGTATTGCAGTGGAAAAATGTAACTAAAAGTATACAAGTTTGCAACCAAAAAAGAAAAAAAAGGAAAATATTTTTTTTTTTCTAAAACACGTTTTTTCTTAATATACAAATACAAAAAGTATACAAACAATACTTTTTTTTGTTTGTTTGTTGTTGTTTAAGTGAATAACAAAAAAGTAAAAAAAAAGAAAAATACACATACAAGAAAATTTTTTCTACCAGTTTTATATGCACACAGTCACACAAAAAAGGAGTGTGCTAAGCTAAAGATAAAATAAAAATATGTTAATAAAAGTTTGGAATAAAAAATATTAAAATTGCACTTCATTAAAATTTTCAAGCTTGAAAAGGTAATAAAAAAAGTGATTTCTGTTAAGAAATTTGTATCTTAATTAATAAATGCCATCAACTCGCCGCCCTCCAAAAGCCAAAAGCAGCTATAAATTGCCATTAAAATAATTAAATAAGTCAAACGTTGAGATAAAAATTAAAACTTTTCACTTGGCTGCAGAAAGTGACAAATAATAAAATTATATAAATTATGGCTTCCTAATTATTGTTATGTCTTTTTGTGTGTTTTATATGAAACTTGTTAATAATATTTATAAATAAATGCAAAAGTGTTTGCTTTTTCCCCCATTGAAAGAGAACGCATTAAACATTTTTTGCTTTTAGTAAGCGATATTTGTGTTGTGACCATGTTAATTGGCATCGGGTGTCATTATTGTAAATAACAAAATAAAAACGTATGCTCAGTGTGTAACTCTTTGATAATTTGAGTTTTTCTTCGAGGCGGCGGCGGTGGCGGCGGCCGCGGAATTATTCTTATAAAAATATTAACAGCAGAATAACTTATATTTATGTCCGCGCTGGTTGGCTTATGTGAAAGTGGTTGGTTTTTGTTCAGCAAAGTTTATAATTTTTCATCACAAGCCAATGCTAAACAATTGTGAGTTTTCTTATGGCCTCTTTATAATGATGTCTGCAGACATAATTTATATATTTAAGTTTGTAAAAACTAAAGAAACAAAAAAAAAAAAAAACAAAAAATGGTCATTTATTTTTAAGGTGTCACTTTATAATGAGAAGTTTCATTGCACGTCCGACGGTTGAGTGAATGCTGACAGGTTTTTCTGCCACTTCTGAGAAGAGATTCTGTTTGCAGATTATTGCAGCTTGTATATCAATACTTGTTTTTTGTATGCTTTAATTTTTTTTGGTTAATTAGCATACAACTTTATTAAAACGGGCAGTTTTCATGAGTTGTTCCAAAATAAAAAAGAAAAGAAAAAGAGATCGTTTACAAGAATTGTTAGCCGAAAAATGTTTGTATCTTAAGTCTTTTGTTTTGCTCGCTTTTCTTATAGGAAATTATGCGAATGTAGCTGTGTTTCTATATGTTTGCTAATTTGGCTCTGTTATTTCTATTGACGTTTATGTGAAGAATGTGTAATGGAAAAAAATTTCTTGCGGGACGACTTGCTCGTTTCTTAAGTCTTTTGTTTTTTTTATCGTGTATGGTTTTCTCTATTGCCTGTTTGAGACAAATAAATAAGAAATTTTTATTTGTTTATTTATAATCCGCTTTTTCAAGAGTAAGTGCTCATGTAGTGGAAGCGTAATCATATTACTGAGATTTTGCTGTCCGTCCGTCCGTCATGACGTCCATTTTCGGAAACCTTAAGAGCTAGAGAACTGAAATTTTTACAGAACATGTAATTACTCGGCCCTCACAGCAACAAGTATAAAAAAATAATGGGAAGTTGAAAATGACGGGTGCCTTTATTTAAGAAACTGTGCAAGCTGTGCTGTAAATTCTGAGCCATAAGTGATAAGAAGCTCAAATTTGTGCCGGAGATGTGCTTAGATAGCAAAAACTTATAATTACAGTAACGAAATTAAATCTAGAGGGCATCTTTTTCTGAAAATTGCTAGAAATTCGCTCAACTGCCTGGAAATTACAAAACTAAATACCTAAAATAGCCAGTAAGTCTTACATTTTAATTTTCTTGGGTTCTTTAAAAATGTTGATCACCTTAATTTTACCATGAAAAAAATCTTTTTCAATTTTCAGAAAGTAAAAATAGACTAAAAGAGACTGATAAAGATATTAATAATTGTAAGTGCTATAGGTCAACTACAAAGTTAAAATTACCACTTTAAGGTGGCACAACGTTTGTGATTACATTTTTTAACTTTTGTGCTGACTTGAACTTCAGGCCGTTTGTCGTTTTAGGTGAATTAAAAAGGAAACGTAAAATCGGCAGGGATAAAAAGTTTTATTTGTAAAAGTCCTAGGAGGGCAAGCAGATGACAAACATCTAGTTGAAAAATATACAAATCTATAGAATCCTTCTTCATTTTAGATGGGTATTAAAGAGGGTTTGTTCAATTTTCATAACTATAAAAACCTAAGCTGGGAATTGGTGAAAATTTAAATAAAAAACTAGTCAAATCAGTTTCTGCATTCTACGTTTTAGATGAATTAAAAAAGGTCGCCGTAGAGAAAGGTGTTTACTCGTATAAACTGAGTTTAGCTAAGGCGTTTATATGAAAGTAGAATAAGAAATTGGCAAAGTCACTTTGGCCGATCCTACTCTATTAGATAAAATAAAGACGTGGATGTAGAAGTGGGTGTGGTAATTTTTTCTATTTTAAAAAATCTAATATGGTTTATGATGAGTATTTGAAAAAAAAAAATTAAAAAACTAAGGATCTTATTCATAATAAATATTTTAGGTTTATTAAACTCTTATTTGATAGATTTTCCATACAAATATGTCAAATAAGAGTCTTATAAACCTGAAATAATTTTTATGAATTAGGGCGTAAAACTTTTAGCAACTGCAAACTATAAAGTTCAAATTAATACTTTAAAACTGCAGGGCATGGCAAAATGCTTAAAGCCGTTGTTATCACTGATACAATAGCAATAAATACACAAATTAACTGCATGTGGTTAAGGAAATATAAAATATATTCTAATCAACAAAAACAAAAAAACACAGTGATAAAATGCAAAGTTACAGGTAAATTAAAAATAGTGCAGGTGGAGGTAAAAGTGGCCATATTTTCCAGCTGTAAAAACCTAAGGCCGGTTGTGGCTAACAATTGAAAAAAAAAAACAACGTTGAATAAATCATTCCAGGAACTTAAAAAAGTGGGCATGGTCTTCTTATTCATGTAAAACTCCAAATTGAGTTATGGTGGAGATCTTAATTGAAATATTCAATTCGGGCTAGTCATTCTCTGTTATAGATAAATTAAAAAAGTCGGCGTGAAAGTAGACGTAGATTTTTTATGTCTTTTAAAATCTGTGACAAATATTTGAAAGCAAAATGTAATGAATACGTTCACACGTTTTCCACTTTGAGTGATTTAAGAATTGAGATGTTTAAAAATGGACACGACTTATCATAGCACAATATTATTTCCAGAAAACGTTTTATTGTAGTAAAAGATTTGTTAGATAGAGTGTATAGGTCCATACTGAAAGCCATCGCGTGACTTCTAAAAATAAATTGCCTCAAAAAGCTGATTTATTACTTTGACATGCTTTAACATTTCAAATGTTAGCTAAGGCCATATTTACTACAGGCAGTTGCATCTCAATGGAAATATACCATTTTGGAGTTTAGAAATCACGTGATTTAAAAACGAATGGTTTGCCCAACAGATCTTAAAAATGCTTAACCTCCACAATAGAGTAGTACTGGGTTGCTCTTTAGTTATTGTCAGCTTAACTGTATGTTTTTTCTAGGCTTGATTTTGTTAAACTCAAAAAGGCCATAAAATGAAAAGTTTTATATATTTTATATTATTGGGTAAAATAAAACTTTATATTAGTGTGTGCAAAAATGTATATGCTCAGATTTTTTGCTTCTTCTTCTTCTTTTTCTTAAATAGCATTAATTTGTGGCGTCAAGAGCAGGCATTTTTCTACATTGACGTTGCTGTGAGTTGAAACAAAAAACTATCGAAACTCTTAAAAGACAAAAGTGCTGAAGTTTTTGTAAGAAAAAAAAAAAAAAGAAAAATAGAAACCATTCCCATACCATGTCAATCTTAAATGCTCACAAAAGAAAAAAAATGGTTAGTAATTGTGGTTTAGGTGGATTTTATTAAAAATATTATTTTTGTAATTTTTCCTTCTGTTAATTTTTTGAACAGTCGCGGTTATTTGCCGCTTCAGTTGTTTAGCTGTATGTATGTATACATGTAAGTAGCAGTGGTTTTAGTACTCAACTTGTAATTGGTTGCAAAAGTATACATATACATACTTACACATAGTTTCTTCTTTCTTGTAGTTGGTTAAGGTTTCATGTGTTAAATTTTGTGACAATGAAAATGATGCTGCTGTTTACTAGCGGCATTTTTTTATATTTTATTCATACATTTTTATATCATTTATAAACTATGTGGTCATATAGTCCGTCTAGCTTTACAATTATATGACTCCTTAAAACCGTCTGTCGCTCTGTTAAAATGGCTGGTTGATGGGTTTTTGCTTTTTTTTTTATGTATTTATTATTGTAAGCAAAGCGTTTAAATTGTCAATTTATCATTTTCCGTTTAGTTTTTAATGTTGTTGTGTTGTTGTTGTTTCTTTTTATTTGATGGCATTACTTTAAAATTGAAGTACAGCAAATTACTTTTTTGTCCCTCCACACATGATTTCAACATACGGTTATATTCGTACCTGTGGCCAAGCTATTCCATTTTATTGATTGTCTTTTAGTATGTAGTAACAATTTTTCGTTAAAGCAATTTTTATTGGTTTCTTACATACTAGATTTGTTGCTGCCTTTGATTTTGTTGTTGTTGTTGTTTGTGTGTGTGTGAAAAGCTTAAAAAATATATTTCAAAAGTTGTTAATTTTCAATTTTTGACACATTGACAATTGTCGATGGTTACCCAAGCATGAAAATGATGCAGATGCCGAAGCTGCCAATGATGTCGATGTCGATGTCGACGATGATGATGATGTGGTTTGTGCTATTGCTGACGGTTGTTTTTTTTCTCATTGCTGAGACGTTTATTGTCCGACCACTTTGAGCATTATTTTATGGTCAATCGGAAGGTTTTGAAAAGTTAATCTTTCATATTTATTTGACAGTCATTAACATAATTTTTACAGTAATTACAAAACTTAATTATTTGCAGACAACCATCGTTGCAATAATGCCAAAAGAAATTAGCAAATAATTGGCAGCCATAAAAACAAGCGGTTTCTGAAACTGCAAAAAATGTTGATAGTATTAGGTCTGTTCAATAATTTTACTTGCAGAAACTTGCGAGTAGAGAGCTAACAGGGATTTAGCAAGATGGCTCTTAAAAGTAGCAAAACAGTAAATGAATGCTTTACCAGCCAAAATTTGCAAGTTAGACCAGTGCTGTAACATAAAGGTTTAGGTGAGTACTTAACAACTACTCTTGAACTTGAGAAATTTTAAGTATGAATATAAAAATATTTTTTTCTTAAGCATTTATGCTTGTTTCTATTCAGCAAAATGAATAACACAGTACAACACATGATTTGGGAACTCAATTCTGAGAAGTGGTCATGCAAGTAGCTCAAACATAAGAGTTTTCGCATCATTTGTTTTATCAAAACGGCTGGCTGCTTTAATAATTTAACGCCAATTCCTATTTTTCTTGGAAAAGGTGGATTTTTAACACTTTTTCTATGTTTGAGCACGTACCGTACGGAAAATTTATTTTGTGCCTAAAGCAAAGTTGTGCATATTGAATGGAAAAACATTAAATGAAACAAACCTCATCAGAATCTTATTGAATTTTTGTCGTAATTTTTTACGCAAACGTGAATCTTTACTAAAGGACGATTTTTTTGTTACAGACAAACGAAAAGTACTAGACTTTTCGATTGTTTGACAAAAACTATTCGATTAATTTATTAAACTAAATTAAAAAAGAATTTGCTCATAAAAAATTTTTGTCCGGATAAATTTTAGTCGAATAAATTTTTTAATTATTCGAGGGAGTTTTTTTTAAAATTATTTAATAGGGAGTCAGGCTTTGAAAGAAGTGAGTTTGTAAGAGACCTCTTACAACTGAAGTCAAAGTCTGTAGGAGGCTTCCAAATTGTTAAAAATTCGATGTTGAAGTGGCGGAAAAAACAGTGCACCCAAAAAACATGTAAAATCAGGAATTTTCAAACAGCTTTCAATATTTAAAAGCGTATTTTTTCAAATTCTGTTCCTAAGAGTTTATATATTTATATACAAATTGTTATTGACAACTGACACTGGGCCGGGCTAGGGAATTTTATGCTCTATAACTAATACCTGCTTTGCGTACAAAATCTTCAAGCACCTGGCAGCGCAGTTTTATAGTTTACGGCAATTGGTACTAATACCAATCCAAAATTTTTATTATTCACTTTTTACAAATACAACAGACTTTACAAAAACTATTCGCATTACCATTTTTACTGAAATTTTATTGAATTGAATTTTTAACTGGCTCAAGTTCAACCATTGGTTGTTCACTTTTTTATCAATTCGAATTATCAATTATTCGAAAAAATAATTATTGGCAGAGTTTCGATAACGAAATTGAAACCTTATTGTCGTTTAGCAAAATTTGAAGAAAATTTGGTGTGTTCGAATAAATTGCATTCAAGTAAAATTTTTATATAATTATTCGAATATTTTTTATTTGAATATAATTAATACTATTTAGTTATTGCGTGCAATTTTTCAAAACAACGGTTCCTGTTGCATTTACTTTTCTAAATAAATTAAGTTTATCTACAAATATAAATGTATTTTTATGCTAAACTCGCTCAATTCGCAAGTAGTTTTGTGCTTTTCAAGTTTCATAATGCATTTCATATTACTTCTAAATGATTATAAATAATTCTTTTGAACTATTTTCTGTAACTTGTCTGACATTTTTTAATTAATTTATGGCAATAAAGTTCTTAAAGTACTTATTGGGAAAGTGATCATAAGACTCATTTAAATATTAAAACATGCAGAAAAACGAAACAAAAAAACTTGTAAAGTGATTAATTTAAATTCATTATTTCTAACTTTGATAAATTAGTCATGTAAATAATTACTACGTTTTAATCAAAGCAAAACCAATACAGAATATAAATATAAATGACATTTCAACGCCAGGTTAAACGAAAGACTTAGGCAACAAACTCACTTTTTCAGATAAGCTGTAAAATATTAAAGCAAGAAAATAAATGAAATAGAATTTATTAAAAAAATAAATCGAAATTATAAAAACTTGCAGACTGTAATAATAAGCCAACTCCTACGCAATTCTGAATTTTAGTTGTCTTCAATTTACAGCCAAGCAGCAAGGAAAAGTAAAAAATCTGTATGTACGAGCATTTATGTACCACAGTAAATGTAACGAAGTTTCGGCGCTCAAGATTAAACACGAACTAATGAGCAGTTGTTAATTAATTAAAATTGCCAAACAAATGGCAACAATTACAACTAAATAAACATGAGTTTAAGTGTTAAGGCAAACCTTTATCTGCAAAAAGACATGTTTAGTCATGAATTTTCGTCTAGTATGAGTACACATTACACCAGCAGAACTTAAAAGAGAGATAAACAAATGGGGTTCATAAGTACTATTGTGTAAAATTGATATTTTTTTATATTTAAAAATAAAAAAT
The DNA here is from genome assembly GCA_963662145.1 of Sturmia bella. Classification (NCBI taxonomy): domain Eukaryota; kingdom Metazoa; phylum Arthropoda; class Insecta; order Diptera; family Tachinidae; genus Sturmia; species Sturmia bella. The sequence goes on along the minus strand of OY759171.1, from coordinate 12,316,777 downwards.
TTCAATTTATATAGTTATAACCGTTTGCAACATCACAATGTTGTCTTTAAAATATTGGTTCTGAAAACGTTTTTTTTTTCAAGCTAAATAAGTAATTATACAAAACCAAAAATCGAAAAAAATTCCATAAAATATGTGTATGTGTGTTTAATAAAAAAAACAATTTGCACATGTGTTCGATTGTTTTGAAAGCGCTGTGGCTTGCATGTTTCTTGTTGTACTGCAATCTGTGGTAACAGCATTTATATGTTGAAAATTTGTTAAATTTTCAATATTTGGTGACATAAATACATGCAGCTTGATAAAAGGTGTTTATATTTGGGATTGAAAAGCTCATGTCCATAGAAGTATTTTGGTGCTGTTGCTGAACAACATGCAACTAAAATTTTTTTTGATTTTTTTTTTGCGAAAAATATTAATTGCAGGTCGAATTTTTTTGAAGCCTTGAATGCAGCTTCATATCAGTCGTATTTGTTAGGTGGAGCTTAGTGGGAGATATATTTTATAGATTTAGTATGTAATACGCTACATTTAAATAGCCAGCTTACATTGCTTGTTGGGAAGCCGGTAACTTTTAGATGTTACTGTGGGTAATGCTCATGGCAAATGGCATTTTATAGTTGCTGATCTTAGTTAATACTAGAGCAACATATTGTCTTGTATTACTTCTATAGGACGCGAGTTCGTTTTATATTGTTTTTGTGAATGATATTAATTAAGCAAGGCAAAGAAAATATTAAAAAACTTTAGCTAGGTAGACAACTGACTGTTTCGAAGCCGCCACGCTTCTCTTAACCACCCGTTCTTTTAATTTCTTCAGTTTTTATGTAGGAGTCTTTCTAAAGATGCATAGTAGGGGTTTGGTGTGTTTGAAAAAAATATTGCTGAGAAAAGATGACTGGCGTTTGGTTGCACATTTTACTCCCTTAGGATCACCCTTTGACATAATGAATGGAAAAACCCAGATTGGAGAAAATATGAGTTGAGGCCTTTAATGCTAATCAGTCCCAGGATGTCCGGAGATGAATCAAATGTATTACCAACTTCCAATAAGTTATTCTTCTCTACATTCTTTTCGAACTCACCGACCCCTATCACGCCGTTTTAGCGGGACTCCCATACAAAATTAAAAAAAAATTTCATTCCGACGCATCGAAAATGATTTTTTTGAAATGCTGTAGCAGAACTCTTCTTTTACTCATGCCAAATGCTATCCAAGAATCGATGGCACTACATCAATTGCTAAATTAACCCATCTTGTATGCAAATAGTTTTTTTAACTGCCGGTTTTTCTAAGACATAAACAAATTTTCATTCTAGAATTTATAGTAAATACAAAATTTATATTAAAGGACAAAAGATGAAAATTCATCTTCATATTTTGAGAATTTTGTTTATAAACCTTCATTGGGTGTATAAACAAAATTCCGACATCAATTTAATGAAAAAGTTAATTATTTTTAAATAGACGATGGAGTTCATTGAATCAATGAACTTTGATTCATTAAATCTAAAAAAAATTTATCGTTTCATTGAATATCTGAAGTTTAGTCATTAATTTAATAAAATATTTCATAGGTTTAATGACAAAAAGTCATGAGCTAAAAGGGACAATTCTTAAATATAGGAATTAGTTCATTGATCTAATGAAAACGGAACATACTATTTATGAGGCATATTATTATGGTTACGAATAATCTTATCAGTAACAGACATTCCAAAAATGCTGTTTTATGTGTGATGCCACTTTTTAGGTGTTACTCGCAGTAGGATTTTGTGACTAAATATTAAAATATGCTTTGATATATCCAAATTTCTGTACAAATCGAATGAGAATTGAAACTTCAATAAACAAATACATTGATTTAATGAAATTGTTCATTGATTGGATGGCATATTTTATAAACACAATGATATGTTTTAGCAAACTTGTGGAAACTAATAGTTTTTCATGAAGTTTATTCATTAGATCTATGAAAATTCATGGCCGTAATGAACATTTTCTTTGAATCAATGAAAAAATGTTACTGAAATAAATTTATTAGAACTATAAACGAAAGTTCTTTCAGTGTAGCGAAACCGCTAGTAAGTGTACATTTGGAATGGGCTTAACAAAATGTCCATATTTGGTCTTCTTTGTAGAAACTTATTCGCCTTATGAGATTATATGTCTATTCTGAGTCATACCCAAAATTGTGGCGAATAAGTACATTGCGCTAGAGAAGAAAGTACCAACAGTTGCACAAACATCCTTGTTACGCATGTATCTTAAAGTGTTGGCCAAGTAGCGGTGTCTAGAGCGTTATCTAAGACCCACCTTGCAACATATCCCATCCCTACCTGCCACTGTTGTAATAGCTGAGGAGTGTGTTATGGCAATTATTTTATTTAGAAAGTGACTTTTGATTTTAAAATTCTGTTATTTTTTGTTTCGCTCGTAACTAGCTATTTTTATTCCTTTCTCGTTTTAATGGAAAAGTTAATTTAATATTTTTTTAAAAGCTTTTTTTTTTGGCTCACAATTATTTTAGTTTTCAAGGTGTGGGGGCGACAGATATTTTTCCATCAGCAGACTTTTTTGTGCATTGGCAAAAAAATGATTTCAAACTTGTGTCTCAAAATAAATTAATTGGTTTTTTTTTTTGATAATTTACTAACAAAAAAAGGGGGAAAAAGAAAAAATCATGAGAATTTTATGGCATAACGTGACATGGTTTTAATCTTAAATATTGTCTCACAAATCTTTTTCAAAGTTCCGTTCGCAGATGCCATTTAATTTTATAAATTTAATTTTCTTGTACCTACATATTATAAGCTTGTTATAAATTCTATTAATTTCAAATGTTGCTGCTTGCTGATTGCCTGATTGCAGGAATCATAAATTTTGCCGGGATTAAAACAGCAGAAAAAGCAAAAGCATTCAGGGAATTGTTATTAGCTGTTCGTGAAATTCCTCAGAATTTTTAATTTATTTCGCAAAGAACAAAAACTACAAATGAAATTTTATGTGAATGAATTTTATTTGTTTGTTTTGTTTTTTTTTTTTTTTTTGCTTTGTCTGGGTGTTAAAATGTTTATTGATGACTGCTGTCCTGAAATCGCTTTTATTTATTTGTTGTTGTTTCAAGCATTTGAGATTTGTATTGCTGACAGTTAAAGAAATAATAAAGTAAAATTATATCTGCTCTCTTAAATCTGACATTAGATTGAGATGATTTGCCACAGATAAACTTTTTTGACTTAAATGATTGGCATTTCACAGGAAAGAGAAATACCAAGACAAGAAACCTGGTTGCTGATTTTCAGGGAGGATATTTTATAAAGAAATGATTTATCTGCAAATAACAACTTAATTAGTTTGAATATCTTGGAGACATATACATATGTATGTATGGATGTATATTTCCAAGTTGTTTATATATAATAGGGTGGTTTTAGTTATCAATTTTTCGATTGTTTTGAACATGAGGAAAACAAGTTTTACTAAAACATATCAATGGCATTATTTTCGAGGTACTCTATATTTTAACTTTTTTTTGAAGGCCAGCTCTCTAAAGAGGTCTAATGCGGTGTTGTAGTGTTTGAAACAGGTATTGGGGAGAAAGAATTATTGGTGGCTGGCCATAAAAAAAACACATTTTCTCCCCTTCATCTCTTTAAAAAAAAAAAGGTTTTTTTTGGTATATTGCAGTGAAACTTCTTTTTTTTCCTCATGCCAAAAGTTATCCAAAAATCTATAGCACCGAGCTTTTATCCCTACAAATTGAACCGGTCTAATAAACACATACATGTCTGCATATGTGCGTGTTATACACACATGTCCACTTACATATGCTTAAGACTTGCATCAAAAAAAAAAAAACACTTAAGTAACCAGTTTCAATTGAATATTTTTTTGAGAGTAATAAAATATTTTTTCATTAGATTTAATTAAAGTAGACATTTTAGCAGAACGTGGCTATATTTTTGTTTACAGAATTTTAGTTTGAATTGAGGTTTTTTCAACATTGGACCAAGATTTTAAAATAAACCACATGGGAATTTCCTAAGCTAGACTCAAAAAATTAAATCTCTAGAGTCTTCCATCAAGTCTAGTGTTTGCGAAGGCGAATTCATACAAGGTGAACTTGCCACTACAGGTGATTACTTTTTGCTTCTCGCATCAAAAGGCTTTCAGATGTCAAGTTTTTTTCTCTTTATTTAAACACAAATTTGGGCGTTAAAAAAATTTTATGATAAACATTTTTTTGTTTGTTTGTTTTCATAGTGTTTAGAAAATATTAAAACTGTTTGTACACGGTGTTGTGCCGAAGGGTATACTATTTTGTTTTTGTTGGTAAATATTAGTGTTGACAGTTCATACTTGGCAGTCGTGAAGTAAAGACGTATCATATTTATTATTTAAAAATATACCATAAGCCAACGTGTTTTAATAGTTCAAATATTTTATCAAAATCAATCATCGGTTGCAGTGACGATGAGAAAGTTACATGAAATTTTTGGCAGAAACAACGAGCGAACAAGACGCAATATTTATCATGTAGTAAAAGATTTTGAGGAAAGGGGGACCACAGTGTGTTGAAAAATCGGCTGAAAACATCACTGCTGCTCAAGAAAGTGTTCAAAACAATCCAATTACCTCAATGAACACGGCGTCGAGTGTTCACGAGCCTGGTCCTTAAGGAACAACTTTGGTCACAATTTCGCACAGATTCTGTTGACACAAGACCATTTACGCTGCCGTACATATGCCAATAGGATATTACAGCTCGTCCATAACAGCCCCGATTTTCACGAAAAAATCATAATGAGTGAGGAGGCATATTTTCATTTGAATGGATATGTGAATAAACAGAATAGTTGGCATTGGGCAATAGTAAACCTCGAAATTATTCATCAGTCGCCTTTGCAGCCATTACAAGTAACAGGCTGGGGTGCAATTTGCTTAGGAGGAATCAATGGAACTTACTTCTTTGAGACTAAAAGCAGGGCAATGCATTTCTAACTGTCAATAGGGTGCAATATCGTGATACGATTGAAGTCTTATTAACGCCATAACTGCATGCCTGGGGCTTGGTTATTATGTAATTTCATCGTATATATTTAGAATCATAATAGAATTAGTGCAAGACCTCATTTTGCAACAATTTATTCCAAGATATGGTGATGTTGTTTGGTCTCCATGGGATCGCCTGATTTGACTGTTCTGAACTTCTTTTTGTTGGGATATATAAAAAGCAAGATTTATGCAAAACAAACCCGAAACGGTGGAGCAACTCAAACAAGATGAAATGTTTGTGAGGCTAACATTGGAGATGGACATTTATGTGATATTGTATTCCATATATAATTGCCAACATGAAATAAAACATTTATTAATATAAGGCACATTTTCCTCCATCTAATCATAAATTATGATTGATTTATAATAATAATTTAATGAAGGATATTCTTAACTGAATCTGAATTTTTTTTTTGATCTAGATTAATAGATACCTAATAATTAATTAAATAAATATCTATTAATCCTATATGGTATATAGACCAACAATCTCTTTTTGCACGCTACAATATAAAAACTAGATCCTAAAACTTATAATAATTGATCTAAATAATTAAAAACAGCATATATATATATTTATATATTTTCTAATACATAATTTATATATATATTACATTATGTATATTAAATTATATAATTTAATTTTATATAAGTTATTTATATACAATTAGATATAACGTTATATATATATATATATATATATATATTATTAAAAATTATTAGATACTTAATGTCTTCTTCATAATATATAGAGAAATAATTTAAAATAATAATTTAATGAAGGATATTCTTAACTGAATCTGAAATTTTTTTTCTGATCTATATTAAGAGATATCTAATAATTAATTAAATATTTATATATTAAGGCTGTATTAAAGCAAAATAGCAAAATATATAGAACATCATTTTGAATAGCCGAAAGTGAAATCAGTCTTTGACAACTGAAATCACTTTTCACAGACAAAATGTATGTGTTGGTTTGTGTGTGTAGTGCAGCCACCTGGTAATTTCTTTGATTTTTAACTACTGAGTTGTCAAAGCTGATATCAAGTGACAACAAAACGTATGACAGCGACCACTTGTAGCTAATTCGCTTTGGTTGCACATCAAAATCTGAATTCGCGTTGAGCTTGAAAAAATCTTTTTTGCTCTTGAAAAAAAAAACTTTCTCAGCTCATGAAATTATCATTGAATTTCAATTCAACAAGTAGCTATTTATTTAGTTGCCCACTGTTCTTGCGGCAGAAGAAATAAGTCGACATTTTATATTTTCTTTGTTTTTTTCTAACATCATAAAATAATGCGTTTGCTGAAGAAGACAATCTGTGATCTTCAATGTGACAGTGTGGCATGAAAATGTAAACTTTTGAAAATTAAATGAACTCTACTTCTTTAATGACATGGTCGTTTTTAACAAATTGCACCATTAAAATGCTAGCAGATAGGAATGTACAATACATTTCAGCGGTCAGTGGCCTTTTCTAACAAAAAGCAATAATTCAACATTTTACGAACTTGTGACACTGTTTTTTAAATTTATTTTATTGTTTTTTTTTTTTTTTACAAATTTTAGATATTTCAACACATTTGAAAAGAAGAAATAAAACATGAAAGAAAACTATGAGATACATACATATGTATGTAATGATAGCCGGTAAATAAATGTATAAAACTACACACATGCACGCAGCATTACAGTGTAAGGCAAATGAAGAAAGTAAGACAAATGAAGAGAGACCAACGTACGCAAATGTGTTATCAGTTTTTGGACAGTTAATTTTTTTTCGTTTTTTATTTATTTTTTATTGTTGAACCTGTAGCTGAAAGTTAACAATTTAGAAATATCTGTGATACACAAAAGACGCTCATACCATAGAGTAGTTGTTTCTTTCGGCCTGTAAAAGCTGTGGAGGTACGCAGTTTTTTGTCTGTTGCTTTCAAGTCATCATTTAATTGATGAACGTTGTTAATTTTGGTTTCAAGGCTTTATATCTTACTATGTTTTATTATCTTTGGTACAATTCCAGATATTAATCAAAATCAATCAAATGTCGCTTTTTTGTTTGTTACTGAAGTGTTTACTATTATTTGTGTGTGGGTATCTTCTTGTATGTTTCTTTGTTATAGTCAAACTTTACGAGCTTTTTTCCCCAATGCGCTGCTACTTTTTATTGCTTTCATTTAATGTGTTTGTCTTTTTTTTAGTAGTTTAATTAAAACATTTATACGATTTGTACAGCACTGTTAGCAGTTTTTGTTAGAAATGGAAAACATTTTTATAAAAGCTTTTTTTTTAAGCCACTAATTTAAAAGATTCTGCTGAGATTTGCTTAATAAACCGGCTCGGTATGCGCATAGTGAAATTTTATGATCAGGTTGAGAATTTTTTAAATTCTTAGGGAATTTATTTAGAGGTTTTATATGTTTCACCAAATCTTTGAATTCACATGTCCTGCCAAGTTGCTCAATACAAACTTGGTATCATTTATAAATAACATTCGGCTTCTTAAGCTAAATACTTTGTTCGCCATTTCGTACGAAATGCTGTCAAAAGTCCATAGAAAAAAAATTCATATAAAATTACTATGAAATCATGTTGCTGTAGTAGTATTCTGTTTATGATATGAGAGAACTTGCGATATGTTTCAGGCAGCCCGTTTTTTCTAGCAACTCTTTTTTTTTTGTTATGAAATAATATGAACATCATTGTATTCGGGGCTGCATCGAATCATTTGCTTGTATATGAAAAGAAAAAACTGTGATACATTTGTAGTGATCAATATTTAAAAACAAACAAGAATAGTACAGTTGAAGACATGACTGTTTCACGATATATCAAATTTTCCGTATGAAAAAATCAATCTTGCCCAACATTTTCCGCAGTTTTGGAAAACAGTACTAAGCAATGGACTAATATTCTCTAGGAATAACCCTAAAAGTTTAGTTTTTTTGTTTTTATTCTAATGTTTCAAAATGCCAAAAGAAATATATTGTTTTGGTTTCCTTGACCAGAAATCAGCGTCAAACACTCTTTACTTGTTTCTTTTTTTTGATGCCGTACTCTGTAAAAAAACGAAGGCCAGCTTTTCTATCACCAATAAACATTTGCCTAAAAGTTTTAGTCCTTTTCGTGGCACATAAAACAGATACAAAATTATGAATAGCAAACGTTTTTTAAATATAATTTTTAAAATATACTAGATGAAATATTTTAATTTAAAATCAAGGTTGAAATTTTGCAACTTTTCTGTGTTTTAATGAGTTTTAATGGCCTTGTCTTACTCATGAAACATGTTCTGGCAATTGTTGTGTTAATTAAATACCTGAAAAATAATGAATAGGAAAATATAAATGCTTCTAATCTTTCTACAACTGGTTGTTGGAGCTTGCGCTTTGTGATCGTTTAACCCAAATACAAGAAGCATGTTGCCAGGTCAGGCCAAAACAATTAAAAGCCACACAACATTGTCATTCTGGCGTAAAACGTTTAAGTATTTAAGAAGAAAATAGTTAAATATATGGCATAAAATGTGATAGAAATTCGAGTGTGAGTGTGAGGCAGACTACATTATTTTAAAATTGAAACTTGCATAAAGCAGGAATTCGCATCATAAAAAAATAACAATTTTACATTATAGGATATAGAGAGAGAGAGAGAAAATATAGACTACGCGTCTGAGTTATTGTTTGAAAAATTAAATGTTGCTGAAAGTTTTCAGCATATTTGAATAACGTAGTACAAGCTATGCAGAAAAACCTTTTTATAAAAATCTAAAGGGTTATCCGGGTTGTTTGTAGTGGAAGTGCTCCAGATTTTTACGCCATACTTCCAGATTGGCACTATAATTGTGTCGTATATGAACAGTTTGCTTTGGCACTCTCCCTAGCAGCCAAAATAGTTTTCTGAACCTGTTGATTCATTCAAATTTCTTCTGAGTAATGTGGTTTGTCCATATAAGTTTGCAAACCATTATCATATTAAGATATTTTGCCTTTCTATCCGAAACAACTGCTTAGACATTTATTTGAATGGGTCTAATATTTGGTATCTGAATTAATAACAATTTTTTATTGATTAAATTAAACATATAATTGATGTGATTAAAATTTTTATTAGTACATAATAAATCACAATAACTAATTAGTTCAAGATCACAATACTTTTAATTAATTTTTAAATTTTAACTCTAAAAGTAGATCTTAATTTTTAATTAATATTTGAAATTCTTACAATTCATCATCGTGCAGTTTCAGACTGTCAACAAATTGTAAAATCTTTTCTGTATACTATAACAACAAAAATAAATTAATTGAAAATTAAAACATCTAACGGCCTTTTTCCAAGGAATCCATTTTCAGCCCCAAATCAAAAGACTCAAAAAACAAACTTGATGTCAAAGTGTGTGTAACAAATGGTTTAATCATTCATACAATCAATACATAAAAAAAGTATAATAACGCACTTTGCACAGAGGACTGGCCAGCCAAGCATCCAGACGTTGCTTATTAAATGCTGCTTTTTAATGTTTAGATTTTTTTGTTTTATTTGAAACATTTATCTACAAAACAAAGTTTAACAGGAATAAAAGCAATTCTGTTAAAAGCATAAAATTAAAATAATTTTATGTATATGGGAGAGCAAAATTATATATGAATCTTGAGATTTTCTTTTTTTTTCAAAACAAACAAAAATAAAAAACATTTATTTCCAAAAACAAAACTTAAAATGCATTAAACATCTAAATTATAGTCATACTAAATCTAATCAATAAAGAGAAAAAAACTTACCATTAATGTTAAATATAAATAAAAGCTACTTCGAGACATGAAGAAGCAAACAAGAGCAGGTAGCTTGAAAGATAAATGTTATACGAGAAGTTTTATAAAACACTTAAAAGATTTTGTGAAAGGGAGTTTAAGTTGTTGTTTTTTTTTTGCTAAAATATTTAGTGGTGGCCATTTAGCGTTTTTTGAAGCAATAAAATTTTTGCGATTTCTTGCCTTGCTTATAATGACTCAATGACCCAGTGGATAAGACTGGGTAGACAGCAAATATAGGGAGGTGGTGCTCTAATAAGTTGTATCATGGACTTTTAAAATTTTAGTTAGAGAGATGTGAGACATAAAGTCAAGTTCAACTGACCAAGTATCTAAGCCCTTAGCTCTTGAATTGTTGTTGGCTTAATAACGCACACATGTTTTGTTTTTTAATAATTGCAAGAAAAGAAGTCCAACGTTGAACATTGCTAAGAAGTGAGATAATACGGCTGATAAATTTCTTGCTCACAAAGACCATTGATTCGTATATTGCGCGGCCTGTTGGAACCTTCTGTCCTAGTCCATATTCTTGAATTCTGGCCTCCGCAAGTCTGCCATTCACGGTAACTACTACGCCGCATAGTCTTTCTAATAAACAATTATGGGTTATTACTCGTATTTCATGCTAACGAATTCACTGAGGTGAAAATGTGTTGACTTAAAAATCGCGAAATGTGCGGTATAGATTGTGATTTGAATGCCTAGACCCAAATTTCACAGGGCAAGTTACTTGCGGCTATTTTTGAGCTTATGTAGCAAAAGAGAAGAAAACAAAAGCTAGTACAAACCTGCCTGTACTTGGCAATTCATTTGGACTTCTCGTTCGTGAAAATTCGTTGCCATTCACAATGGTGAAAAAAACTTCTTACTTGCAATCTATGATATTTTATCTACAGATATTGCATTAGTAAGCCCCTAGTTATTACATTTTTATACAATTCAAAGGAAAAATTATGTAAAATCTTTGAGGAATTTATTACAGGAATAGTATGTAAAGTTTTTAGAATTCCAGTAAAAGCAATAACAGCTTTCGAAACATTTTATTTTAATATTTTCATGTTTCAGTTGACTTTTGCTAAAATTCAAAATGTTTTTATGATTTTTATTAGACTTTATGAAATACCCCATATAAATTTATACAGCTTTTTTTTGGCAGCGTGTGCGAAAATTAATGAATGGCTTTATATACAAGCTGCTTTTTACTTTTTTGCTGTTCAACTCAAGGAATTTATACAAATTTCGTTGTTGCCATTTATTTTTTATCAAACAGGATGCTTTTATGTTTTTCAAAGTCTGTAACTTAAGAAGCTGTGTGGTGTTAGATTTTGCGTGCTTTTATAATATTTGGCAAAAAGTCAAGGTTGGTCGCCACTAAGAGTTGTTGATTAAATATTAAAAGCTTGTTTTCTTTCTATTTTTTATTTTACCTTTCGTTTAACGAAATGTGTTCAGATTTAAAGTGATTCATTTTGTATGCAAGATTTATAGGGGGTCATCTTGAGGATACGTAATAACGTTGAGTGGATGGAGTTGAGTCAAATTAAACAAATAAATAAAATCCGAACAGACTTCAAACAGTGTCATTTAGATTTTTTCATCCTTTCAAATGTTACCATAAAGCATGATTCATTTAAATTCAAATGAAATATTGTTTAAATGATTTTTTTTTCGCTTTTTAACTTTTGATTTCACTTGAATATTTGCTTAAATTAAGAAATTTTGTGGGAATGTTTTTAGAAGGAGGTATATAAACAATATATTTTATATAATCAATTTCAATAATGATGACAATTAATTGAATCCGACACTCCTTAATCTTTGGAGTAAAAATTTTAAAAAAGAAATAAAAAATGCTTTCATACAACTTTTGCCAGTCTTTTTTAAATATTGGTTTTTGAAAATTTCGCACCTACATGTTTGTGTTAATAGTTTTCTTGTTTATTACTGCTTTAAAAATCATAAAGCAATTTTTTACGTTTTTCAAGTTCCTTTCCTAAGTTTTTTGTTTTTGGCTTTGGACTATAAAAAAGATGAATAACATTGAAATTCTAGCTATTTTTTTTAACATATTTATGGAGAGGTTCAGGTATTTAGCAAATGGTTGTGAAATCAATTTTGTGTTTAGGGGTGGCGGGAGTGGGCGACCAATTCATTTATTTTTTCTTACACTCGGGTTCTAATAGCAATCAGTCAAATATTCTATGCCATCAAAGGGGCTACATAGTCTAATATATAAAATTCGAAGTAAAATATTTTTTATTGCTGGCAGCTCAAAAAAAAGTACAGTTTTTGTTTTAGAAGCAGCCTTGTTTAACATTTTTCAAAATGTCTTTGTTTATCACAATTAACATGTTTTCTTATATTTTAATATTTTTTTCTATCGTTGCCATTATCAGCCTGAAATAGTATTTCACACTCCAACACGGAAAACTTTTAGTAAAAAGTAGTTTTTTTTTGTTGCAGTAATATTATTCTAGAACGCCATAAAATATTCACAAAAATATAAGAACAAAACTAACACGTATAGAAAAGCATTAAGGTGCTAGAATTTTTCTAAACTACCGCCAAATCAATGCACCAGTCATACTTTGATCTGTGTTTGCTTTTCTTACAGTATTGAGTTTTTTTTTCTTTATGCAATAATTTCAATATTTTTTTTTATTTTTGCTTTGCATTTCTGCTCTTGTCATGCTGTTGTTGTTACTGTTGTTGTTGCTATGTTAACCAGTTGTTCCTGGTATTGAGTGTCATGTTAATCTCGAGTCTTAGGCATATACAGTAATACTTGTCGCTGGCCGTATTAATATAATAATTTAAATATTTTATTGTTATTGCATGTGATTTAATTATAGTAAGATGGAAAAGAAATAGCAGAAAATATAAAAAAAGGAAGGCAGTGTAAAAGAAGTCGCAACGAATTGTAAACACTCTTTTTTTTTTTGGCGATGGGGTGAAACTATTTTTGGTATTTTTAATTTAAATTTTATAGTCACACTTTATGATTTACAATTGCCAATTACTTTATCGGACTTGAGTTCAACTTTAATTCTTCAGAATTTTGAAAGGTTTTTTGTCTGTGGCAAAATTGTAATGATCAACATTTTTAAGAAGCTCATTTTATACTACTTTCAGGATTGATATTTATTCAACAAGGCAAAGAAAACATCAAAGACCTTTAGCTAGGCGTACAACTAGCTGTTTCGAAGCTGCCACACTTCTTGTCAGTATCCATCCAATCAAGTTGAGTGGCTTAAGTGTTGCTTTAGAACCCCTTGAGTTCAAAGACGGGCGCTGACTAGAAGGGTGGCAGCTTCGAAACAGCTGGTCGTTCACCTGGCTAATGATCCTTGATATTTTCTTTAACTTGTTTAATTAATATTTATCACAAAAATAATACAGAGCGAACTTAAGTCTGATAAACGTAATATAAAATAACTTCCATATTCATAAAAATTATTGAAGGTTTATTACGCGTTTACTTGACAAATATTCCGTAGAAATACGTTAAATAAGAGCTGAATAATTTAAAAAATTTTTTTTTTCTGGAAGGAAGGGAAAATGCCTACCGCATTCAGAACTGTCCCTACAGTTCTGATACGTGCAGCGTGCATCCACTAAAAACCCTCCCTTTTCATTTGAGCCAATCATTCCACCCTGGGACCGCTCTCGCATTGCTTCAGGGTGGGGCTCCCCTTTTGTTCTCATCGAACCGCTTCTGTTATGCCTACGTCTAGGTCTTGCTTCTTGTGTCTCAACGTCTTTTCAATGAAGACCGCTACATGCCTCCATTTGGATTCACTCTCCAGCATAATTTGCGCTAAATTTTCAGGAGTTATTTCGCCAACGCTCTGTTCCAGCGTATGGCGTTCCAGTCTCCATCTCTTGCATCCAAGAAATGTATGTTCTGCGTCATCCTCACAGTCGTCCCCATACATATACAAATTTGTGTCCACCTTTCCCATCTGATAAAGGTATTTCAGGAAGTACCCATGGCCAGACAACATCTGCGTCAAATAGTAGTTCATCTCACCGTGCTTCCTATTTACCCACTTGTCAAGCTCCGGGATCAGTTTAGCTGTCCATCTACCGCGTGTTTCATTATTCCACCTATCCTGGTATTTCTGCATGGTATGCACCCGAATAATTTTTCAATAACTATTATGAATACGGCCTTAATAATATGAGAAAAAATTCCAATAATGAAAATAATTAATTTATTATTTTATAGCTATTGGTCGTACTGTAGCTGTACTTGTTTCTTCTTTCAACAAAACTGTGGTATACTGCTTCTTGGTCGACCTGTAGTTCTAGAAATTTTCTTTACAAATTTATATATGTATTTAACAAAAAGAAAATTTTTATTTTTCCAACAAGAAAAAAAAACGTTCTTAAATACTTAATTTGTTTTCTCTTCTTCCAAAATGACATTTATTTTTAAATGCGCTGTAGCATTCACCATTTCAATATGTCCATACGGGTGTGAGAAAAAGAATTCCAAATCAGTTTTACAATCATCTTAAAATTGAAAATTTGAAGGAAAAGAATGTTGGTTAGAAAAACCAGCATGATGTTTAAACTATTGTTGGCGTTCATTGTAAGTAGGGATTATAATTTTAGCAAACATCTTTATTACTCATAATATTTTATAAGTAAAATCGGTTTTGTTTTTATCTCAAATCTTTTTTTTTTTTTTTTTAATAATCAAATAATTTATATGATATGACCATATACATATTTACATACTTTGCCTGAATTCTTTGACTTGGCAAGTAGAGACATTTTCGCTTCTCTGCTCTGTGCTCTCATCATGAATTATAATAAATTAACAATTTTATGACTTTATTGAAGATTTCTGTTTGTTTTGTTTTTGGGTTTCGTTTCAGTTTTCTGTTTGTTTGCTTGTTTGCTATTTTAATAGATATATTGAGTATGGTTGCTTGTATTAGACAAGAGTTGATTGGTGCTCGTAATATGATATGCTTTTGAATTATTATCTCATAAAGTTTTCGACTTTATGTTTTTTGATTGGCTGTTTTTTTTGGCTTGCTGTTTTTTGCATTCTGCTAAAAAATTTATTAAAAACGTTAAGATCTAAGTTTAAATATCCATAAAACTGTTAATTTAATTGGTGACGATTTAACACTTCAAAATAGTCTCCCCATTAAGAGGTGTAAGGATTTAGCTGTGCCATTTTAATATAATATAATATTTTAAAATGATTATGTATGATAGTCTTAAAGGATTTTTGCCATGCTTTGTTTGTGATGGGAATCAAGTTATCAATGCCTGGGTAATACATTTAAATTTCATTTATAAAGGCATACACATTTTGGGCATTATTTTTACAACTGATGTGTATTAGGTTGCATTAACTAAGCAATCGATTTGGTGCCATTGATTTTTCGTTAGCTTTTCGTATATTAAACACATAATTTTCGTGGTGTCTGATTTTAATTTTCTTGTATTTTTTGTTTCAAAGAAAATACAGTGAAACTTCGTTACAATAAATTTGAAAGTTAATATAATCAGCATACAAGTTGTGTTTAGTTTATCTAGAACGGAACAAGTATTTGCCCATATATTTTAATAAGAGTGGAGTTATTTTTTTTAAAATTATATGTAGATATATGAATACATAATAAAAGTTAGAACATATTATTGCGAAATGGGGGCCAAAAAGATCCCATATTTAGCTATCGGTAAGTCGTAATAACTAGGATTAGGCTGCCGGTATATTGAATTTAACTTAGAGCCTACTGATCAGTGTTGCCAGTTTAGGGGGTTTCCCCTAGATCTAGGGTTTTTTCTTTTAGGGGTGAATTTGGGGTGTTAAATTCTCTCGGAAAAAATTTAGGGGGAAACAATTTATGTTTGGGGTATTTTTAGGGGATTTCTGTGTTCGGTTGCACGGTAAAATGGCAGGAGTTAGAACATTTTTCAACTTATAAATTTGAAGACTTTAACGATTTTTAAAGTAAAATTAAATGAAATAATGAAATGTTGATCTGGTAGCTTCAAGTATAGAATTTTGCAACTGGTAATTTTAAGTTCTTTTTTTTTCGTTTGTTGAGTTGAATGAATTTTTTCCTTATGGGTAATTTCTTTGAATTTTTTCCCTTTCTTAAGTATTGGAAAAATAAAAATATCTAAAAGCCTTTGATAAAATTTAAACTATTTTTATGAAAATGTCAAAAGAACGTAAAGAGCAAAGAATACGGAGAAACTCTTAACATTTTTGGAGAAATTTAATTTTTTCTTGATACGTGGATAATAATTTCCAGCTGCCTATAAATATGTACTTAGATCTCAAAATATGTGAATAGAAATAAATCGAAAATTTATCAGTCCAATCATGTTTTTTCTTATAAAAAGTTTCGATATTACCAACTTTTATTTTTCTTGTTTCTCAGGTAATTTATGATTGGAGGAATTTTTTCTCAAGAAACGTATTTTTCTTAGGAATTAAATTCCTTGAGAATATTCATGATTGGGCTGTATTATAATAAATATACATACGCTTGTAATCATAATATATGCACTGAAAAAAATATAATCAGTTAATTTTTAATTCGTTTTAATTGGGGAAAGTGTAACAATTTTATGCATTTTCCGCATTGTGAATGCATTAATATTGGTGATGTGCAAACTAAAGCAGAATGTTTACCAACATTTTTAAGGGGATTTTGTAGAAAAACATTGAACTTTAGGGGGTTTTTAAATTTTTCTGGGGGGAAGAAATACTTTGACCTGGGAATACTGCTGCTGATGTATTCAACGGCACCTGTGAGTGAAATGTCCCCAATATATTTAAATATACTAAAATTTTGTTTATTCTCTTGCTACAAAATCCCAGTTTCAGGCCACCAATTCAAACTAAATTTCACCAAATATTCGTGCTTTTAATAAATATTGCCTCCAAAGGCTTTTTCTTTTCTCTATATTTTATTTAAAAGCGTGTAACCACTTAAACTGAAATATTCTTAAGTGCCGGCCCATCACATTGAAACGTGGGTTTTTTTTTTTTGTTAAATTAAGAAATTCTAACTTATGCAAACAAAAATTTCTTAATTTTTTATATTGCCATAAATATTATTATAATTTATGATGTGATATTTGAAACCTTTTTTCACTTCTTATCGGCATTAATGTGAATGCAAATTAGTTTTTTTTTTCTATACAATAATAGACAATAGATTGGCCGCCACCTTATGAAGATGTAAGCAGAAAATAAAAGAAAATATATAAATTTTTATTTAGCTTAAGAGCATCGACACATGTTAAAAAAAAAAAAACACGGGAATATATGTTTGCAAGTATTTGGAGCTTAAAAGCTAAACAAAGCCATAAAGTACGTAAAAACTCCAATGAATCACACTTGTTTTTTCTGAGTTGAAAGTTAGTTTCTCGTATTTCTATGCCAACCTCTAACATGGTGTGTTTATACAGACTAGTCATTTGAAACATCAGTTGAATTATGAAAAATTGTTTTTGAAAAAAGAAAACATACGAATTACTAAACCTACATGTTTCATGAATATGATGGATGAGTTTTTAGCTTTAAAGCTTATTCAGGTTTGTTTCTTATTTATTTATTTTTTGTGGCTCAATTTGTATAATGTGTCTTAAAAGAAAACATGATTTTTTTTACCAATTTAAATTTACACTTTTTTGAAGCTTTTGTATGTTGTGGTATTTAAAAAAAAAAGCCAGGGAACAAAAATAGCATTCAATTTTTTTTCCAAAGTCAAGTCTGTCTAATGAAATTTTTCAAGTGATTTTAAAATTAAATAATAAATAAAAATAGATATTTTGTAAAAAATCTGCTGGTTTTAAACAAGCAGATTTTAACAAGATTTAAGAGTTTAGCAAAACCATATCTAAATATTTTAAACATTATTTTATTGCAAAAAAAAAAAAAAAAATCAAATATGCATGAGTACATAATTAATGGATTTTATCCAATGGCCATGTTACAGTAAAAAAACACCAAAAAACATTTTAATATTTTTTCCTTTGAATTGAAAGGTATTCCGCTGCAAAAACCCTTATGCACTTTCGTTATTGAAACAGAAAAAAATTTTTTTGATGCTAATTTTTCGACCTTTGTTGTCACTTATTATTTTTATAAGTGTTTATTAAATACGATATCACAATGGATATCTTCTTCAGGAATGTTTTGATGTTTTTTCAAAATAAGAAAACAATTTTATTTTAAATATTATATATTAACACCGGCATTCATAAAAAATAAAACGTTGCCCAAATACATTTTAGAAAATATTTTATATGAAAAATTTTTCGTAAAATGTGTTTCAACAATGTTTTATTTTTTATGAATACCGGTGTAAAAAAATAACAAAAATAATGAACGAAATATCGGCACTAATATTAAAGAAATATTTAAACTTAATAATAAAAGACCTCTACCTCAAGACAATACTATTATTATAAAAAAAAAGAAAAATGTTTTAGTATTAGCGGTCTAGTTCATAAACTTTAAATAAGCTTTTACTAAGCAAAATGTCAACAGCTTATGCATCTTAACAACTTTCATACAACGAGTAAGCGTTGTTTAGTACGATTGGTCTTTGGAAGCATTGTAAACCTAAAGTTTTTAAATACTCAAAAATAAATTTAACACTTGCTATTGAACTTCTATATTTTAAGGGTCTTATTCATAATAAATATTTTAGGTTTATTAAACTCTTATTTGACACATTTTTCATACAAATATGCCAGATAAGAGCCTTATAAGCCTGAAATAATTTTTATGAATTAAGGGTAACCCTATACGAGCAAGACTTCTTTAATTGTTTTCCACTTAGCATTCATTAAGCCTAAAAATAATAGAACATAAAGTGAACATTTAAGCAGCAGTTCAGAAGTTTTCGAGTCTACTGTAGTGGACTCCTACATTTACATACTCACGTGTTAATATTAACATGCTAAATTGTACTGATATTTAAATATTAAATAGTAATAATATGACTTTCTTTCACCGACATTGTTATCGGTATCTTCACGTATTTTAAGAAAAATGTTGTCGCTTCCTTTTTATGTTTTTGTTTTCTGTTTTATGTTATTAACAACAGCAAATATTCACCCCTATCATGAATAGTTTTTTCCCATTTTCCAAAAGTGCGATCATGAATAACTTTTCCCATAAAATGTGTTGCCATTCGAAATTTCCCCTTATCGTGAATTGATTTTTCAAAGACATTTTTCCCATTTTTTGTATCAATTTGTTCATTTTATTTTCTTTGCGGAACTAGAAAAAAATGCAAGAAGTTGCTACATTTTAATGGATATATAAATCAGCTGACAACTATTTTTAGGTCTAAATCAATAAATAATGTGCAACATGACATGCTTCTCAGTAGGGTGCTAAATAACCGATCATCCATTGCATGTGGTTTTGTGAAGGTTTCTAAAGATGTGGTGGCGAAATTTTGGTTATCGCTTACAGAAGAACTAAAAAGTGCTGGCCTTCCTATTAAACAAGTTCATGAATGGAATTTTATCCATGGATATTTTATGCATTCTGCGCAGATACTTTTCTAAAGCATCCAACACTTTAGAGAGCACTTCGCATTCCTACTTCATAATCTCTTCCAACACTTTTTTAGTATACACTTTCTGCACAAAAACGTAAGCATTCGCTTAGTTTTACGATGGGCGGAATACCAAATGATTTTTTTTTGTTTACGGTAGAGAATCTGTCGAAATATTCAACAGGCATGAAAACGCCGATTTATTCACCCTTTTTACCTTTTAAACTAAAAATTTATGTTTATTAGTTATAAAACATAAATTTAATTACTTTTTACATCACTTACCCACAAATTTTCAATAAATTTCCTTGGTATCTATATTTTCTCTTCCCTATTGTGCATTCACTACATATTGATAGCAAAACAAACGTTCCCATAATATTCATGATAGCGAATTTCCCTACTTGGGAAATGAAAATTTTATGGGAATAACAATTTCACATTTTACTAACGATAGGGGTGATTAAATTTTGCAGTTTTAAGAAAGGAATGAATTTTGAAAATAAACTTTGGCTTTTAATCAGCCAATCATCGGTACTGATTATTTTCTTGTACTGGGTTTTAAGCAGCCTTAAGAATTGTAAATAGACACCAGCGGCAAAAATCTTTGGATCCACTTAATTTTCTTACCCGTTATATTACTGACGAGCTAAGCTGGATTAATAAAATATCAGCAACGTAGAGACACTAAGCAAAGCTACACAAAAAACCATAAAATAGGGTTTGTTTTTTAATCTAAAATACAAAATTCTATGAAAAAAAATATCTCTCTGAATCTTAGAGATAATGTAACAATACTGCTATTTTTATAAGCTCTATTGTGTATACAAATATTATGGCTTTAACAGGTGACACTATTTTATAATAGAATCTGTATTGGTATTTTTAAATACATATGTCTCTGTGAAAGCCTATTTACTAAACAAAAAACTTAACCAAATAGATGGAAGTTGTTTCACGTGTTAAGCTAAAAAAGTATGAGAGAAATAAATTAACATCAGCAATGCCGCATAGAAAATAGAGATGTTTATTTAACGAACAGTTTAGAAATTAATAAAAACTAATGTAAAATTGTGTTGACTTCAATGTTCGTACAAGAAACAAAACAAAAAATTTGTAAGTGTATAAAAATATGAACTTAACTATTTAAATTTAAAACAAATTTTTCGTTCGGCTTGAGGTCAATATATTTTATTTCCTTTTCTTTAATCTTATTACTTAAGCCCAATATTTCGACCAACTTCGTTGATCATCTTCAGGGGATCTAGAAACATAACAATCAACAAAATGAAACAACAAAAATTAAACATTAATTTAATTTAAGTTTTTTACCTTGCCGAATAATAATTGAATCTAGGTATGGCAATTTATTATTGGTTTCTTTTTCCATAGTAAATTGGATTCTCTTATTAAATGCGTTAAATGTTCGAAGAGTTTCATCAATTTTGTCTTAATTATTTATTTGCTTTAAGAGCCAATTGAAATGTATTAATTCAGGTCCAAAAATGAACCTTTTCAAAATATTTTTTGTTTTAGTTTTGAGCTGTCCATTTGCCGACGACATTTCTTTTAAACATTTTTCAAGTCTACTGATGAGTTGATTAGCACCAACGAAAAGTCGTCGGCATATAGCCGGCAGAAAAAGATAGTAAATATTTTTTAAAAACGTTCATTTTTGGATCGAAATTTATAAATATATATATAACTTTGAGCTCAATTGTCAGTGTCTATCTTAAAATTTTTTCTCTGTGTTGCTGGTGGTGTGTTAATAATCTCCAACATGTAACGATTTTTATAATTATTTTCTGTTCTTAATACTGAAACATTTTCAAAAGTGAGGATAGTGATGTAACATAGAATAATGAGAAGATAATGCGAATTAATATGCGTATATTTTTGGTCTGATTTATGCCCTGCACTTCTTGTCCTTAATTAATTATCTATATATCTTTTATTATTACTCAGCACAGATGCTGTTTAAGTAGCATTGCAACTCTAAAGATGTTCAAGTAAAGATGTGGTTAAAAAATGTAACTCTTAAAGTATTTAGCAGTTACTGAGGTGTATTGAATATCCAAAATGAAGCGCATATATTCGATGCTCGGTATGCTTAAACGCAATATTTCGTCAGCACTAGCACTTGTTAGAGTTGTAAAAAATCTGTTTTCCATGACTCAATACTCCTTGAATCTTTTTCAACAGGGCTCTCCATACTATTTTAATGCACTGCCTCAATCATACACAAACTCCTTTGCATACTTTTGACTGTTAAATTTGACATGCGAATTTCCCACGAAGGTGGCAGTTGATCCCTCTTGGCACAATCCCCACCAAGTAATAATGTCTCCAAATCAGCTTCTCTTTCTATACTAGCCAGACAGTCCCTTTCCCTAAAGTACTGCTCCTAGAGTGACAGCGCATTTGTTGCTGAGCTAATATACGATTTTGTATCTTTCACACTTTGTTGTGTACAACCTGTAACTTTTGCCATTGTGTAAGAGTAACTGCAAATTATTTTTAATGAAATTTTTAAATTTAATTACTCACCAAATATGAAGGGTTACGATGCTCCCGTTTTGACTTTCATGCATTTTTGCTGAAAACTAAAGAAGACAATAGTAACAGCAGCAGCAGCAGCAGCAGCTTTAGAGGATAAATATAAAATTAGTTGTAGCTTGATACTCATAATTTATGCAACACATATACATCATGGTCAACTTAATTACTGGCTTTCAATTCAATTTGGAGGCAAACAGTTTAAGAATTAAATAAAACAGACTGCTTTTTACTTTTGGTGTTTTGCGTCGGACTATCGAGAAATTTTCACCTCAACATAAGACTTATTTATTTTGGTCGTTATTGTGAAGGTGATGGCGGTGATGGCCATGGCAATGGTGATGATGATGTTCTTTTTCTGAAAGCATAACAAAAAGGTACTGGCTGTATGCAGCAGCCTTTAAATGATGGCTGCCCTGGTTTTATGCGTTTTTGGGAGAAGCCAAGAAAAAGAGACAATATACAGTGAAGCGTCATCAAAACTAAAAGGGAATTTATTTTGTTTTTGGTTTGTTGGGAAACAAAAAAATAAAGAAAAAATTCAAACACGCATTTTAAAAAAGTATGTGTAACATTTTGAACAAAAATATGATGAATTTGTGTTTAGCATGCACAGGTTGTTTTGGGAGAAGAAAACCAAGACTTTTTCAGCCAGTTTTCCAGCTAAAAGGAATAACAAAATTCTGGTTACTTTTTAATCGTATTCTCTTAACTTGACTAATGGATTTTTTGGGTTTTCGATCGGATACAATGCAATAAAAGCAAAAATGGCACAATATTGGCTGAGAAAGTGTGTGTGCTGTGCAGCATGAATAAAAGGGTTAAATGAAATTTATAAGGGTTTGTTGCGTTACTTTTGTTGCGGT
This sequence comes from Sturmia bella, assembly GCA_963662145.1. NCBI lineage: Eukaryota > Metazoa > Arthropoda > Insecta > Diptera > Tachinidae > Sturmia > Sturmia bella. The sequence goes on along the minus strand of OY759171.1, from coordinate 12,293,924 downwards.
GTGGCATAAAACAGAAGCATTTCAAGAATACTGATTTCATTGTTGTTGTGATGGTTTTTATGTATTTCTGAAAGCATGCGCATTTCAATGCATTAAATACCATGTTTTTGTTGCGCTGCTATTGTAGCGTTTAGGTAAAAGACCAACCTTTTAATGAGTTTGTACGCCGTCGTCATCATCGTTGTCTGTCCCTTAGTCAAACTCTTTAACAGTTTCCAATAAACTTGGGCGATTTCAAGAGCCTTAGTAAAAAATTTGCCAAAAACGTAACAAAAACTTGAAACTTTTTTTTTTCGCAAGTTTGTCTCATTTGCGGCTTTTAAATGATTGTTTTTTGACTTTGACAAAATTCCAAACATCCGTTTAAGTTGTATTGCAATTTTTTTAATGTCTGTCTTATTCTTAGTTTTGCTTTATATTTTGTAATCTTTTTTTCTTACTGTATTTTATACTCGTCTATATGTTTACTTGCAGCCTTCAGTTGCCAGCATTTTTATGATTGAATGTCAAAATTTTGTTGCTGTTTATTTCTTTGTTTATTTAAACATACAAGTGTGTGTTTAATATGTATATAATGATGCTTTAAAGAGAAAACATGCTGCAAACATTCTTTAACAGAAATAACGTGGAGTTTTGAAACGAAAAAATATATATTTTTTACTGTCGTTTGCTTAAAACCAAAACAAACAAAAACAACAAAAAAACACTAAAATCTTGTGTTTGTTGTGGCAACAGAAAAAAAAAACAGAAAACAATTCAAACTTCCAGATAAATAACCATTAAATATTTAAGTTTTTATGTTTTTTTTTTTGGGGGGGGTTTTTGTGGAAACGTTCTTGGTAATTGTTTACACAAAAATTCTACTTCATTTAGTTGTTATTTTAAATAGTTTAAGCTTAACTAAATCGAACATAAGACATCATATTAATTTAATGAAAAACATGATGTTATGCTCTCATTTAAAACATTTTTTCTTTGTTTACCATCTCTTAATATGTTTTAATTGTTTTAAAAGAACTAAACGCAGAAGGAAACAAATTAGTTAAGGCGAAATCAAGCTTGACATTTTTTTAATATTTTAAGCCAATCAGAATGCTTTTTTTTAATCATTAAAAAATATTTGTTAAAATTAAAAAAAAAAAAACGAAAAAGATAAATAAGAGTACTACATTCGGCTGAGCCGAATCTTGTAATAACCTTTCCAAAAGTCACATTGATCTGTGTGTAGGAGCTGTTTTGCCAACTTGGGATAGCAGAATTTTTCAGTTACCGCTTTTAAATTACTTTATTTTTTTACTTTTATGACTGGTTTTATTTTATGCGACGAAAAATTTTTTTTTTGTTTAGCTTACTTGTACAAGTTTCCTATGAAACTCGCTCATATCTGGATCGATATTGGAAATAATTTTTTGGACTTCTAAAGACCTTTCAAAAACCGTATTTTTGGATCTGCATGTGTCGCCTATACGTGAAACTCACAAACGACAAGATATTTGAATAGATTGGCATTATAATTTTGTTTTTTTTTTCAAATCATGCAATTTTTTCAGAAACGGAGTTTCAACAGCACAAACGAAATTCCATGAGTAAATCGTTCAGGCTATAAATATGCTGACTGAACTTGTCTGTCTCACATAATTAGTTAATAACTATGGAATTGGGTGTTGAGCATCAATTCTAAGGAATTTGCTGCTTTTTACTAAACGGTCTGACAAATAACTTTTTGTTTGTTTTGAAAACGGCGCAAAACATGGAGTGCAGCTTTGGCTGTGTGGCACGTAGCATCGTCCTGTTGAAACCAAATGTTGCCAATATCCTCCTCTTCAATTGTTGTGAACAAAAATTCGTTCAACATGGCCCGATCACGATCGCCCTTGACAACGGCCACTTCTTGCTCATTTTCGAAGAAAAAATGGCCAAATTATGCCTCTGGACCAAAATCCGCCCCCAACAGTAACCCGTTTTGGGTGCGTCGGCTTTTCAATGTATGCGAGCGGATTTTCTGTGCCGCAAATGCGACAAGTTTGGTTGTTTACATACCCGCCAAGATCAAAATGAGCTTCATCTGAAAAGGTAATTTTTTTTTTTTTTTGGCAAAATCGGCATCTTTTGAAAGTCTATCGCAGGCCCACTTAGCGAAGCTTATTTGTTCAGCGGAAGGATAAAACGAATTGCCTGTCAAATCAGACATGAGGTAAGTGTTACCATTCACGAAATAGGCACTAGTTGAAGAAAAAGTTAGATGGCGAACCCTTTATGTGTACAACGTACATATGTGTAGGTAGGCGACAATTTCGCTTGTTTACTACATACAATTCAATTAAGTCCTTAATTAAGCAAAATTCTTTAATTGCGTATGTCTGAACACGGTATTATTGTCTGTTTTCCCGCTAAGTTGTGGAAACAGCCCTAAAGGTAGCTCAAAGGCTTACTAATTTTTACGTTTTACTTAAACATGAATTAATCTAAGATTAAACAGAATTTATGAGCAATTGTTTGTTGGCTGGCCACATTTCATTTAATGTTATTATTCATCATGCTTCATGAAGTATGAAAACTGTGCTAATTGATATTTAACAATAGTCAGATTTTTTCCATGTATTTCTTGCACTAAATTATTTTGTTTACTGTTGCTACACTTTGTCTGAGTGTTTGCTTTAAATTAAACTTTAGCCAGTGTTTTTATGTTTTTATTGTTTTCATCTACCGGCTCGTGTTGTTTTGTGGCTGATATTTTTCCATTGGGTGGATTGTTAGGCCTGGCTTGGTTTTGGTTTCCACAAACCAACCAACCAAAGTTTAACGTTGTTTGGCTGGTTGTTTAGTTCTTATTCGCTGAAGTAATAACAGTAACAAAACATTTTTCATTAATACATTTTTATTTGATTTAGAAATTGTTTTACTAATGAATTTAATGATTCTGTTAATAGCATTATAAAATTCTATTAAATTTATTATATAAAACAAAAAAACCAGTAGAGAGCTTTATGGTTGCTATTTCTTCTGCCAAGAGTAAATATAAATTCGGTAGTAAGAGTTGACTCTTACTTGAGGTTTGCTGGTGACTTGTTATATGGAAATTAAATGTTTTTATATTCAAAAGATAATGTTAGATTTTATATAAAAATATCAAATATAATAATAATTTTTAGATATTGTTAGAATAATTTTAATAGCAATTCTGGTGAAAGTGTGCATAAAAGAATGGCGAACTTACTAACTCTAATGAGACTTTTGTTTCATTTAATATAACTATACGAATAAATAGGAAATCAAGGAAATAAATGAAGAAAATAAATGAACTTGTTTTAATAATTCTTCATTTGTATTGCCATCAATTGTAGTTTATAAGCTTTTGTTTTTGTATTGCCTCTTTTTTGATGTATATTGTAATAAAAATTCGTCTTCTTTCTTTGATCTATATATTTCAAACCTCTCGGTTCATCTTTAGGATCTCGTTATTTTTGTTTATGCTATATAAAAATATTTTGATTTTTTATTAGAGAAGACAGGAATTTTTCATGCTTCGCTTGTAGCTTCGATATGAAGCTATTTCATTCGCTCTCAAAACTTTGCCTGGCGAAGCACGTTCCTGATTAGGATGTTAAGCTCAGGTGGAGAGCGAAGCGCATCTCGTGGAAATATGCTATCACGGTGGACGTGCCGATTTTCGCATTACTTAATCTTAATGTGCTATTCCAGTTTGATAGACACCTAAATTATTCGACTCACAAGCGCATCCTGCGATATATTGACAAACTTAATTTTGCATAAGCTTGGGAATACGAATCTTTTGCATAAGCTCTTGCCACCTTAAGAGTATTTACTTTGTAGAACACACTCTAAAACACAAAGACATAATAAATCGTTTCTGTTACAAAATATTTACATTTATTTTTACAAATAACTAAACAAGCCCTCTTTTTGTTTCATTACAGCTCGTGAAGGCAAAAGCAAAGCAAGAAAAAGTTTGTGAAAAAAAAAATTCAAGTGATAATTTTCAAACAAACATTAAGCTGGGAGAAAAATAAAAAAAAAACAGCGAAAGATGAAATAAATCAGCAGCAAACAAAAAAAAAAAAAAAAAATAAAATAAAATAAAAAAATGCCAACATAAATAATGATACAACAACACAAACAGACAACACCACCGCCAACAACAACCACAATAAGAACACAAAGTCGGAAGAATATATTTTTTGAAGAAACTTAAGAAGGAGAAAAGATGTTGTTACTTTTACGGACAAAAATTAAAATGAAACTCATTTGCAGAAAGCCAAGTTTAAACAAAAGATAATAACAGCAACAACAACAACAACAACAGAAAACAAGGACAAAAAATAGCAACACTAATGGCTTTAACAAGATAACAACAACAACAAATAAAATTAATATACAAATAAACACAAGAAAATTACTTAAAATTAACAAAACATACATATAAAAACTAAAGAAGAAGAATAAAAAAAAAAATAACGAAAACAAACGCTTTAAAAAAGTTCAAACAAATTGAAATTGTAAGAGAAAAAAAAAATTCAAAAAAGAGACATTAAGGAGCAAAGGCGGCTTGCTTAGAAATCAAAAACAAAACTTTGTGCAGGCTTTGTTAGAGTAAGTAACGCATAGTTGTTTAAATACAACACCAACAACCACACAGCAACAAAATATTCCCTATATATTTCTACGCTGATACGACGATGATGAAGCTCTGCAGACAAGTGAAAAATTTGCCTGCAGATGACCGAAGCCAGACACAAATAGAAGCAACAACACCAACAGTCTCTCCGCTAAGTAAAGGTGATGGAGGTGAAAAAGCCACCAACACTACAAACACTGACACGTTTCTGCCAACATCATCAATGCCATCACCATCGTCCTCATCGTCCTCCTCATCATCGTCATCATCGTCATCATCATTATCAGCAGCAACAACTGCCACAAGAACGTTTGTGGCAACAGCAGCAGCAGCAGCAGCAGCTAGATCATTTGTGCCAAGACACTCAAGTGATGAAGATTCCTTTGCTGCAAATAATGGTGAAATAGTTTGGAACAGCATGACAAATCAACACAATTCACAAGACAATACATCTAGATATAATGTTAACATCAACCGAAATAATGATGTTAATGAACAAGATAATTGTCATCAGCAGCCCGGCTGTAATGATCATCAAGTTCATTGTAAATTGTTTGTAAATAGTTTATCATTGCATTTAAATGAGTGCACAATGAGGCGACGAGGGAAACATTTAGAGCTGCAAAATCAAGCCACAAAACAAATTCCATTTAAAAGACATCACAATCACCGGCCGCATGATGTTGAAGAGCCAGAAAAAGAAGACTGTTTAGTTATACAAAAGCAACAACAAAATGAACACCACCTCGTCGTCAGCAAGGAATATGAGGCAAAAGAATTAAGGTTCCGGAGACCGGCTCTTGCCAACAGCACAACACTATTAGTGCGACATGCAGGGTCTGTGCTTATTCTTTTAATGCTGGTAGTATCAGCTAAGGCAGCCACTTCCACATCCGCTCAACAAATCAAAGCTACTTCCTCCGTTTCCACATTCGCAAATCCGTCAATGTTCACATTTGTGCCCTCGAGTCCCGGCAGACATGTTTACACATCTTCATTCCCGCGACGCCGCACAGCAGATGGCTCCGGTCTAATGCAATCGCGGGCTGTCGACACAAGGGTACAGTTTGAAGTGTTAGAAGGTCAACCTAAGGGTACTGTGGTGGGCTATATACCCACTAGGCCGGACTTTACGTATCGCTTTAACGAGCCTCCGCGAGAGTTCATTTTGGATGCCGTTACCGGTGAAATCAAGACAAATATGATGTTAGATCGTGAGGGCATGCGTGAACGTTACGATTTGGTGGTCTTGTCTTCACAGCCCACGTATCCCATTGAGGTGAGAATAACTGTTTTGGATGTGAACGATAATGCTCCTGAATTTCCGGAGCCCAGTATAGCGGTCAGCTTTTCAGAAAGTGCGGCCAAGGGCACCAGATGTTTATTAGATGCCGCCACCGACTTGGATGTGGGCACCAATGGCATATCCAACAACTATACCATAGTGGAGGGCAATGTAGATAATAAATTTCGTTTAGCTGTTACCTCTAATCCCAGTGGTGATGTTTCCTATCTACATTTGGAGACGACTGGTGATCTGGATCGGGAGACTAGAGCTTTTTATAGACTAAATATTTCAGCCAAAGATGGCGGCAATCCTCCCAAATATGGTTACCTACAAGTCAATGTTTCCATTATAGATGTTAACGATAATCCTCCCGTGTTTGACCACAGCGACTACACGGTGTCCTTGAATGAGTCTGTGCCACCAGGCAGTTCCGTTTTGCAGGTGATGGCTAGGGACAAAGATTTAGGTGATAACAGTAGGATAACTTACTACTTGGCCGACACAGAAAACCAGTTCACAGTCGACCCTGAGACAGGTGTGATCTCTACAACCGAACATTTAAGCTGTCCTCAACAAAATTGCCCCACTTTTTCCAGACCCGGTGTTTCCTGTCCCAAGAGCTGTGTCTTCACCGTTTTTGCGGGAGATCATGGTTCTCCCCGGCAAGATGGCAGAGCTTATGTTACCGTGAACTTACTAGACACTAACGATCATGATCCAGTTATCAGGTTCCAATATTTTCCACCCACTGGCATCTTTGCCACGGTGGATGAGAATGCTATTAATGGTAGCGTGGTGGCAGCTGTGTCTGTGGTGGATATGGATGAGGGTCTAAATGGGGAAACTGCTATTAAAATTACTTCCGGCAATGAGTTGGGCCACTTTCGTCTAGAGAAAACTCCTTCTTTTGATATTGTTAGAGTAAATGGCATTTTGGATAGAGAAGAAATTGGTAAATATAACTTGACGGTGGTGGCCACCGACAAGGGCACACCTTCTAGAACCGCCACAGCTTATTTAATAATACACGTCAATGATGTCAATGACCATGAGCCTGTTTTTGAGAAATCCGAATACTCGGCCGTGTTGAGTGAGCTGGCTCCTGCCGGCTCTTTTGTGGCCTCCATAACAGCCACCGATGAGGATACTGGAGTAAATGCCTTAATATTTTATGACTTTGTTTCTGGCAATAACAATCAGTGGTTTGCCATTGATTCTTCCACGGGTCTTATAACTACACAAGCGGCGCTGGACCGTGAGGTAGAAGGCTCCGTTGAGCTAAGTATCTCGGCCAGAGATGGTGGCCCAAATCCCAAGTGGGCATATACCCAGCTAAAAGTTACCATCTTGGATGAGAACGATGAGGCACCACAGTTCACCCAAAGCAAAATCAATGTCACCTTAAGTGAAGCCACACCACCGCATACCTTAATTGCCATGTTAACAGCCAACGATCACGATCAAGGCACAAATGGTTCAGTGGCATATACGCTGGCAGTAGTGAGCGAACGAAAATATCCCGAACAATTTGAGTTGGATTCCTTAACAGGCCAATTAACAACCAGAAAGTCACTAGATCGTGAATTGCAACAGAATTATGAAATTTTAGTAATCGCACGTGATCAAGGTACACCACCAAAATCCTCAACAGCCACAGTTAATCTTCACATAGAAGATGTCAACGATAATGCACCACAATTTTATCCAAAAAAATATTTTCATGCGTTGGCGATACCAATGCAACAACAACAACAGCAGCAGCAACAGCAACAACCAACACACAGAAATACAAACAATAACAATTACAATGGTGCTGTGGCAACAATGGGAGGCGACATTGACATTATGTCGCTGCTGCAAAAGCCATTATTAAAAGTTTTTGCTACTGATCGTGATGAGGGTGATAATGCCTTAATTACTTATACCTTGAATACAGGTGGTGATGGTTTATTTGTGGTTGATGCCTGGTCAGGTTCGATCATGTTAAGCTCTAAATTTGTGGCAACAACAGCAGCCTCCACATCAGCGACAGAAATTTTACAACATTTTACAAAGCCCTTGTATAAACTGCTTATTACAGCTAAAGATCGTGGTGAGCGTCACAGCGAACAAGATGCCATTGTAGAGATAATGATGCAACACAAAATGGAATCATTAGACTTTGACTCCTACTCGCAAACTTATGAGTTTCAGATCACCGAAGATCATGGCATGGAGCAGCCTCATTTGGGCAGAGAAGTGGGTCAGGTACAAATAAAGCACCAGCTAAGCATTTCCCCAGATGTACTAGAATATTCCATAATCTTTGGCGATGCTGAGGAGTATTTTGCCATCAACAAAAATACAGGCGTTATAAGCACTGCCAAGGCAATTGATCGCGAAGTCAGCAATCAATATCAATTGGAAGTGATGGCTCGTCGTGGTTTGGCCTACGGCAAGTGCTTAGTACACATTTCCATTTTAGACCTGAACGACAATGCACCTTCGTTTGCTTTGGAACGTGATGATGAAGTGTTTTTGCCCGAAAACTCAGCCGTGGGCCAGGAGGTTTACATTGCCAGAGCAAGAGATCGAGACTCGGGTAATAATAGCCGCATAACTTATACCTTAACCTTCAATCCGGACATGTTGTTTCGCATAGGAGCCTCTACTGGAGTTATTTACTTGCAAAAGCCAATTAAAAACGAACCAAATACAATCATCCAAATAGAGCTAACAGCCACCGATCATGGCAAACCCTCTCTGTCCTCCAAGCATGCCATTTCTGTTATTATAACAGATGTCAACGATCACACACCAGTGTTCGATTACACTTCCTACGAAACTTCTCTGTTAGAGTCTACTCCAGTAAATGCTAGATTTTTTTCTGTGGCTGCGCATGATAAAGACTTGAGGCTCAATGGCCGCTTGTCCTACTCAATTTTAGAGGGTAATGTGGCCCAAAAGTTTGGCATATTTCCAGATGGCTTTTTATTTGTACGTTCAGTGTTGGATCGCGAAGAACAAGACTATTACGCCTTAACAATAAAGTGCCACGATCAAGGGGAGCCCCAACGTTCCTCAGAGGTGCCTGTTATTATACACATCATAGATGAGAACGATAATCCACCACAATTTACCAACAGCTCTTTTACCTTTAGTTTGCCAGAAAATGAGCCCGCCGATGCTTTTGTGGGCAAGCTGACGGCCTCAGATCGCGATATAGGTCGCAATGCTGAGCTGATTTTCACCTTGGCCTCGCCGGGAAAAGACTTTATAATAGACTCACGTAATGGCTTTATTAAAACTCTACATCCCTTCGATCGTGAGGACTTGATACAAAGAATGCCTTCATCTTCTTCTTTGACAGGCCTGGCAGGGGCTCAAAATTATATTCTGCTCGAAGCCATAGTGGCAGACAACGGCAGTCCCAGACTTAAAGATAAAGTTAAAATAAAAATTATTATAACTGATGTAAACGATAATGCTCCTGAGTTTGTTAGAGCTCCCTATAAGGTTCAGATTTCTGAAGGTTCCTTGGTGGGCACACATTTAATGCGAGTGTATACCAATGATTTGGACGAAGGGCTTAATGGTGATGTCTATTACTCCATAGTTAGCGGCAACCAAGCGGGTCATTTTCAGATAGACGACGCTACCGGTCAACTTTCTTTGGCTCATAAATTAGATCGTGAGACTCAAGCTGAATATAAACTAGAAGTAATGGCCAAAGACGCTGCCTTAGAGGGACAACAGCTAAATTCTACAGCCACCATAACCATAGAAGTCTTAGACGAAAACGATATGGCTCCAAAATTTATAGAAACTACTACAGAAATTTCGGTGCTAGAAACAACTGCCATCAGTACCGAACTAATGCGCTTCAAGGCAGTTGATATGGATTTGGGTATAAATTCGAAAATTTCTTTCACCATAACAGCAGGAAATCGCAAAGATGCTTTCCATATAGATGCTTATACCGGCATATTGTATCTACACAAGTCATTGGATTATGAAGAAATAACTGCTTATAGTTTAAATGTAACAGCGTCGGATGGTGGATCACCCAGACTTTCTAGCACTTTCGTATTTACAGTGCATGTTAAGGATGAAAACGATAATCCGCCAACTTTTCCCAACACAGCCATTGTGCGGCAAATTAAAGAAGGCATAGATCTTAAGACACCCATAGTAACAGTCACTGCCGAGGATCCGGATTCCGGCTTGAACGGCAAGGTAACTTATAGCATAGTTAAACAGGAGCCAGAGCTAATGGGCGGTCGACATTTTGGCATAAACACACAAACCGGTGTCATACACACTTTAAGGGAAATCGATCGTGAATCCATAGACACGTTTCGTTTGACTGTGGTGGCCACAGATCAGGCTCAAAAGCCCGAAATACAATTGTCGGCCGAAAAGCTGGTTACTGTAATTGTCGAAGACATTAATGACAATGCTCCCGTGTTCATATCTATGAATGCTGCCATACTACCTTCTAAAAACCTACAAATGTACTCACAAAACCGCGATGGTGCTCACATAATGTTTGTCCATGCGGCCGATGCTGATTCCTCCAGCAATGGCATTGTCACCTATGAACTAGTTTCTGGCAATATGGATCTATTCAAGTTGCAGCGCAATACGGGAGCGATTTCCCTGCGCAAACTTATTAATCGCCCTGAAGTACGTTATCAGCTCTCACTGAAGGCCACCGACGAGGCTGTGCAGAGTGAACGCAAAAGCTCCGATGCGTATATAACCATAATCGCTACAAGTGCGTCGGGTGTAGCGGGACCAGTTTTCGCTCAACGCGAACAAAGCGGTTCGGTATATGAAAATGAGCCAATCGGCACGAGCATTCTAACCGTAAGTGCTAAACTAAGTAACGCTGAGATTGAGTATTACGTTACGAATGTAACAGCGGTTGGTAGCGGTAGTGCGGTAACTTCGTCGGGCCGGTACATGAATGTAGAACGCTTATTTGATATCGATACTAAATTGGGAATCTTATCAACGGCCAAGGAATTGGATCGTGAAGCTGCTGCTGATACCTATGAAATTGAGATCTACGCTATTGCGCTGGGAGGCAGTCCCCGAACAACTAGTACTAAGGTAAGTACGAACATTTTTAAGTAATATTTAATTATATGCCTGTTCCTCATTGTCGCAGTCTTGCGATTGTTCGCTTTCTAAGCGAAAGAAAATTGTTTTGGGTTCGTCTGTGAAGTTCTTTTATTCGAACGATGACTCGATCGACAAGTCGAAAAAACGTAAGTGTTTTCATACAAAATCCGATTCCTCAATATCGATCATGTCGTCAGCACTGCCAAAATCAAGCACTTGCTGTTTTGCTATCGAGTGGGAGTTTCTGTATTAAACATTTTTGTTTTTTTGTTAAAAAACTGGAAAATAAAACTACAAACCCACATATTTTTAATTTTTATTTTATTTAGTAAATATATTAAACAATTATTGCATGCATGCATGCAGTTTTCCTAAACAGTCCACTTGTTTGCTGGATGGAAGAAAATCCTGAGTTTGCCAGAGAAATACCAGTGCTCATCGCGTCAAAATACTTTTTAAATGTCTACGCAAAAAAATACTTTTAAATTTTAAAACACCACAAAAACTATATCCGCACTTTCAAAATGTTTGCTTTTTTCTCACAGAGTTCTCTGCACAGAATACTCTGTGGTACTCTGTGTTATTTATGAAGGGTTTTATGAAGGGTTGCATTTACATCAGAACAATTTAGTAGTTTTTTTCAATACTCCAATAAAAAATCAACTAAAACTTTAATTTACCGATCTGGCATCTCTGTAAAGCAAATGCCGAAAATTTCATGACGTAAGACTATGCGAACGCAAGCTGGCGACATAGAGGAAACCAAATTGACTCGAAATCGAACGACTACATTTCGATCGCTTAGATTTTCTTGCGACATTGAGGAACAGGCAGTATATGTTTTTTTTGGCAATACATGTTTGCATAGTTAATGAATAGCCTTGTTAGTTTGTATTATTATACAGATTTTCGAAGTTTAGAGCACATTCTTAATTATATAGAAATCGGTAGCCTAAGGGCACTACACCTGTCAAATTACTACTAACACCAACCAACCAACAAAATTCATATTTTATTTCTTTTTTTTTTTCTTTGAAACAATCTAAACATATACTTCCGAAACCTCTACCTACACAAATTTGCATTTGTCCTGCAAAGCTGGCAGCCGTCGCGAGAAACCTTTACATATCACGAAAGAGTGATTTTGTTAAACAGAGTTTTAGAAACACAAAATTCATTACCTCCTTTCGCTCGCCAACATAGTGAACATGTATGCATAATTTTTTTTTCTGCATTGCTCAATAGTTTCTGGTTACAAATAATTTTGTTTTTTGCTAAAAAAATTAAACAATAAAAAACTGGTTCAAATTTATTATAAAGTCTTAAATTTCAATTTAAAACTACCTTTAGTACCACAACTCACACCGATTCGATTCTTAACGCAGGTTAGTGCTAAAATCGTTCATGCATGATGCTGTTGGTATTTGCTTATGCATGTGTGTATTTGCATTTTGTACGTATGTATGTATGTACGTGGTGTGCTGTGCTGTGATGGCTGACAAACATACTTTTTGAAATTTATAACATTTGTTATCAAATTTCGTGGTAATCATCATAAAGTTTTGAAGACTTAACAATAATTTTCAGCCATTAACACCAACACCAACAACATCACTATCACCAAACCACACCGCACCGAACTGAACAGGAAAGTGTTAAAAAAGGACATGTTGTTGCAACATGATGTCTGGCCACAAAACTGTGCACATAATAATAATAATTCTGTTATATGCCTTAAGAAGTTTCGTTGCTTGGGTGCTTAACAAACTAACACTTTTTCTTCGCTTCAGCGTAAAACCTTTGACGGCTTAACAGTATTTTTTTAACAAGGTTTTATTGAAAATATTTTTGTTTTTATATTTATTTTTCTGTGAACGTTTCGCTATGAAAAACTAGTTCTTCTTAGTGAGTACAAAAAAAAAACAACACTTTCATTTACATACCTACTTACATTTGAATGCGCTTACTTCAATGTCTGTCTGACTGTCTGTCTGTCTGTTATTAGGAAAATAACTTTGGTAACAACTTTTTACTAATGCTGGTGGTTTTCTTTTAATGCTTTCATTCCTCTCACTGTTTTCGTCTGTTGGTCATCATGCTGCCTCAGCTGTATGTGCGTGATGTGTCGCCTGGCTTAGTAAAGGTGTAAAATTCTTTAAATTGCAATATATTTCAGTCTATAATTGTAAATTTTGTCGTTATGGTTATTAGCTGGCATATGCGTCCTGACTGTTTTATACACATTTTCGCTGAAGCATATCAATTAGTGATTGTATTTTATATTGAAGGCGTTGGCTGTTTTTAAGGTGTCTGTGTGTGAATATGTGTTCTTAAAAAGAAAATGTGTTTTTCGGCTCAGTAACTATAACATATTTCTCTGTGGTGGGTGGTACTTTATTTATTTTATTTCTGCAGCAATCATCATAAATTTTTAGATGCATATGATTTGTGTGGCTTATATTTGCTTGTAAAAACATTTTAATTTGGAAAAATTATACAGCCAGAAAATGAGTGAATAGCTCAAAAATATTAAGATTCAAATACACTATGCAACGAAGGAGAAAACATATTATATACATATTTTTTTCGATAAGTTATGGTCTGCCAACTATAAAAATCATTAGTATTTCAAATGGACTTCTCCCAAGAATTATATTTTTAATGTGAGATTTTTGAGAAGGCTCTTGCAGATATCTCGTTGTAGCTTTTAAATCACGTAAGCAATTTGGTTCTACAATCATAAGTTTTGCAGCTTCAGATCTTTTTATATAAAATTTCTTAACAATATCATTCAATATTTAGCATTATAAAGTTGTTAGCAAACTGTTAGCGAAATATTGAATAAAATTGGTAATAAATTTTATATAAAAAGAACTGAAGCAGCGAAAATTCGCTTTTCATAAATTAATAAGATCAAAATAAAAATCACGACTACGGTTATCGAAGACGTAGTTATAGTGCTGTCGTTTAAAGCAGTTTTGTTAATACGAAAAATAATCGATAGCTAATAATTTTTTGTACTAGACAAATACCATGTTCATACATACGCCTTATTAAAGTAAATATAAATTCTCACAAAAATTTACATACAAATTAAATTAAAAATAAATTTATAAGCTAAAATAAAACTTAACAGTATAAGTTTATTTAATTTAAAAAAAATTTATTAATAATTTAATTAAATTTAAATAAATAAAAATAGTAATTTATCAATAAATATATTTTAATCGCAATAAATAATCGCAATAAAGTCCATTATTGAGCTCAATATTCGATACAAAAAGTCAATAAAGTTATTGCTTAATAAACTCAAAATTGCTTTGAATACTGAGAAAAAGATGAAACACAACACTGCAAAAGAAGTGCTTAATAAGCAAAAGTATAGATTCCGAGATGAATGACGAGATAAATGGCAACAAAAGCAAACAAAACAAAATATTCTTATTTGAAAATATTTATCATTTTTTTTTTTTACTAACAAAACAAAAACAACAACTTGTTTCCAGCTGTCAAATATTAATTGAGTTAGTGCAATATTTGTATGCATGAACGCAAAAAATATTATGTCAATAAACTGAATATTATCTCAATTAGAAATGCATGTATGAACAAGGTAAAAGCCTACAAACACTATTTTGAAGCTTTCAAGAAACTTGGCCACACTGGCTAAAAATGACAAATGAAAATAGTTGTTTGGCGGTAGTTTTAATGTTAAAAAAAAATGTTGAAAAAATTTATGCTCGAAAAAATAATTAAAACTGTTAATAGAAATTTATGGTGGATCTTTATTACTTACAATTGTTAGTTATTTCATGGGGTTTGAATTCGATTTCTTACTTCTTCAGAATTGAAAAAGATTTTTTATGATACAATTGTAGTGATTAGCGTTTCGTTTTGCACAATAGATCATCTATGATGGCAGTGCACAGGGCCATCGTGGACCAACTTAGTCATAATACTATTGTATTGTATTTCTTTAATCTTCTTTATATTTCGCAAAGAAGATTAAGAAAGTAAAGTTGAAGAGTTATTGACTGGGATACATACTAGAGATGTGAGCATTGGTGTGTTTTTGTTTACTCTCAGAATAATTTTCCTCACGCACTGTCATCCATGAAATTTTTTTTAGCCCCACTTCACTCATGAGCGAAGTTTCTTCAATCACTCTTCGAGAAATCTGTGTTTACAATGTAGAACACTTTCGTTGAAAAATTGAAAATCGGCAATTTAAAAAAGTTTTTTTTTTGATAAACTGAAGATTGTATTTCATAAAAACATGTCTTCTTAGACATTTTGGAGATTTGTATGGGACTTTTATTAATGCTTATTTTAATTCTGTTTTATTTGTGTTCTTTGAACAAACTTCATTGGAGACAGAGGCATTTCATATCTCCATCAATTTCTGTTCCCCCATAGAATTCTTGCATTGATTCCCATGGTTTCGTTATGCCAGAGAGTTAAGTGGGCTCTAGTTGTCCAATTCGTTAGCTCAGATTTAACTGCATCGTAAAGTTCCGCGCATGTTTATGTTGCTTAACTCTCTTGCTCTTGAAGCAAGTGGGTTAGCTCCCTCATTTCTAGTTATTCCCGCATATTCTGGCACCCATGCGCAGTTCACTATGAGAAGAGTAACTGTTAATAGCATTTTTGCAATTTCAAACTGTTTGTGATTTAATACGCTCAGCTGAGATCACTTTAATGGCCATTTAACACTCCGTGAATACATTCATGGGACTTGACTTTTCCATTGCATTCGGCTCCCTAATGCACTCCAATAGTCCGGCAGATGGAAAAACAGTTCCATGGTATTTTTCATAAAAAAAACAAATCCTGTTTTTCCCCTCGCCCTTGATCCATGCCATTTCATTTAATAGGGAAAATCTTATTGATTCTATTGTGTTGCTTGTTTGCTTCTGTATAGTGGCACAAACACTTTAACACTGCTTATCAATTTTTTAAAAATTTTCTTGAATTTTTACCCGTTTTTATTTTTGTTGGGTAAAATCATAAACATTAATTATTATTCACATGAAATTCATAGCAAGCCTAAGCATTTAATATTTATTTAATAAGCTTTGACTTAATTATACACTAAGACAAGTGTTAAATTCAGTCTTGTTTGTTTAACATTTTTAGTTTTTTTTTTTGCTGCTTACAGTTTTGTACAGCATTTATAAAATATTTATATACATTTACAACAACAGAGTCGTTTAAGAAAATTTATAGAAACATATTTGCAAATCTTGCAAACAAAACTGTTTCTATAATATTTACAATTTTCTGCAAATGCTTTTTATTTCAGAAGTGCGAAAAACTTTAGCAAATCGCGTACACTTGTGTTTAGTTTCTTGTTTGTATCGCTAAACCAGTTGTTTTAGCGTTAATAATTTTTTTTTATTATTTGTTCAATGTGATTGATAGCCGTTGAAAAATCTTGTTGAAAAACATTGCAACACAATTTTGTTTTTTAATTTTTCTTCATGTTTTTTTTTTATATATATTTAGTTGTTCTTTTTGCGCCGTTTTGAATTTGGCAATATATTTTGATTTACTTAAATATTGCATTAAGTTAACATAAATAGAGCGTTAGTGTTCATGTTGAGCTTGTTGCAAGATTTTTTTTTTACATATATTACTTTCTGACACCCTACAAAAAATTATTTTTTTTTCTGTAGGCTATTTAGCTAGCAGGTAAACAACTGTTCTTCCATAGTTCTTATAGTCATAGTAATGCGCAAGCAGAGTTTTCTAGACTAGGGCTGCCGAGCTATCAATGTCACCATCGAGTTGCTGGTTAAACTAGTGATATAAATTGATTTTATATTTTTCATATAAAACGATTTTAAGCAGCAACAGTTAATTTATTAATCAATGATGAATTACTAAATATTTGTATTATTCTAATTCTTTCTTTTCGAAGCCGCCATAGTTCTCGTACGAACTTGTCCTTGAGCTCAGGCGCTAATGTTTCAAGGACAACTGTTGAAGAGAAGTGTGACGGCTTCGAAACAGCTAGTTTCTTTATGCTATTTTTATCTTGTTTAATTAACAGCAAACACAAAAATAATATAGAACAAACATAAGCCTGATACACGTAATACAAAATAATAATATAAGAAAGAGTTTGGAAAGTGCTTCAGATGTGTATTCCGGCAGACTTTTCATCTGAATAGTATTACTGTTGTGGTCAAAAATAAATAACAAAAAACGTAGTACCAATTCTATTTTTTTTAACCATCCGCAAATATCAGGGTCCAGCAAACAGACAAAAACAGGTGTTGGGCAGTAATTTAAAATTTTTAAAAGCAAAAAATCATGCATGTTAAAAATAGTTAAACATGTTATTGAGTTGATTGCGTTATTTGCTGGGCCACAAGTACCTGACGAACTCTCAGCATGTGTTTTCGTAAGATGGGGTGGAGTGGAGTTGCAAGACAGCCGCTTTTTCATTTGCAGTTAGGATGGACGTTTGTTCATTGGGTTCTCCCCTGATGGCTCGACACTCAGGCTTTTTGTGGACTATATTTTGTAATTTTCACTTGTTCTAACCAACTTAAAATTTTTTTTTCCAACAATTTCTTCCTCTTCTCAAATGGTTTTGGAGTAGTAATTTTTATTCTGGAATTTATAACAACACACAATAATTTACAACAAAAATAAATTATAATTCTTAGGGTTTGTTTAAGGTCATTGTAGTTATATTTATGTATGATTTTTTTTATATATTTTTGAAATGGCATGAATAAAGTTAATAATGACAGACTTAACACTATTTTAAGGCAAATTAGCTGTTAAGTGTAGCCAGTGTCCACTTTACCATTGTTTCATTGCTGCTGATGTTCATTATTTATTGCACTTGTTTAAATGTACGCTTAAAGTAATACGTATGTATGTTGAAATGTATGCATCTTCATGCTTACGAGTTTTTTCTTCTTAAATATAAATTTTGATATTTAGCAATGCAGCAGCAATAAATGAGCAATAAAACATTACGGTTTGCTTTAACAATAGAATTGATAATATTCATTATTAAGTTGTTTTGTCGCTTTACCATTGTAAACCAATTAATGTAATGATAACCTTTTTTTGATTTTATCATTCGAAAATAAAACATTGAACTGAGAAGTCGAAGTCATTTAATTCGGGAAAAACTTTGAAGTCTTGGTCCTGTAAAAACGCTTACAGGAAATTCAACATTAGCCTTGTGCGATTACGTAGATTGTAATACATTAGTTGATATTGTTATTCTTGCCAATGGTAGTATTATTATAAAAAAAAAGCAGCCTCTTATCTTCCAGAATACGTCAGCCGTAATCAGGCTGGTGATTTTTTAACACTTAAATTTTGTGGTGGTCAGAAACTATCGATAATTTTGATAGTCTGCTGGGCAAGTATTGAAACTATGAAATACCAATATGTTTTCATATCCTATACTCACCTCCTACTCAGTTTGTGCTTATCACTGACAAATGCAACACTTTGCAAAGCAAATTGTTCTCATGCAGCATCCTTCTAATGAACGGCAGTAACCTTCATTAGTGTTCTTTAAACGAAAAGTTTTTGTATGTTTTTGTTTCACCAATTTTTGTTATTTTTTTTTTCAATTTCCCATGATAACATAACAAAGATAGAGATTTCAGTTAGCCAGTCAGCCTGAAGTTGGGGCTGTATTTGGCCTTAATTCAGCCGCAATGTTCTCTATTTGAAGTGGGTCTATGTATTATTTGAAACCCGTACAAAAAATGTTGATTTCTTAAGTAATTTTTTAAACTGCAGGAAAATTATGGTTGACTGCCAGTCGCTTGTTGATGTCTTTTTTGTTTTTTATTTTTATAGTTTAGTTAAAAACTTTTTTTGTTCGTACTTGTATTTATCTAAACTGTTCAGTTTGTATTTTACTACAACAAACTGCTAATTGGCAGTTTGTGGCTTGACTTGCCATAGTCATAGTCAGTGTTAGAAAAAGCGTAGTTAGAACTAATATTTTTTTTTTGCTTACAGGTAAAGTGTAGGTTTTTGGTGGCGTTTTAATTGATTGTTGTGTTACACACAACTTCAAGGTTATTTGGCTTAGCAAAATTATTATTAAGAGTTATTTCTTTTTTTTATTATTAAATTCTATATTGAATAAATGTGAAAGAAAATTAGTAGTCTTGTACGTGCTTTTTTTTCTAATCAAATCGTTAGCGTTTTCATGATATTTGAAACGCTAATAAATCTTTGGTGCTGCTGGAAATTGTAACTTTTTTTTCATCTACATTACAAGTATTTCTATTTAGCAAGTTCTTGAGGAATTTCAGTTTAATATTTTTTCTTTCTTTATTTTTTGCTAATAAATTAAAAAAAATGTATATGTACCTATGGAAATTCATACTTATTACATTAAAAAGAAATTTAAATGTGGTAAAGTTTAAATAAATAGGAATTTTCATTGCTGAGTAGGAAGTAAAAATTTGTATCAAAATGCAGGCATCTGATTTTTTTATATTTTGAGGAGACGGGCCATAGTGCTTTGTTACCATGTAACAAACGGTGGGACGAAAACGGAAAAAGTTATATTTGAGATATTAAATGTTGCAGAGAGTTACCGTCTAGTTCATAAAAATCATAACAGGTTTATAAAGCTCTTGTTTGACAGATTTTCCATACAAATAACAGTCTTATAAGCCTGTAATAATTTTTATGAATTAGGGAGTTACAAAATATTTTAATTAAAAGCATACAAAAGTATGTAAAAATCGGGAAATTGGCAGGACTACCGCCAAACATTTCGAACAAAATGCATCCATAAATGCTTAAACTACTTATTATAATATTTAAAAAACAATTATTATAATTATATACAATTATTATAATATTTAAAAAACAGTGTGTTTTATTAAAATTTATAGGAATTTTTATAAATTCAGCTTTTGAAATTTTTAGCCCAAGTCAAGCAACTTTCATGAAAATTCTATATTATAAGAAATGTATATTTTGCTAGCGACATTCTATCCAGCATCATAATTTTGGGGAATCACATGATCAGCATAAGCAGGTCTTAAGCTTGAACTAAAAACTGCATCTTAAAAATGTTATTGCAAGAGTTGCCAATAGTAAGAATTAAAGGCAGAAGTGTTCATTAAATAAAATTATTAATAGAAAACTCAAAAAAACAATATGCCATTTATTCTTCGAGTCCTAAATTAAATGGAAGAAATGTTAAGAATTGTGTTTCCAATTTTATGTCCAAATACAACTGCAGAAGTTGACTGGGCGAAAGCTTTCAAAATATTTAACATTTCAAAAGCCCCTACATTTGCATAAAGCCAACTCATTAAGCCTCGAAACATTACAAACACATTGAAATTTCTTGAAAAAGAACACCAAAATGACAGGCATAAGACAACGTTTTGTTTAAGGAAATGATTCTCAAAAAAAATACTACTTATCTTAAGATTTACATCAGTAAGAAAAAAAAACAAAAAAAAAAAATAAATAAATACACAGTAAGCAGCCATAAACTAATAAGTATAATGGGACTATATCAGTTCTGTCTTTGGCTCTTTGCTTTTCGAGTTTTACATTGACAATCAACGATTTTATGTTTTTTTTTCTGGCTAAAGAAAATTTTCGAAATGAAATCAAGCTTAAACCTACAAAAATGACAAATGACTTTAAATATTTGATGCGTTGTTTTTTGTAAAAGAATTTTTTTTTTCTTCAAGTGATTCTTCTGGTTTGTTATTTCAATATCATATCAATTCAAGAAAATCAAGTTTAACGTTTTTGGTACTCATGAGAAAACAATTCTTATACATCATTTGTTTGCTGTTTTAAAATTCAATAAATAAATGTTCAAATCATTAAAGTTGTTCAAGTGCGCGTAGTTGTTACTATATGAGACATTCCGTGGTAGTGTTTTTTTGTTGTTGTTTGGAGCTTTTTGTGTTAAAATTTTACATACAATTTACTAGAGCATCAGCATAATAAATATTTGTTTCGTAACAAAATTGAAAGAAATAGTTAATACTATAAATCATAATTTTCTATTAATGCAAGAAATATTCGAATATGGCAGCGTATAATTAATACGATTTTTATTGTCAATGTGATAAAGTTCTACAAAAACTTTCATAGATATCTTTGTTTATTAACAAAATTATTTTTCAAGCACAAATAGCACTGACATCTCTTTATGTGCTATTCATAACAATATAGTAAATAGGTTCAATAAACATTATTTAGCGAAATTCCTTAAAGTGTTGTTAATGAACGATTATTAGCCAAATAGAAAACACGAAATTTAAAGTGGGATCTGTAGTAGATTTGTGTCGAACTTGTTTCCTTGTTCGTTTTTGCCACGAACCACGAATCCAGGCTAGCTGAGTGGGTTTGATGGTCAGTTAGTGGGAAAAAAGAGCAAAGGAAAGAGTTTGATACTTACTAGAGCCAAGTTATCACATTAAGAGAGGAATATTGATGCTGCAGTTTCCTGCCTAGGGCTAAACATATTGAAACTTGTCTTCACATGCATTCATTTGCTGGAAGTGGTTTAAGCACAAATGTACCATGTTAATTGTAAATAAATAAAAACATTTGTTTTCTTCAATATTTTAGATCCAACCTGACCTTATTGATGCTCTTCAGCTCGTTAGTATATTTTAAAAAACTTCAAGGAATTTTTAAAATTTTGTAAGAATTACAAATGTTCAAACAAACCTTTAATACAGAACACAATTTAATCGGCTTCCAACACTTTTACTTTGTTAACAATCTTCGTTCTTTTAAGTTTCATCGAGTCAGCTGACAAATTGAGTAGCAGAATGGCGGCGGCTATATGACGGCTGAATAAAATAGAATACAATTAATAAAGTCTATTTATTTTTCAAATTATACATTTCAATTGGCATTTATAGCAAATAAACAATTATTTTAGTATAAAATTTTAATGTTTTCTACTTTTTCAGCCATCTATATATTTCACGTCCACCACGACGCTTATCAGCACCCAAATAGATGATGGCCAAAATTAGTTGGGAGAAATAACTGAATTAAAATTATTAATAAGGACCTTTTAGTTTAATTGTTTTCTTGGTTCTGGGCAGAAATTTTGGTTTTTTTTGAGGCACTAAGAGTCTTTTAAATTCACAGAGTCCTGCTACCAGCTCGACAGCTTTAAAACAGATTTAAACTTAATCCCCATCATACACTTTCAATTATGTTTGTATGTATGTGGTGCCCCAGAAGCGATAGTTTGGCTTGTTCACGTATCCGCTGAGGTGCAAATGAGCCTCACCGTTCAATATGATATTGGTGTAAAGATCCTCCACTTTGTCATACACACGATTGTTTTGCGTTCTTTGAAAGTGTATTGCTCTATGGTTCATTCAGTTGTATTCCACAGCTGTCTAGTTCACAGATGTAAAAACAGATTTGACATTGGCCGCCATTTGCAAAAATAAGAGCAACTTCCAATTGGGTGATATTTTTTGGCCCACCTTGTGCTTTTCCAAGTAAAACCATTTCAGTTGAGCTTAAGAAACAAGTGATAATAACTTAAATTTTTGAAGTTTGCGAAAACGTTGATGCCAAAATTTCATTTTCTATGGAATGGCCCATACAACATTGAACAAATTACTTATGCATAATTAATTTATTCAAGTACTTTTCCTTATTTGTATAAATACATACAGTTTTCTTGAAATATATTTTCAACTCTTGAGCAGACATTTTTCCTCATATATGTACGTGCCCAGTATAAACTTCCAAGAATTATAAACTTCAGTTTACCATGCGATGATTTATAGTTGTTTTTGTTGTAACACTTTGAATAAACTAATTTTACTATTGGCTTCAAATACATAAAATGAAAAAACCGAAACCACTTTTGAAAATTCTTTCACAAACATTAATAAAAATGTCATAAAAGTGATTTCCTTACTTTAATGCGAATATAAAAATAAAACATCAACACCAGCAGAAACACTTAAAGATTTTTTAAATTTTACAACTGACACTAATTGTGCGCAGATTAAAGCAGTTTTGTATTGAAGCGAAGCTTAAGAGCCTGCTGTACCAACATTTTCACTGTTGTCTAAAAGAAAGCACTCATTGTTTTTGCAAGGGGATAAATAAAATAACATTTAAAAAATTTATTTTATTCTCTAACTTTATAAGTTTGTAGTATGGGACGGTATAGACAAATAGTGTTTTAGTTTATCTCACAGCTCCGTCAAAAGTGTAGCAAATGTTAATTATAGCAACGTGTTTCATAAAATGTGTATTATGACACGGCTTTTACCAGCCACTTGCTGTATTCATATATAAATAGTAATTTTCAATTAGTTTCTGTTAAAATTACTTATTTTTTTACAATCACTTACGCATAATAAAATTAATTCTTTTATGAAAAATATGTTATAAAATGAAATGCATTTTCTAAGTTCCATTTTATAAAGCATAATAAAACAGAAATAATTCTGCACTGGGATTATAAAAAGCCACAAGGTAAAACAAAATGCATTGCCATAATAAATAAACGGTTTAAGCGCTTAAGAGATACCCTACTTTAAACAAATATGCAATAAAAACACAAACAGCTGTACAGATTTTTTATGGATAAATATATTGTTAGTTATGTATATACTATAAAGAAAATGGATAAATTTATGCAACTTAAGCTGCTACATATTAAGCGTTGCTGAAAATTATGTTAGCCAAGACTAATGATGGTACCGTATACTGGATAATGAGCGTAGCGCTGTTATTGAAATTTACAATAAGTTATGGCAAATATATTGATGAAGACAAGGTAAAATCTTACAAGTAAATTAAAACCATTTTGGGGCGTTGTTGTAGGAATTATAGTGTGTATTCTGCAATGATAAATATTATTCAATATGCTAGCATTAAAAGTTTCCATCTCTGGTGTTGCATTTCAATTTCTTAGATTATGAGAGAGGAGATATAATTTAGGAGGAGGGCGAAATATCGACAAGAATATTTGAAGAAACAAAAAAACTTATAATAACAAAGGCCTTCAGCCTAAGAAAATAATTATATTAAATATAAAAAAGATGTCGAAAGAAAACCAAATAATAATTTAAAATACGATAATAGTTTTTATTGTATACAATAAACCATATGAATAAATTAATAGCTAAAGTTTGAATGCAAGTTTTGATGTCTTAACTAGTTTTGACGTCCCCTTGATGTCATCAATCAATTTAAGGACATATTTTACAATGACTAGTAAATGCTATATTTAGGCAACCAGTTGCTTGAAAGTGCTTCATGCGCGAATAACATTTATTGGATTTTGCTCATCTGGAAACACCAATACAGCTTATTTTCAAATTTACATGCATAAATTCACGATTCATCACCTGTCACGATGCTATAGACGAAGAACAGATTTTGTATGTCTTTTAAGTTACAGTAAACAACACAAAATGTGCTCGTATGCCCAAACGTATAACCTCGAAACTATGTCCAACTATACGATTAGGCTCACAGTTGCCAGATTGCACAACTAGGGTTGCCCGGTCCCGTAACATAAAAGGCAACCCATGGTGGCACTAGCATATGTGTGGCAGTGGTGTGTGTTCGATTTGCATATGTACACAATATGGCAGAAAAAGTTAAATTATGCTAGCCTTGAATTAAATAAATACTGTTTGTTAGTATTATTTTAATTTCTAGAGTTATTAAAAAGCAAATGATAAAAAATTTTTTTTTTTGGAAAAATTTGAAATTTTTCATATCTAAGAAAGTACAATAAATGCCTTGGTTAATGTTAGTTAAGTACATACATATGTATGTATAAAGAAAGTAAAATTGCGTAAGCTTTCGTCGCCGAGTGGTTTAAGGGGCAGTGTTAGAATTGCTTTAGAATTGATGAAGGGCGTTGCTACCCAGCAATAGCCGGTGTTAATGTTAATGAAAGAAGTGATCAATTAAGACTTGAACTTGAGCTAGCGAAGAATCATATAATACAAATAAACGTATTACACCATATTTAATTTTAATTAAAAATTTCTGTAAATTTTTTTTGTAATTATTTTATAAAGCTGTATGTACAGGAAATAAAATAAGGCAACGGTGACAAAAATTAATTGATAAAAACTGAACTTATTGTAGTTGAAGTACAACTACTTGAGCAAACATATGAAAATGGAGTGGAAATATAGCTGGCTTAATTAGGCCATGCCTCTTAATACGTTACATGACATTATTTAAACAATTTTCTTCATTCACTTGGAGGTTTTTCCCACTTGAGTTTGATTTCTCAATTTCAATTGGAATTTTCTCAAAACATTTTCATATGGAATTTTTCAATTTTTTGCATGTTGAGATTAAAATTCTCAATTTCATTTAGCATTTTGAAAATTAAATTCCCAATTTCATTTGAATTTCGTCATTTATTTAAAACTTTGTTTTGCCTGAATTGAAATTCTCATTTTTTTTATTTTGAGTTTTCTCATTTTAAATTAAAAATTTTGCAGGAGAATGGCTTAATTGAAAACATTTCTTTAGCATATAATTTTAGTAGTTGACTGATAGTGTGAACATTCCGAATTGAATACCCTAGTGAATGTATATTGCAAAATAAAAAGCAAAAGAAGCACGAAAATGTAGAAATCACGCATACAAAAAATTAACTTAAATGAATTTCTCATTATGACGTGCATTTTACATTTCGCACGGTATGTGGTAAATTGAAAAAAGGGTTTTTGTTCCTTAAGTTTCATCTTTAGTTGTTTTTTTTTTTGCTTTGCCTGTGATTTCGTTTTATTTTTGTAGCTTTATTTGGGCTGCTGTTTATGAGTTAGCAAAGCCTGTATACAATTTGCTGGTTAAATTGCCAGGGCAGCAAAAAAAAAAAAATGTGAATTTTTTTCTGGGGTTATTTGTTTTAGCCTTCAAATGTACACACATACATGCATATGCATAATCATATGAGACCATGTGTATAATTACATACACACACTTACACTCACTCACACATCGAGTATCAGCTTTTTCATGGTTCGAAGAATTCTAGTTGAAGTTTTGCTTTTGCCATCTAAGTCAAATATTTTGTGGACATTATAATATTGTTGTTGGTTGTTGCTGTTTATTTCATTGGCTTGGTCTAAATACTAAATGAGTAGGCCTCTTATTTTATTTGCTTGAGAATATTACGTTTTGTTAAAAGCGTGGGCTTACATTTATTGCTTAAAAGGTCCACTTTGGTGGCACAGAAGAGACAAGTGTCATATATAACTTACTTTAGTGTGGAAATAATTGATGGATCAGTAAAGTCTAGGAGGAATTTTTGTATTTTTTTTTATGGGAATTTTATTTCCCTACTAAAGACACTTACACTTAGTTTTTCTCATTGTGATGTGCACTTAAAAAAATTATAGTGCCAGCTAAAAATGTATTTTAATTCAAATTTTCTATAGAAACTTTTCTTAATACGTGTTTTAAATACACTTTACTTTTGTTTTTATTTTTCTGGAAAATAAAAAATTTTTAATATTTTAATCATGTGTTTTCAGCATTAATACTTTTATTCAAAATAATCGCCGAACTTGAGTTTAGGTTAAATTTTATTGTTTGTAGTTATTTTTTCATTTCACTAAACGAAATAAATATTTCCACCGGTATTCATAAAAAAAGGTATTGTTGAGATGAATTTTAAAACAATTTTTTCACATGAAGTTTGTTCTAAGATTTGTTTTGGCAATGTTTTAGTTTTTTATGTGTACCGGTGTTTGAATACAAAATTTCGGTTGCTTATTTTACTTTATTGCTAGAATATATTAAAATTAACGTTTATGATTATACTTTTTCAACCTTATTTTCTTAATTTTTAATTTTTTGCATTTGGAGCTTCTGTTTCACATAAAATTTTATTCCTTAATTTCAATGCTATAAATTTTAGTACTTAAATTTTTTAGATTTGAAGAACTTCAATATTTTAATTGACTCTCTACGTTTGAGTGCTTGTTACCTCAGTCTTTCGTATTTAAAGTCAGCTTGCAACTGTTTTCATAAGGGGAAATAACATTTTAGACATTTACAACATTAAATATAAACTTGCTGCTTATATACATACATACTTAAATTAATTGTTATCTATTTTTATTGCTTTTATAAGTCTGGTGATATCTTGATTAATTTCATTAAAAAAATAAAAGAAATACAAAAAGTAATTCTTCTGATTTGTCGGTACACTTAAAATATTTAGACATTTCTGTTTTACATCACATTTAAAGCATATAAATTATCAAGTTAAGAACGAATGAAAGGGAGACGGAGTTGTAAACAAAAAAAAAAAAAAAAAAAAACTTAAAATTATGCACGCAAAGCCTAGTTTCCAACGAAACGAAGAAAAATAACATAAAGCAATACAAAACATTTGTACAAAAAATTACATTTAAATGTCAACCACTCAAAAAGAAATAATAAAAGAGAGAAAAAAATACGATATGAGCCCATGAATTTCTTTCTTATCGCTTACCAAAGTAATGCGGAAATGGCCAAAAAGACATTATGTCAAAAGAGTTGGTTTACTAAAAAAAAGGAGAGAGAGAGAGAGAAAAAAAACAAGAAACCCATAAAACAACACACTTAAACCAAAGCAATAAACGAGAACAATGTTTATGCCCAACAAACATAAAATTTCAAGTTGAAATTTTATGCTCCATAATGAAAACTACTTGCTGTGAGGTGAACTTGAAATTTTTTATGGCATAAACGGATTTCTTTAAATGCAGTTCCATGATTTGGAATTCACCAAAGACTTTGATTCTTGAGTGATTTTGTGCATTACTTTAATGACTTAAGGACTTTTTATAAAATCAGAGCCCTGTAAATTTAGAGGTGATATTTTGTGATGGCAAAATATTGATTTTAAAATTGGCGAAAAATAATGCACACTTTCATGATTTAAACTTTATCGAATACTTCAAGTCTTGAGTAATTTTGTGTAGAACCTTAATTTTAAGAACTTTTTAAAATCTGGCTTATGTAAAATTTGAGGCTTGTAAATGGCTGACTTTGGTCAAGGCTTCACCAGTAGTTTTATATCTTAGAACAAATACAAATCACAGAAAAAAGAAACTAAACAAATTTAGCAGAAGCTTGCCTGGCATTCTCGGTTATACAAATATGTCAAATAACAGTCTTATAAGCCTGTTATAATTTTTATGAATTGGGGGGTAATAATTTAAAATACCAGATTACCCAGCAGCAACACATTCATTGAATAAAATTGATAACTTAAACAACTTGCCAAACTCAGTTGCTTTGACAACTGTGGCGCAGGCTTCACACAAATCGATAGCTGGTTTAAAAATTCCCTTGTAGAGGACAAAAAATATAAAAATTAATAATAGCTTCTTTACACAACTTATCACAAAGACAAGTCTTGAAAACAATAATAAATTTCCTACTTTCAAGTACTTTCCTTTGCCGCGAAATGAAAGATTAGAAATAATATTTCAGCAGTTGTTTAAGCTAAACTCTGTACTGCCAGATCGATGGAAGTTCAATATTGAACGCAATATAGTGGTCAGTTTGAGTAGTGAGAGCGTGTTAGTATAAAAAATGTGAGTGTATTGCACTTGAAACTGTGGCTGCGGGGTTATATATAAAAGAAATAATCAACCTATGGTCAAAATGGAGTCGTTTCCAGTCCACTTAATTTACCACAATAGTCAAATATATTTGAAAATGATTGCATTTGAAATTGAGTTGAAGACTGGCCGTTTGTTGGGTGGTGGATGCAGTTGGCTGTGCGAATGTATGGCGGCGGTGTACATATAAATGTATGCTAAAAATGTAAGCCTGCTATTGTTTATATGTATGCATGCTTGTATGTATAAGTAGTATGTTGCAAGACAACGAGGACATGCAATAAGCATATGTCTTGTCAAACTGATAAACAGAAATTTTATTGACATTACCACAGTAACAGCCGAACTAAAAGAATAATAATACAAACGCTGCTTCTTTGTTTTTGCTTTTCTTTCATTGTGGCAAACTTACATTTGTATAAAAGAAAAGTAACACAACTTTAACTTAAGAAAATAAATACACCCAAATAAATGTAAAATAAAGATTACTCTTTTTAAGTTTTTTTTTTGCTTTCATTGGCTTAGTTTATTCGGATGTTTTTAATGTTAAAACAAATCCCAAGACAAATGAGTGGTTTTTGTTTCATTCTTTGTTTTTAAGGAAATAAAAAAAAAAAAAAAATATACAAACAAAAAAATATTCAAAACTACTTTAAACAAAGACAAAGAAAACTAAAGAACAATTGCATATAATCTAACTTTCAAGTCATACAAATTTATACTGCATTTCGGTTATTGTTATAGAAAGTTGTCATAAAAATGTGACATTTTATGTTCGGGTGCTTCGAAAGGAACTTTATAGTTATAGCACATTAGGCGTTATATTTTTGGATGTGAAGGGAATGCTGTAAAGCCTACCACTAGGCTATTGCTTTTATATGCAATTTCTTAAGCTAAAGGTTAACTAGAAGTATGGAATTGAAGCCTAAGAAATTGTTGCAGCACTTTTTATGTCCACTATTTCAACAGCGCTTTATATACATTCGTTTGGGGTAGTGAAATAACGGGTTTAAAACTTGTAATACAAATATATATTCCAAGCAAAAGAAGACCAAACGGCAATGACATTGAAAGTTGCTCAAAAGCTTAAATAAGGGCAGTCGTGAAGCAGAAGCTCAGGCCTATGAATGAAAAACTTATTTATTTTTCGGCGTAATCGACTGAAAACTGGTTTTGTATGTGGGTACCATCAAAAGATTAGATAGAGAAAGTATCAAGAAAGAAAAATATATATTTTGACTTCTCCAGAGACACAGTTGGGTTTATTAGAATGATGGAGAGAAAAGTTATGAAAATATTATTTTTGTATCGGAATACCTCGAAGGAAGGCAACTTGGCGGTTGGTTGGCTTTCTGCGGGAAAGTGTTGAAAAAGTCAAACTTAAAGGGTCGGACATACATTTTTTTTGAGCCAACGCCAAAAAAAAAAAAAAACTAAGGAGGAGTGTTCAAATTGCGATGTGGCTACTTGCTACAATAGTAATAATTGTATAAAAATATATTTTGTATGGGAGTCTCTTAAACTGAGTGAATTTGGTTCATAAGTTCAATGAACTCCACCATTAACTTAATGAAAAAATTCATTAATTGCAACCAAGTTTGGAATGCTTTGAATCGGTTAAGTATGGCTGGTTAATCTTGGTCACTAAAGTATTATTTTTTATTATTATTTCATTGGTAAAGTGACAAAAAAAGTCATCAACCAAATGAAACAATTCATCAATGATGATTCTTTTTTTTTTAATGACGATTTTTTTTTATCCGAATAAACACACAACATTTTCTTTATAAAGTATACCATTACCATTACAGATAATATACATTACATTCCAAAAAACGATAAAAAATTAATGCCTTGTGACGACATTTTCCAAGTGCTACTGGAAAGTTGATTTCAAAATCTTTGCAAATATTTTACTATAAAGTTACACCCATATTCATAAAAACTATTGAAGGTTTATTACACGTTTATTTGACAAATATTCCGTAGAAATACGTCAAATAAGAGCTGAATAAACTTACAATAATTATTATGAATATGACCTTGAATGTTTTACACACCAAACGAGTGTTGAAAGTTCAATGAATAATTTTATTGACTTAATGAAATTGTTAGTTTAATGTAATTTCTTATAAGCCCAATGATACTTTTCAACAAAATGGATAACAATGAAGTGTGCTTAATGAAAATAGATTCAGCGGTATGAAATTTAATTGCCTCAATAAAAGTTTTCATTGGATGAATGAAAAAACTTTAATGAAATAAATCCATTAGAATTTCGTACCATAACTGGTTTGGTCTAATGCATGGAGATACGAAGTTGGTGTGTTGGCAAGAAATATTGGTGACAAAAAATCAAGTGGGAACGGTCTCACATTTTGTCCCACTGGAGCTTACTCTTGGGCAGTTGTAATCCATTGGCTAAATTTGAAGTCCTAGCGTTGTTGGCATGTAAATCCAGTCATCTTTTTGCTGCAGATAATGTACTGAATTTTGTGATTCTCTGTTAGAGAATAAGAAAATACTCGAACAACTATTATACGCAGGTAAACCGGTGCTCACCAATTAGAAATTACCACCAGATTCGAAATTACCGGCGGTTCACATTTAAGTTAATAGATGGCACATTTTTTTTATCACAATGTTTTATTTTCAATATTTACGAGTGAACCTATTTTTCAATTCTGTAAATGGGTTAATTTTGTTAAATTACAAAAAAATCGTAAATAAATAAATAAAATTAAGGCAAGCCATTTTGCTTCAACACATTTACACATACAGGACGTCAGCGAAAATGTAAAAATCAATGGCAAGAAACGTGTCTTGCGTATAACTGTGCATCACGAATTATGACCGTAAACAGCGAAAAAGGCGTTCGCAAGGCTAAGTTCAGTTTTGTATATGCTAGCCGTAGTAGATGTAAACTTTTGTTTTTAGTATTTCTCTGGCTTTTTAGTTTCATCTCCGTTTTTTTTTTTGGTACTCCTTGGTAGTTGCACCTTATTTGAAAACATGTCTTTGTACTGCTGTGTGTGTGTGTGTGTGTGTGTGTATGTGAGTTTTAGAAACGACTGTGTGCATACGGTGCAATGTTGTTGCCTTTAAATGATATGCGTTTTCAATAAATTTGGCAAATTTTTAACTTAAGGCCGAATTTATTTAAATAAACCAATCACACATACAACTGTACACTTTAGTGTGTTTTATTTTGTATCTCTTAAAACTTGTGTTGCAACAAGTGATTTTTATTTAATGGTTGTTGACTTTTCAATGGTTGGTTGTTTTTATGGTGCTTTGCTTTGCAAGTATTTATTTTGGGGCAAGTGAAAATAAATATACGAATGCATATGAAGCGCTGTATATTGGCATGTTGGTACATATAAAATACAAAAGATTTTCTGTTGGTCAATATGAGCGTGATACATATTTATGTATACATATATAGTACAGGTATTGTGAAATATGTTAATTGAAATTCTGACGGGTAAAAATTGAGTAATATAATTAGGCTAAGTAAATATATATATATATATATATATATATATATATATATATATATATATATATATATATATATATATATATATATAGATATATATATATATATATATATATATATATATATATATATATATATATATATATATATGTGTATATGATATGTTTTCGGTACACTTTTTCATGTATATAATGGTTTTGGGGACATTTCTATGTTTTGAGCACAGTCCTCAAACTAAACACAGATAAGGAGTATGTTTTGGGTACAATAATAGTTTGAGGACATTTTTGAGTATATTCGTTTTTTCAATTAAAATCAGAAAACATATTAATTTGATCGATTTTCAATTTATGTAATATCTATATACTCTTTAAAACGGTATAAATATTCATATTTTTTTACAAAATTTTTCGGTTTGTGCTACCATACTTCTGCGTAAATCTCGTTAAAATTTTATCGTTTTCCGCCGCAAAGAACAAATTACAACGCCGTTTAAGACTGTGAAAGACTGGACTTGGCTACAAAA
Organism: Sturmia bella; assembly: GCA_963662145.1. Classification (NCBI taxonomy): domain Eukaryota; kingdom Metazoa; phylum Arthropoda; class Insecta; order Diptera; family Tachinidae; genus Sturmia; species Sturmia bella. Next base: position 12,261,263 of record OY759171.1, on the reverse strand, counting down.
TTTTGTTATTTCATCAAAATATATACTATTATACGACAATAAATTTTGTTTTTGAAAAATGTGTGCATATATGTATGTATTTCGGATTTGAAGTGAATTTTTTCAATGATAAATGCAAACATATATCCATAGTTACATACATACCTATGTATGTCTGTCTGCTAGGTGTCATTGTTCCATAAGGAGTATATCAAATTTGTAAATATCAAACGGAATGGTTGCGAGCTAATTTTTGAGAAATGGTGAATTTAATTCTTGTAACTGACTCATTAACTCGAAATTTATTGATGTATATATGCACATATTTACATATTTACATACAAAACTATCTTGCTTATACATATCTACGATATTCCAGGAAGTGAACAGGCTAATCCCAAAACATACAGTACTTTTAAAAGTAAGAAAGAAGCATGTCATGAACCACACTCTGGATTTGCTCAAAGGCAACCAAATATCCTCATTCTCAAATGCTTATAATCAAAATTCGAAACGCACTTACCAGTGAGACAGTAGATTCCATGAGTAATTACATATATCTTTGAGATATGTGATGGCTTTTCTTCTAGAATTATGGTGAAGACAAAATAACATATCTCAATTGAGGCCTATCTAATAGGAATACGGGTAGCAAATGAACCGACTGACATGGTGAAAAGAAGCTATGCAGTATTTAGTGACGCTACCAAGCGAGGGAATTTACTTGAGGGAGAAAATGTATCAAGACTTATTTTGAAGTTCAACATCCCATCGTGATTTACTTTTAAACTAAAGACTTACAGCCCTATTCCTAAACGTTATCTTCATAAAGATCGTGGAAGCTAAAGCTCTTAAAGTGCTAGGGGCTTAATCCAAAAAATTAACACGAATTTGTGGAATGGAAATTGATTCCATATTAATGTTGTAATAAACCCTTCAAACACGCATTAAATTTCTTGAATACGAACATTATTCGTAGACGTAAGTTAGGGAGATATTAATAATTTATTTTACCGAAAAGATTTGGGCTTGAGCATATAATAAATTTATATATATGAATAAACATTTTATAGACAAAAATCTCTATAAATTTAAGGACTCTTTGCTGTTTTTTATTTATTTAAAAATCGAAAGGCAATATAATGCATTTTTGTGATCTCATATTTTACTTGTAACACATCTTTTGTAAATTTTTGGGACATAAGGCCCAGGTCTGAATATTTTAATAATTCAAACGTGAACTGAATTATTTTCTATAGGAGCAAAGTAAAAAGGGATTTTAGACACAAATTTCTGAACATTTTGCTTAAAAGTCCAATTTATTTTTAATGCATAGAAAACATAAAATTTTTTACATATCTCAAAAAAATTTTTTCGTATATGTACATGCATATATAATTCAATATTTAAGCCTAAAAAAATTTTAACACACATACATACATACTATGTATGTACATACTTAGGTGTTTGTAGTACGAACCTTTTACTACGAATTGAATTTTAATTAATTAAACTAAGACAATGTTTGACTCCAATGAAAGGTACGTACATACTTTGGTTGACTGATGGTTGATAAGTCCCCATTCATAGTAAGGTATAGAATTTCCATTTTTCCTAATATCCAAACGTTAAAAAACCAAATTTACAAAAAGGCATTTGAACAAAAAGGTTTATTTATTTTAGTATTTTTGTAGTTGATAAAAATAATAATATTTATACATACGAGTATGTATGTTTTTAAAAAAAATAGGACAAATAAAAATTTTTTTAATTCAAATTAAAGCATAAGCTTTTAATTTCTTTGCTGGGATTGTAAAATCGTTTAATGCTTTTAGTTTCGTTAAACTCGTTTTTAATGTAGCTCTCTTAAGGCCAATATAGAAAAAAGAACGCATCTTACTTTGATATTTATTTATCTGTTTGTTTCTTTTATGACAAATCATGCACTTATCTTAGTAAAACACAACAACAAAAAAGTTAAACAAAACACATAACAAAAAATAACAAAATGCTTGAAAAACATAGCAATTTCATAACAGGACGAAATGCTTTTTTAAAACTGTAAGAAATTTTAAAACGCTGCGGTTTCCAGAACATGGACAAATATGTTATGCTTATTAAGTTATTTGACAAATTTTGATGCAATATTATTCAAATTACTGTATACATATGTATGTTTATACACAGAAATATGTTATATAAAAAATGTTATATGTTATATAAAAAATTTTTGTAAGACTACGATGTATAAATTTATTTAAAAAATTGGTCCCATAAAATACTTCTGCTTCAGAAATAATGATGTAAAGTTATTGCTTCGTTATTTCCGAAATCTGAAAATAAAAAGGGAACGTTAATTGGAATCTGCACATACCTTGTAAAATATTTTCAAATTTGTTAGTTTTCGTTTGAACTCTGTTCAAATTAGGGTCAATTGGGAAATTTTGTTTACTCAAATCAGTATTAACAACTACGCCATAGCCTTTGTAAACCACGTCTAAAGTCCAACCTAAATTAGCGCGTCAAGCGTATTACTGCCGTCAAGCCACCCAATTTGTATGAAAATGAGTGGTTTACACAGTAAAAATATGCTTGACGCACTTATTTAGGTTGGCCTGTAAATAGGGTGATGTTGCAAGTGAAGTATAATCACATACAATTTGTCCATGAAGTCAGTTGAATCAGCTGTTTGCTGTGACTATGGCTATTTCATGCTAATTTGAGCTCAGAAATTTTCCCTATACTTTTAAAAACAATTTCTAGTACTAAAAATTATTTGTACACACGGAACTAGCATTGAGATTTTTCTTACCATTCCGCAGTTTGTGCGAATGTTTTTCAATAGTCCCACTTTTTGAATTAAATATTACTGTTGATGTGCACTTTTAAGTTTTAATGCAGTATTCTTTCAAAACAAAGCAATGAAATTAGCTACGTTTGCTGTAGTTATAAAATTGTATAAGCAGTGCAAAAAATCAAAGAAAAAAACATTAACAAATTTAAAAGAATTCTAAAAAATTTTGATCAAAATGTTCAATTTGTGTACAACTCAAATGTTTTCCAATAATTAAACTTTTGACTTAAATATGGGTTTAAAATTAAGTCTTTTTTCTGTAACCCAACAAATGAAACTAATTTAATTGTTTGGTATTGAAAAACCTGTACATGAAGACCTAAATTGCATCAATGGTAATATTTTATTAAGAAAGTGCAACTCTTTTTTTTCAAAACAAAGTACTGAAACTAATTCTGTTTGCTGGGTTTATAAAAATATATAAGCAAAGCCAGAGTTTAAGTTAAAATCTAACACTTTTTACACTTTTCTAAAAATTTTTTTTATCAAAATGTTTAATTTGTGTACTAAGTACTAAAATATTTTCCAAAATCCAAAGTTTCATAATTAAACATTGCTATTGATTTGCAATTCAAAGTCTTCACACAATTCTTTCAATACAAGCAATGACATTAATTTCCTTTGTTGGTATATAAAAAACACCTTAAATTAAAAAACCAATAGCAATACTTAATTCAAAAAGTTTAACTATTAGAAAATATTTTAATATTTTGTACACAAATTAAACATTTTCATAAACAATTTTTAGAATATCAAATTTGTTTACGTTTTTCATTTAAATTCTGGCTTTATATACATACATATATACATATTTTTATAAGCCAAGCAAACAAAATTAGTTGAAGAAATTGTGCATGAAGGCTTAAAACTGCACGTCAATCACAATATTTAGCAAAAAAAACCTGCAACGATTTTTTCAATACAAAGCAATGAAACTAATTTTGTTTATTGGGTTATAAAAAAGACTTTAAATTGCAAACGCATTGCATTATCTAATTCAAAAAGTTTAACTATTGGAAAATATTTTAATATTTTGTACACAAATAAAACATTTTCATAAAAAATTTTTAGAATAACAAATTTGTTAACGTTTTTCATTTAAATTCTGGCTTCACATACAAATACATACATTTTTACAAACCAAGCAAACAAAATTAATTTGATTGCTTTGTATTGAAGGAAGTGTGCATGAAGGCTTAAAACTGCACGTCAATCACAATATTTAGCAAAAAAAACTGCAACAATTTTCTCAATACAAAGCAATGAAACTGATTTCGTTTATTGGGCTATAAAAACGACTTTAAATTGCAAACCCATTTCATTATTTAATTCAAAAGGTTTAACTATTGGAAAATATTTTAGTATATTGTAAACAAATTAAACATTTTGATCATAAGTTTTTAGAATAATATCAAATTTGTTAACGTTCTTCACTTAAATTCTGGCTTTACATATGTATATTTTTTTATAAACCAAGCAAACAAAATTAGTTTGATTGTATTGAAGAAATTGTGCATTAAGTCTTTAAGTGACACGTTAGTAGCAATATTTAACAAAAAACTTCAACATTTTTTTCAATACAAAGCAATGAAACTAATTTTGTCTATTGGGTTATAAAAAATACTTTAAATTGCAAGCCCATGGCATTATTTAATTCAAAAAGTTTAAATATTGCTATTAACGTGCAAAACCTTCATGCACAATTTCTTCAATACAAAGAAATCAAACTAATTTTGTTTGCTTGGTTTATAAAAATATACAAGCAAAGCCAGAATTTAAGTTAAAACTTTAACACGTTTTAAATTTTTCTAAAAAATTTTTAAAATTGTATAATTTGTGTACCAAATACTAAAATATTTTCCAATATTTAAAGTTTCTGAATTAAACATTGCTATTGATTTGCAATTCTTCACACACAATTCTTTCAATACAAGCCATGACATTAATTTCCTTTGCTGGGCTATGAAAAAGACTTTAAATTGAAAAATATGTATATATTTTTATAAACCAAGCAAACAAAATTAGTTTGATTGCTTTGTATTGAAGGAGTTGTGCATGAAGGCTTAAAATTGCACGTAAATAACAATATTTAACTATGAAACTGCAAAAATTTTTTTCAATAAAAAGCAATGAAACTAATTTTGTTTATTGGGTTATAAAAAAGATTTCAAGTTACAAGCCCATAGCATTATTTAATTCAAAAAGTTTAACTATTGGATAATATTTTAGTATCTTGTAAACAAATTTAACATTTTGATCAAAAGTTTTTAAAATATTATCAAATTTGTTAACGTTTTTTTTTTGTTTGCTTGGTTTATAAAAATATATACGCAAAGCCAGAATTTAAGTGAAAAAAGTTAACAAATTTGATCATATTCTAAAAACTTTTGATCAAAATAATTAATTTGTTTACAAGATACTAAAATATTTCCAATAGTTAAACTTTTTGTATTAAATAATACGTAGGTATGTATGCATGCATGTGCCGACATACGTACATAGTACAGGTGTACTCAAGCACAGACATCTACATACATACATATATATGTAAGTAAGTATACATGAGTATTCATGTAAGTATACATGAATATAAATTTAATATAGTATGTATTTTTAATTAATGTAGCACTTATCACTTTTTGCCACAAGGAAAGCAGAATATTTTCCACCATTTTATTTAACAATGCAGTTCTTCCCTTCAATTTTTCGCACATTTTTAGATGCCACAGTGTAAAACTGTTCATTGTGAAATTTTATTAAGGAGAACATATGAAACACATTCATAAACTTTACAAAATGGCAAATATCTTATTAAAAATTATTTTCTACTTACTTACCTTTTTATATGTATTTCACTTGAGCAAAGTCTAGAGAATAAAACTTCCTCTTTGGAAAAATGTTGGATTTCTAAGAAGAGATTTATAATATTAATTGCATTATAATTTATTCTTTTTATTTTACAATATTATTACTCACCTTTTTTTTATTATTACACGGGTTTTTAAATTACATTGCTTTTAAGAAGATCCTTCTTGTTTTAGAAACACTTTGCTAATGGCGAAGCTTGCTTCAAAAATTAAATTCACTTTGAAAGTACCGTTAGCAAGCTGTGTATATATGTATGTATGTACATTTACCCTTATAATGGAGTATATGCAACTACTACATAGCTAATGAGAAATTTGCCAAGCTGTCAAAAGATGTTGAATACAAAAGAAAACACACGAAAGAAAAAACAGTGTCTGACATTTCTATGAAAAGATGAGTGAGAAAAAATCAATCTGCTCTTGACTGGCGTACACTCATTTGAATGTATTTGGTAGCGTCCAAGGCGAAATGAAAATTTATTTGAATTCGCCATGAAAGCGATCGTAATGTTATTACAGCGATTTTCTATCGTTTTCAGCGGTTTAATAAGTCAGTTTATAAGTAAAAAATGAATTTTAACCTCTTTTTGTAACAGATGAAGTTCATGTTTTTATCTGTTCTGTTAAGATAAAGTCAAAAAGTTTTAAACTAATAGTGAAAGTTTAATAGTTACTAAATACATACATAATATATATGTATTTACTTATGTATGTATCTATGTTTAAAGCTTTTTTGTTTTAATCATATGTACCTACATACAAATGAATGCACGTATGGAAAAGTATTGAACTTTTTCGAACATGCAAACTTTTTTGCGCTCCCAGTATTCTGTTTTGATCAGTTGTAGTGTAAATATTTTTAGCATACTAAATTTGTAATAGTAGTAAGTAAAATTAAAATTTTAAACGAATTAATAATGTTCATCTGGCTGTTGAGTAGTATTATATTTTTTAATGTATTGAAAATTCAGTAAAATCGAGAATAACCAAGATCTATTTATTTGAAAATCCTTTTTTATTGAGCATTTTTGCAAACATTTCTAAGAAAAACCTTTTGAGCCAAAATTTTTAATATTGGTTGCTATGAAAAAAAAACAAAAAAATTCGATATCCCATATATAGCGGACTGGTTTTTTAGGCATTTTTATATATGAACGAGCTAAGCCTTTGAAAAATTATGCGATATCCGATGTTAAGTTTACTTAAACAATTGTTTAATAGAATGAAGTTGTGCCATATTGTATATTATGCAAAAACACAACTTAGTAAAACAAAGTTCGTATATGATGTTAAATTTTGTTACTTCGACAAAATGCATTAGTGAAATTGCTTTTAAATTCCGTACTAATATTCTAAAAGTATTAAAACTTTCTGCTTTCTATACAAAATTATTTCCTTATTAGCGAAGAAGATAAACAGAGTCCATCATCATGTTAATTTTATATTTACAAACATACATACCTCGTCTACAAAACAAAACTAATTTGCTACATTTTATACTATTTTATATATTTTTACAATATTTGTCATGTTTAAATTGGTAAATAGCTGGTATTGAAGAAAATAATAAAATGTATCTTTTACTATATTCATTAAATTCAAAAGCCCACATTTACATACATATGTCACATGTTCTCTAATACTCTAGTTATAAGCAATAAAAAATATCAACTATAGATGATATATATATATAATAGATATGTGTACGTACATACATATCATGCCTCACAATACGAGGCATCCATTCAGATTATTTCTTTGTTGGAAAAGTGGAAAGAAAGAATAATTTTTTTTTCACCAATTAGATGAGAACATTGTTTTTGAAATTATTATTTTAATTGTTTGTTGCACACAAAAACAAAATTTTTCTCGGAAATTAATGACATTAAGAACCAAATTATTAAAAAAAGTTTTTTTGTACCAAAATTGTCGTAGTGTCAACGGCTCCTAATTCCACAGTGTAAATGACGACCATGGTAAATTCGCTTTGATGACAAATTGGAATTCAAAGCGAATTGGGGTTTGAAGCAAAAAAGACCTATGTATGTATGTATGTATGTAGGTGTTTCTTGCAGTTCATATCCATAAATATGTACATACGTATGTACGTATGTATACATAAGATGCTTTTTATCCAAACAGGCATATTTACATATATTTTATTTGTACATACATAAGTACATAAATTGCATCGAATAGATTTCAAATGCCAATTGTAATGAATCTGTCTTGGTTCAAAGTAGAATTTTAATTTTACGTATATGTATATCTATGTACATACATACACATTTATATACACATTAGAGTCCGCCTTAGTTGTATGGGCAACTTTTCTAACAAAGTGTACATTGTCGTATGTATACTTATTGTGATTATATTACTGCCGGTACGATTCCCTGTATTCCATCAATTTCAAAATAGAGCACTTTAGTCCCTTCTTAAGTTTTTCAGGCCCTCATACATATGTACATGTCTATATGGATGCTACAGGACGTCCTAAAAAAGTTTTGCTGAGAACAAATGAATGGATATGTACATAATTGCTAGCAGGTGCTACGAATAAAAAGATCTTGCAAATTGCATGAACACAACAAAAAAATGCGACACCCGATATATAGAGGACTGGTTTTTTTAGGATTTTCATATCAACGAGCAAAATCTATGAAACATGATGCAATACCCAATGTTAAGTTTACTTAAACAAGTTTTCTATAAAATGAGGTTGTGTGCTATTGTATATTATGCAAAAAACACAACTTAGTAAAACAAAGTTCGTATTTGATGTTACATTTGATCACTTTGAGAAAATGCATTAAAGAAATTGCTTTTAGGTTGCGTACTAATATTCTAAAAGTATTAAAACTTTCTGCTTTCTATACAAAATTATTTCCTTATTAGCGAAGAAGATACACAGAGTCCATTCTCATGTTAATTTTATATATACATGCAAATATATCAAATACGCTACATTTCTTGTTTACCATGTAAATTGTGAACTATTCTACGTATTTTTACAATATTTGTCATGTTTTGGTAAACAGCTAAAGTTGAAGAAAATAATAAAATGTATCTTTTCCTATATTCGTTAAATTCAGAAAATCACATTTACATATGTCGTATGTTCTCTAATACTCGAGTTATACCGCTAATTTTTCTAAGCAATTAAAAATATAAACTATGTATCATACATACATATATAGTAGACATGTGTACATATACACATATGTTCATATAACGCCTGTGTTCTTTCCGCTCATAATACTACATTTTTTATTCCCGAAGTGAATTCTAAATGCATATATGTATATGTAAGCGCATATATGTGCATATATTCGTAGCGTGATTGGCACTAAGTTTTTGCGTTATCAAACCGAATAAAAAGAAAAGTTGCAGTAAATGAAAAAGTGGAAAACCCACAAGGACAGAATGTAAATAAGATACATTACAAATAAGTATCTGTTTCAGGTGTTTTTATTGTTGGAAAAGTGGAAAAAAAATTTTTTTGACAACAAATACATGAAAAAATTTTTTTGTCAATTATTTTTTTCATGTGTTTGTTGTACATAAAAACAACATTTTTCTCAGAAATGAATGATATTAGATACCAATGTCAAATTATTAAAAAAAGTTTTTTTGTACCAAAATTGTCGTAGTGTCAACGGCTACTAATTCCACAATGTAAATGACGATCGTGGTAAATTCGCTTTGATGACAAATTTGATATCAAAGCGAATTGAGGTTTGAAGCAAAAAAAAAAACCTATGTATGTATATACATATGTATGTAGGCGTTTCTTGCAGTTAATATACATAAATATGTACATACGTATGTACGTATGTGTACATAAGATGCTTTTGATCCAAACAGGCATATTTATATTTTATTCGTACATACATAAATAGATTTCAAATGCCAATTGTAATTTATTTGCCTTGGTTCAAAGTAGAATTTTAATTTTACGTATATATCATGTATGTACATACATACATATTTATATGCACATTAGAGTGCGCCTTAGTTGTATGGGCAACTTTACTAACAAAATTTTCCTTGTCGCTATCTATTTCATACATACATACATATGTATATGTATGTATACTTATTGTGATTAGATTACTGCCGGTACGATTCCCTGTATTCCATCAATTTCAAAATAGAGCACTTAAGCCCCTTCTTAAGTTTTTCAGGCCCTCATACATACATACATATGTATGTATGTATGTATGTATGTATGTATGTATGTATGTATGTATGTATGTATGTATGTATGTATGTATGTATGTATGTATGTATGTATGTATATGGATGGTACAGGGCGTCCTAAAAAAGTTTTGGTTAGAATAAATACCTACATACTTATCTACATATTTGTTAGCAGGTGCTGCGAATAGTAAATAAATATGTAAGTAATGTTAAGAAATAATAGGAATTCGAAACAAAACTCATAGTAATTGCAGTTGTTTCAAATCTATTTATATACATACATACATATATACCAACGCAACCTTTCATACCTACATACATACATACATATGTATGTACAGCTTTAAAATGTTCTAACAAGCCACCACTTTTTGAACAATTGTTTTATAAAGCATAATTGCTGTATATGTATGTATATAAATGATTTAAATTTGCGAGCGAATATGGATTTTCTCCTTTTCTGTTTTCCTAGTTCCAGTAAAAAGTATTGTATATGTAGGGGCCGTTCCCTGAGAACTAGTCCAAGACAAAACAAGTGATAGTGCTATATTCGGCTGGGCCGAATCTTAAATATCCTTCACAACGATATATATATGTACCATTCGAATTGATTTTTGGTGCCAAAAGTTGTTTTATTTGGCTTATAGAGCCGATTTCTTGCAAAATCGGGAAACGCTATATCTCGGGTATACATGGACTGGTTTCAAAAATACTCAAATTTTGCCTTTAATTATCCTATATGTACCATTCTGAGCGATTTGTGGTACCAAAGTTATTTGCCTTTTAATGCCGACTTTTTGAGAAATCATGAAGAGTGTTATGTGGGGTGCATATGGGCCGATGTCCAAGAATAATCTGATCTGGCCTCTTAGCAGCCTATATGTACCATTCTGACAAATTTTTAGTGCAAAAAAACGGCGTCCAGGGCTGACTTCTTGCGATAACGGGAGGCGCTATATCTCGAGTATATATGGACCGATGTCAAAAAATGTTCTAGTTTTGCTTGTGCATAGCCTATATGTACCATTCTGATTGATTTTTGGTGCTAAAAGTTGTTTTGTTTGGCTTATAGAGCCGAGTTCTTGAAAAATCGGGAGACGCTATATCTCGGGCATATATGTATATATACATACATATATACTGATTTCAAACATTTTCCCATTTTGCATTTAAACAGCCTATATTCTGATTTTGATACCAAAATGTGTTTTATTTGGCTTTAAGAGCCGACTTCTTGAGAAAATGGGAGGAACGTTATCTGGGGGGCATATCTGCCGAACAGCCTATACTTATGTATGTGCCATTCTAACAAATTTTTAGTGCGAAAATTGTTTCGTTGGGCTTCCAGCACAGATTTATTGAGATATCGGGACGAGCTATATCTCGAGTGTATATTGGCCAATGTCTAAAAATTTTCCAGTTTTGCCTCTAGATAGCATATACATATGTACCATTCTGATTGATTTTTGGTGCCAAAAGTTGCTTTATTTGGCAAATAAAGCCGATTTCTTGCAAAATCCGGAAACGCTATATCTCGGGTATATATGGGCCGATTTCTAAAATTCTTCGATTTTTGGGATCAAATGGGCATTAAAAATGATATTGCTAGCTTTTAGGGAAACATCTTTTTCAACAATCTGACAAAAAAAAATGCCAAAAATACCCTTCAAAACCCGGTTTTTTTGATATATCTCGCCTATCCGAGGACTGATCTTTCTTACTGAATGTCAATAGTAGACCCACTACCGGGATTTAACACATTAAAGCGAAAGAATGAGGTTTGTATCTCAAACCGTTTTTTCAGAAACGGAATTTCAACGACTACAGACGGACATCGCTTAATAGTAATCTCTATGGATTTTGACCCAAAATATATACATACATATATATATATTTTATGGTTACTTCAATGCGTTTTGCGTCTCAAGTTTGTATATACTCAATATTGCTGGTATTACTTGGAATACCACTCAACTTCGCTATTCAGGGAACATGCATATGTATGTACATACACCTAATTTGTAAAATGTCAACTAAGCCAAGATTCTTCCTTCTAATATGTATGTATCGTATGAGCATGTATGTTTGTAGGTTTAGTTAGATATTTTCAGCAGTTCATTGTTTTTTTTTAAATTTACATATTAATAAAAATTTATATATTAATTTTGTTAAAACTCTTGCTTACTATAAGGTGCAGTATGTTTGATAAATGACAGCTAAAACACAATGTTTTTTAAAGAAACATTAACGGCGCCAAAATAAAAAACGCCAAAAATAAAAGATTTTCTTCACTATCTGGCAATAAATATTTCAATTTACTAAAAGTTTGTTTTGTGTACATGACCTCAAAACATTCCGTGTACAAAATGTTGTACTTAAAATATACCTTTTATACTAAGGATCACTTTTTACCATCGCAGACAAAAATTAATTTAAAAAATTAAATTTTGTTCGAAACTAAATTTATAATTCACCTACAAAAAATAATAAAAACCTAAAAAAATTTATGTTCTCAAAACATTCCTTTTAACTACATATATATATATATATATATATATATATATATATATATATATATATATATATATATATATATATATATATATATACATATATACTTGAGATGGAGTTATTTTTAAGGTTTTTTTTTCAATACCATCTTTATAAGCCATTTAATCCTATTTTTTTAATAGGATTAAATAAATTTCTTCTAACTTCACCTCTTTAAATCCAATAACTCAATTTATAAAACATGTGTTTTTTTATTTTAAACATGTTCATCTTTCCGTTTTATATATTGAAATTTAGTTTTTTTTTCTCTTAATTTTGCTTTTTTACTTTCTTTTCAATTTTGTTATTATAAAATTTTTAATGTAAACTCACTAATGCGCTTTTAATGTTTGTTGCCGATATGAGTGCTGATTAAAAATAAAACAAAAATCTTAATAAAACAGACGTATCAACTTGTGCAAAATCAATATAATAAAAAATATATTTAAAAGTATAAAGCAACAATGTTTCCTAAATCCCTTAAACAAAATTAAAGAAAAAAGAAATTGCAAATCAAACTGAAATCTTTTAAAAGTAAAATACTCTTAATCTTGCATTAACGTGCCATGTTCATCAGGGTGAGCAGTATAAAAAATTTTGTTTATATTAGGAAGATTTTTCCGCCAAGAAAAAAAAAATCACTACAATTATATACCAAGAAAAAAATCTTTCTCAAGCCTGAGGAAGTAAAATCGTACTAAAGCCTGACAAAAAAATTAGCAATTGACTGAGACCAGTATTCAAGGAATGCCTTCTAAATATTCATTGCATTGTACTGGAACTGAGAAAATAAGAAAGAGGGATGGGTGGGTGAAAAAAGGAAAATGGGGAGTGTTTGTACGCGTTGGGTTAATCAAAAAAATAATAACAACATAAAAGCAAAACATTTATTTTTGCAAAATTCAGGATTAACTGTTGCTAATTATTCTGTTTAGTGTCCAGATTATGTAATTTCGACACTTTATTTAACAAAACCTCTTCAATATTGCAAAACTTTGAACATACGGAGCAAAAAGACGACACAATAACCACGATAAGATCTATTACGAATGTATATATACTTTGACTATCTTATTTTTAAAAATATATCATGTTTATTAGGATCTCTGTTGGAAAATAAACGTTTAATAAGCATGAAATAGTTTTTTTGAATAAGCCAATAAAATAGGTTTTCAGTGGTCCCACTGAAAATTGTGCAACAGTGTCAACTCATAGCTACTTTTCTGGAAATTAAAGTGCCACCAAAAGTGTGATTGCTATAAAGCGATTATAGAATGCATTATGTGATAAGTTTCACCATCCTGTTGAAAGCGAATATCACTCACATCAATACCATAAAAAGTAGACACAAAAAATGATTAGGCAATTGTTGTTTTTTTTGCATTCTTCTTTGTGCTTTGCGTAATTTTCGACGAAGCTGCCACATATTTTCAAATTATTTTGGCATGCATCCATGGGTGAATCAGATTAATGTTAGTGCAAGCCACAATACTTGGAAACAAGCTAAACCCTTTAAAAGTCGTTATAAATTAGTAAGTAGGGCCACTTTAGATTCATTATTTTAAGTTCAAATATACATTTTTATATGTATGCCGACATTTTGTTGATGCTACACAACTTGTTGAAAGACTCAAAAGTATTTCAAATAACGTTTGAAAACTTTGTTTCTTATTTTTATTATTCTCATGAATATAACGGTAAAATCGAAAAAAAAAACAATATTCTGTGTTATTTTGGAAATACTCTTCTACATTTTCGCCTCAAATGGAGCACCCTTTTTATTTGTGTGCGTGTATGTGTACATACAGGCCATGTTTAAGATCTGTTTCTGAAGACGTATTAATGGACCGCAGGGATAAAATTATAATAAATTTGCTTTATTGGTTACTTTTCTTGAGTTACGATTTTCTGCACATATGGTTGTTGTTTTAGTTGTTGCTGTAACAGCATTTATTGTTGTAGTTACTGGAGTCAAGTCTACTTCATTCGTTTTTTTTTTAAGTTTTTTATTTACTTATTTTGTTTTTTTTTTTTGATTTTTTTTTGCCAAGATTGCGACGATGATGATGATGATTAAGTTTTTGTTTGTTGCTGTTACTCCTCATATTATTTTTTGGGTTTGTGTTACCGGGGCTACCATGATCTTCAATGTGGCATCCCAGTTCACAGCGCAGCACAGTGTTGTGGTGTGCTGTGGTTTGGCAGTATTATTATTCATACCTGTATGAGTATTGCTTTTTTGTTGTTTGTTTACAGCAAGAGCAAAAAAAAAAAAACAAAATAATGTTTTTTGTTAGGCTTTTCATTTTGCTATAGATATGTTTTTGTTGGTGCTGCAGTTTTTTTTTCTTCTTTTAAATTGTCGACTTTTGATGGCTGTCGCTGATGCGTTGCATGCGTAGGTATGTCAACTATGCACGCACGCATATATGCAAAATACATATTTTAATACACACTTTCATACATCTTTGTGGACACATTCGGTCCTTTAGTTTTTCCTCTCGGGAGCTTGGCTTTTTTCGGTAAAAGATGGACAAGTTAAAGTCAAGTATTTAAGAGTTTTGCTTTTGTTGTTCTTATACAATTTATGCGAAGATGGTTAAATTTGTTGTAGTTCGTTGTCGCTGCGGCTGCTGTTATTTTTATTGTTGTTGTAAGTGTTGCGTGTGAAAACCATCTTAAATATGGTGTTGTTAATGTTTAAAAAAATATTTTTATATAAACATTGTTATATAAAAGTGGTTTTTAATGTTTTTTATTTCTTAAATATGTCTGTATAGGAATAGTTTTATTGCCTGATTTTGGTCATATTTGCTATATACATACATATATTTTTTTAAAATTTGTTTGAACGTTGCGCATGGAGTGCTAGAGTTCACATGAACTTTTTTTTTCGTTTTCGATGGCAAGTAATTTGTAGATGAACTCCTGCACACAAAACTTTGCTAAACTTCTTTTAGTGATTCTAAAAATTATTGAATGCGTAGCAAAAAAGAGAAAATTCATACATATTGCATAGTTCTATTTTTTTTGCTTGTGTTTTCAAATTTCTTACTAGATTACATAGTGTGATGGTGAAAAAGATGGATTGTGCAAATCATTTTGAAATTAGTTTATGGAATTTATACCGCTTCAGATCGTTTGGAATTTTTAAATGCCAAACGTAATTTTGCCAACAATTTGTTAGCGTCATCCCAGAAGTATTTTTAAGGTTTGATTACTCTAAACAATTTAAATATAAAATAGAATAAATGGTTATCTGTTATTGTGGAAAAATAGATTATTTATCTCATTATTTGACTAATGCTAAAAAAGATGAAATAAAACTTTCAAGTTTCTATCCCTTACTGTTTAAAAGTTGCAGCAAATTTTCACAGCTTATTGTATGCGGACCCCCTTTGGTTTGCAATTTTTTGTTGCACTAAACTTCTCCAAAAATTTCAACCTACTTTCACTTACGGTTCGCAAGTTACAAGTAATTTTTACAGTTTTATGTATGAGGAAACCCTTTAGACTTCAAGTTTTGTTTGTTTCTGGGATTTGTTGTAGGAGCCAGTGAAAGTTTCAGGCTTATAGTGCTGTGACAGCTTCACTTCTCATTAATAGGCTTTCGCTTTCATTCCTTAAGTACAGAACACTAAAAAATATTAAATTTCACAAGAGTATTTTTCAGTTTATGTTCGCTCTAAAAGCAACTAAAAATTATACAACCAGCAGCCACTGGATTTTACAAAAACTTTGCCAAATCATATACAAATTTTCTCTAAATTTTTTATTTGCTCGTTAAGCAGATATAACCTCAAAATATGCTGTTGTAAGATTTATGGCTTTTACTTTTTTCCCTGTAATTTCTTTTTGTTACACTTTCTTGGTATCTCCAGATACATGTGTATTAATTTTAGTTGCTTTTATGCATGTTCTGGTTGAAAATATAGTTAAAATAGTGGTCACATTTGTGTCTGAATTTGTTTTTTTTTTTTTTTGTTTATTTTAAGAAACTTTTTATTATAATTACTACAAAGAAACAAAATAATAGTATAAATAGCATATAATAATAGTATAAATACACTGTCCCATAATCGAGTTCTCTAGTATAAAAATATATAGATATAAAATATATACAATATACATTTGGTCTTATATAACCGCAAATTTGTTCTAAAAAATATAGTGACTGTCATATTTTACAGGGCCAGTGACTTTAATACTTTACAGAGCCGGGATAGAGCAAACTTTTTATGCAATTAATTGCGTATAGAGTTTGAGCCACCAATGACGTTCGTGTGTTAATAAGTTTCATTATTTTTTGGGAGCAAAGGAAATTATGAATCGATATGTGTTTTTTTAAATAATATATTTTATATATTTATTTGAGCTTAAGGTCTTTTGTTAAGGTCTTTGCTTATAATAATGCCCAGTCTGAAAAACCTAAATTATGGAGAAAATACCGCAAAATCTTATTCTGATAAGGAATTGGTGAAACTTAAGCTAATATCTTTCTGCGCGTATTGCGGCTGCCTAATAAAACTACTCTTCACGCTTCTTTGAAGAGCTATCCTTATACCACTAAAAGCTGTTTACTAAAAAAATCTTTGAAATATGTCTTTCAAAACAGAGTTTTACGGCCGGTTTTCTGTACAAAAAGTTTCAGTTTAGAATTTGTATTAAAAGAAAATTACAAAATTTAAAAATATTCAACACAAATATATGTACGAAACAAAATTTATGTACATTTTAGAAATTTTTTTTATTTTATTTTTATTTATTTTTTTTAGAAAATTCGGGGGCACAACTTTGTGTTGTAACTGTATGTGAATAGTGTTCTTAGGTACAATGTATTCATGTTAAAAATAACATGCCTTAATTTTACAAACGCAAGAGGTTTACCTATCGAATTATTGTTTTATTTTTTTGCAACCATGATTATTAAATTAATAATTTATCTTAAACAACAAAATAATTACTGTTTATGCAAGTAAAAGGTATACACTTGCAGCAGTAAAGAAACAAGAATTACCTGGCATGTATGTAAATGTGAAAATAACTTGAGGGAAATCATATCTAGCCTTAAAAATCAATCAGATGCATATCAGCGCATCCTTTTTACACAATTTAGCCTCAAACAATAATTTTAATGACCATAACGAAAGCGAAGAAACAGTGTATATATTAGGGTGGGTTAATTTAGCAATCGATATTGTGCCATAGATTTTTTCAAAGCTTTTAACATGGGGAAAAGAAGTTCAAAAAGCTATTTTTTTAGGCATCTAAATCTCAATTTTCTTGGGAATATCTCTAAGTAGGCATGGCCGTCGTGTTAAATGAAATATTAAGGAGAAAAAAATGTTTTGATTGGAGTTTTTTCAAAAACGAAACATAGCAACAAACATATTTGAAAGAAAAATATTGTACTTTTTTGTCCGTCACATTGCAAAATATGAAAAAGAAGGTATTTTTCTTTCTTACACATTACGCAGGCTGCCGGTAACGAGTTGGGGGCCCACTTGGGTCCTAGAAAGGTATGTAAGCACATAAAATTATTTTAGAAAATCTTCGAATATCGACAAGAACATTCAAATAAATAAAATATATACTCTAATAATAAAACGACCTTCAGCTCAAGAAAATATTAAAATTAAATATAAAAAAAGGGGTCGAAGAATGCTGCTTTTTTGTAATCACTTTAATTTCAATTAGCTGATTTAAATTTTGACCTCACCGTGATGAAAATTGTCATGAATTTAAAAGTACCATTTTTGGCCATTTTATTCATACGTCGCAGTTCTCTTGGATTTTCTAGGAGTGTATGTTGTATTTGATTTTCTTGCTCATGTCAAGAGTTCTCGAAATATCGATGTCTAAATATCGATAAATCTTCGTCCTTCCAAATCGACCCACTCTAGTGTGTATAAGAAATAAATTTTTTATTTTTTTTATTTTGTAGATGTTTGAAGTTTTACATGACTAATTGCAACTAGCAAAATATCTAGCTTTAAAAATTATCTTAACGAAAAATTGACCTTCAGCAACGAGAAAAAGTCATAAAAAATAACAAAGTTAATTTTAAGATGCTGCAAAAGTCCAGACTGTCCCCTGTCCACAATATCGATAATTAATCAAAAAATACATGAAAACCAGCTGCATTTATTGCATGTTATGCGGTAGTAATATTTTGCATAAAAAATTATCTTTAAGCTGCCAACAACACAGACACACATACACAATACTCACATTCAAACATACAAAGTTTTTTGTGTTAAATAAATTTAAATTTTTTTTTGTTTTGTTTTATTTTAACACTAAAAAAAATATGACTTGCACTATAATAAATAAGTCAATTATAAAAAATATATTTATTTTTTGTTTTCGGTTGAACAGAAAAATTCGCTCACGATAAAGATTTATGAGTGACTTAAGAATAGACAATAATGTATGTTTAGCTTTTTCTGCTGCTGCCTTTTTATGAGTTTTATTTTATTTTAGCCCCAAGTGTTTTTCATATAATAGCTAAAAGTGAAAAAGTGTAAATTTAAGTTTTTTATTTTAGTTTCTAAGGCGAGTGATCTATATAACAAATTGTGTACATCATATTAGTTGTAAATTGTGAAAAAAAATGTTGAAGGAAAAAGCAGAAAACTGGAAAAAGTTATTGACAGTTTTTACAGAAACTATTTAGATATGTATGACTACTAAGAACTTGAAATAATATGAAAAATAGATCAGGCACAAACGTATTTTAAAATGTTATTTTAGTTGCTAAGTATTTTATTGGGCTTTACTTTTGTGAAGTATCCTACTCCATTGAGGCAAAAACATATTTTGAGTATGCTTTCCCAGGCATATCTTCTAACGCCCTTCTTCCCGTATACGAAAAATCTGTTAGAACTAAAAATATTAACCAATAATTTTATTTTTATAATGAAACTATATGGTTTACAATTGTAGGTCGATTGGTACTTCCTCAAAATTGAGATAGAATTTTTAAGTGATAAAATTTGAGGGATCAACATTTTTTATTATTATTATTACATAATATTAAACTTATATAAATATAAGATTAATATATAAAAAATAGCACTGGCACTGTCGGCCATCAGCGTGACTGTTTCATGACCACCACTTCGCTCATCAGCCCTCAATTTCCTTTGAATCCAGGCCATGACTAATTTTTTTTTTTTTAAACAAAACTGCGAAGCCTTTTGCTTGTCTGCAGAAATACCCAGAGCCTTCGGCAGGAATCGAACCTGCGACCTCGGAGACTCTTGGCAGAGCACGCTACCAATTCATCCATCGAGGCGCTCTGTGTACTGTTTTTAAGCAACCGCTCACAGTCATCCTACCACCTGCTCTCTTCATTACTGATTGTCTACATTTAATCTTATTGATCAACTTTCCATTTTATGACTGTGTTTTTGTGATGATTGGAATAGATTTTATATTCTTTTACACACATAAAATTGATTTTTGTGCTTGTTGTTATTGTATCAGTGATAACAACGGTTTCAAACTTTTCGCCAGGTCCCGCGATTTTTAAAAATTAATTTCAGCTTTAAGCCCCATAATAAAGTTATTAGCAATTATAAAAATGTTAACTTTGTTTTTTAAGGAGTTTGCGATCTACAATTGTTAATTCTTTTTTAGGGCTTTACTTTGATTTCTACTTCCTCAAAATTAAGAGAGATTTTTTTTGTGATCAAATTGTATTGATCAATAATATTCTTAAGGTAGTCAAGAAAAGTTCTTTAGTAATGTTCAATTATATAGCCTAGTGTCAGATCTATATTTCTAAATACGATTATTTTAAAACTAATAAACGGTGCGGGGGGATGGTGGCACCGTTGGAATTTTCGATTTTGCTGAGTAATCGGCCACAATGTTGCAGTGTTCGAATGAGTATCACGTGTTCGCTGTGAAGACATTTTCTTTAAAAAATCTTTCTCAATATGCAGAATGTGGATCGCTGCAGTTTTACCACAAACATTTTTTTTCTCAATTCTGATGAAATAGAAATCAAACTAAAGTCCTACAAAATAACGAACAATCATAAAGTTTGAATATAATTGTTAAAATTAACACTTTTAGTTTTAAATATTTTTCACATACTGGGAGAAGAGGTTTATAGCTAAGAAGCCACAGAAGGCTCTGGAGAAGCCAACTATTAACTTCCTGTAAGTGAATGAAGCAAATATTTCTTAATATTTCGTGGTTTAAAATAAATTTTTCGGTTTCATTTATACATATGTTTTATAATGAATAATTATGGCTGGCAATTATTTAGCGTTTAAAATTGAGCACATTTTCACAGCTGTGATGCAAGTTTGTTTTTGATGATTTGTCTTTTTTTTTTACAAAAATTTTCATTTCATATTTCCATGGTAATTTTTTAAGCTGACATAAAGTTGACTGTCAGTTTTAATGTTGGCAAAGTGTTTGACTTGCCACTGTCGGCTTAAATGCTACAAACTGAAACTAAACTTAATAAATTGACATGATGCTTGAGACGCAATGAGGCCTAAGATTTTCTTATTTTACAGACAGCTCAACGTAAAGAAGTTAATCGTTTGAAAATACATATTTTTGTTTCAACTTTGAATATTATGCGCTACATGATATTCAAGTTATAGTAATGGAGAACTCTGAGTTTTAGTTTTTAAATTGAAAGGACCTGTTTCCAAAACTTACTTATGTTGTATTACAAGTTAAACATGCATTTTTGAAAATTT
Source organism: Sturmia bella (assembly GCA_963662145.1). Taxonomy (NCBI): domain Eukaryota; kingdom Metazoa; phylum Arthropoda; class Insecta; order Diptera; family Tachinidae; genus Sturmia; species Sturmia bella. The sequence continues at coordinate 12,240,087 of OY759171.1, read as the reverse complement.
CTTATATTATTTTTGATAAAAAAAAAAAAAACAACCAAACAATAAGTCTAGTATTAATAAAAAATAAAATGTTGCTGAAATACGTTTAAAAGCAAATTTTATACAAAAAAATTTTTTCCAAAATGTATCTGGCTTAAGTTCTTACAACTTACTTTTGTAAGCTTTAACAAATAGGGTTGAAGCCATAAAGATGTAATTGTAGAAAATTTCATTATTTAATCACGTTTTCTTTGGCTGCTATAATAGTTTTGAAAAAAATAAATTACGGTCTAGTTTTAAAAAAACCATTAAACAAGTTGAAAACAGGAGGGCACAAACTCTTGCAATCAGCAAAAAAATATAAAAAGACAGGACATGTCTCAAATATACCACCACAACAACAAAGAACAGTAGAGTCTGGGTAGTGCGCAAAGATTTCTTTGCCAGCTGTCTTCCTAGAAATCATTAAAACCCACCGCCGAAGACGGATCACTCAGCGGCTTAAACATCTGCATTTACGAGCACCCGAAATATCGATTTGATGAGCCAGACGCCATATAGTCCTGACGTGGCATTGGGTGACTTTTTTTCATTCTCATACGTTAAAAAAAACAAACTGTGAAATCAACGGGTTTCGTTACCTGATGAAGCGGTTGCATGTTTTGGAGATACTTCAATCAAAGTGGCAAAAGTGGTTTTGATAATTGCTAAAGTGTATAGATTTTAATCGTGAATAAACTGAAAAACCATGAAGTGATTTTAGGTGACCAATATTTGTTTTTGTTCTCTAATCCCAAAATATAAAAGGCCATCCTCATATATAAAACAAATTTTAATCTTTCGTAGAAGGCTGTGTATTGGGGTTAAAATATTTAATTTAGAAGTGATAGCTATTGAACCTCGCAATTATTTATTTTTAAATATCAAAAAACCAAAAAAGGAAAAGGGTACTTTACCACCCTCGAGGCCCAACATTATATTACAGTCTTTAGATTGTGTTGTAATTACGAAATTGTGTTGTGCTGTGCTGCCTCTAAAAATTATAGAATATCAAAGATCGATGGTCCAGCACATCCGATAACTCAGTTGTTTTTAAATTTACATATAAAAATCTGAGTACTTGGAACACTTTGGTCTCGATTTCAGTATAGTACTTTAAGTGGCTATAAAATGTAATTATGTGAGTGACAAAGAAGAAATCGTGAAATTTAAGGCTGTCGATGAGAAAGAAGTAAAGTGACCTTGAAACAGCCCTTATATCTACAAAATTACCTTTCTATAATTCATTAGTATTGAAACAGGTTTGAAATTAAGCCTTGTAATGCAGCCTTTTTGGGAATTGCATAGATAAAAATGAATTACAGCACTGTTGAGTATAATTGAAATATAAGTAAATACCACCCTTCCTGTATCTGCAATGCATGAGTAGGGATTATCCTTGGAACAAGGTAAAATTTTGATGGCAGCTCTTATCTCTAACACAACATAAAGTTCAGGCTTATATGAATATAAATTTAGAATAAAACTTTTTTTTTTAACAATATTAAATTTAATTTTAAAAATACCTCATAATTTGTAGTAAATATTAAAATTAAAATAATCTTATGCACGCATGAGTGCAACTTAAACAAAATTTATCTTGATCTGGTTTTTCCCTTCACTTTAGAAAATTATAGCCGCCGGAGAAAATGCCAACTTTGGCAAAGGACTTCTTTTTAAGCTGATAAATAAGAAACGTTTAAAATGCGAAATATTATAAAAATATACATAATTTATGTTATAATCCCTTTTTATGTTCATAATTTTCTATACGTCTGCTTCTTGTACGGAAGTGCTTTAAGCGACAAATTATTTTACATTATCATTAAAATAAATATGACTCTCGTTGTAGTGTTGTATAAAAATCGCATAGCTTCTGATCCTACTGTGGCCAGAACTTGCGTATCATACATCTTGCAATATTATTATTATTATTTAGTTGCCTTTTTTTTTGCAGTTTTTTCAATAAAAGATTTTTATCATTTGGTGCTTTAAATTTTCATTTTTTTTTTGCTAAATCTCCAAATCGATCTTAAATGTTTGCGCTATGAATTACAGCCTGCAAATATGAAGTATATACAAACTTTACATAATGCACCATTATTATGTACAATGGTTGTTCATAAATTCTTTGGAGTTCATATCAAACAATTGCATTATGTTGCAGTTTTTCTACTCTTTGCGTTGCTCTGTTCGTTTCACATATCATCTTTATATTTTTCCAATAATTTTTGCATATCAAAACAAAAACATGTCTGACAATTTTTTAAGCTTCATGCCTTTTGGCAATAATAAAAAATAAAAACGTCTGAATAATACGGTGGAAAGGAATCTGCAGCAGCAGCATCAGCTTCAGAAGATGAATAAAATTGAAATTTGAAAAAATTTAACAAGACACATGTGGAACGATTTGAAGATGTGCAAAAGAACAAAAAAAAAAAAAAAAAATGAAAAATCTGCTACAGTGTTCTGTAGCAAACAATATTATGACTATCATAGATTTTATGAAATGAGTAACATATTTGTGTAATATATTTAAAATTTTGTCCAGAAATCTCGTAGATTGTGTCTGATATTTTTGTAATAATTTCATAAGTTGTACTTCCCGTAAATGCATGGATGATGGTGTTACTGTTCGTGCTTCGATATGTTGCAGGTGGACCAATTGTGGCGTGTTAACTTAATTTGAATTCACTGAATCAGGTGGAGGATTTCTTTTATCTATAATTCTTCTCTAAAAATTTGCAAGATTGATGGTAGTTCCCAGTTTTGATTACTTTTAAATATATAATTTTTATTTGATGTTCTTAATGTTTGAAAAAAAAACTAATTTCTGTAGCTTTGCATCGTTGTTTTTTTATATAAAATTTATTAATAATATTATTCAAATTTTTGCTAACAGTTTGTTAGCAGCTTCAAATTGTTTGCTTTAATATAAAATTTATCAAAAATATTATTCAATATTTCACTAACAGTTTGTTAGAATCTTCAGAATAATATTTATAATTTGTTCAAAGTCGCCACGAATAGTGGCAGCTTTCGCGGTAGGTCTTGCGTTCGGTTCAAGTATGGTTGTTAATTGATCGCTTACTACACCAGTGAACTTGAGTTTATCTCTGACATGGAGAAAAGTTATTTTTGTAAGATGGTAACGCACAATGGGCACAACGTATGGCGTGTTGACCCAGCAGAGCACTATTTTCATAATAGGAAAAGTAAAGTTACTTCCCCATATTCCAAATGCAGTCATAATCGTCAAATAAAGTTGACGTCTGGAACACTCAAAGAAATTTCTTAGCTTTGATGCTAAGAAGGCGGACCTTGCTCTAAAACTGAATATAAAGAACCTAAGGCCACTGTGTAGGGCGCTAACAGGCCACTGTAGTTGCAAGAAGCACCTATACAGAATGGGCCTATCCAATTCGGTAATCTGCAGATTTTGCAGAGAAGAAGAGGAGTCAATGGAACACTTAATTATCGATTGTGTGGTACTAGGCCACGGAAGACACAGGCTGTTCCAGGCCTATACATTGGGTTCACAGGACTTCCACAGAAGGAGCTGATACTGTTTTTTGATGTGTTAAACTCATAAGGGACAAAGCGTTGCACAATAGATCATCTATGGTCGCAGTGCAAAGGGCCATCCTGGACCAACCTAGTAATAATACAATACAATAATATAAAAATGTTAACATTTGTTTTCTCGCTAACAGCAACAATTTTAATCGTTCACTACATATTATCTAGCCTTTAACCTACAAAGATGTCATATGTCTCTGAAGAAACAGAAAAAAATTATCACAAAGGAGTGTACAAGTGTGAGATTTTAACCTTGACTTGATGTGACAACGATGATAATAATTGAAATGTGCGGGTCTGTTTGCACGCATTGTTGAATGTTTTACACTTGCATAGATATTCAGCAATATCAACTGCTTAGTACGCAAGTTATTTGATATAGCTGAAAAAAATAGGCATTATCACCTCTGAAAGCTTTTGGATAACTCTAGAGCTATAGCTCTTTTTTATATCAACTTAATGTGTGTTTACACCACTGTGGCCATCATTAAACCGATTTTTATAATTTTCTTTTCGCAACATTAAACATAGTCTATGTATGCATTTCATACCTCCAATAGATCCCGAAAACTTCCTAAGAAAAATTGAACAAAATTATGGAAAAAACTGCTTCTTTTCATTTGAATAGTGAAATAAGAATAAAAGAAATCCTGGCACATGGGTGTTTGTTTTTTATTCTTTCTTCTGCTGCAAATTTAGTTTATTCTATTTAATATTTTATTTATTATTATTTTTTTTTTGCGTTTTGAAAAATTTATGCAGATTTTGTGCAATGATGCATGCCGTGAATAAACATATTCCGACTGTTAAGCACACACTGCATGACGCAATGCAGAAAAAAACACATACAAAATAAAGAGAAAATAAAACGAAAATACAAAAGAAAAGTAAATAAATAAATAAGAAAAAAATGCAAGCAAGTCTTTTTTTTACGTTCCAACTGCTTAAACCTCAGCTAAAAGAAGTACTGATACGATACGCATGTTAAAAATGCATAAGAAGGCATAAACAGCAACTACATGTATAACTTCAAAACTGAAGAATATTGGGCTCTATTCCATATATTTGTATGTGTATAAGTGTTTATGTGATATACCTGAGATGTGTTAGAGAAATATTTAAAATTTGATTTTTATTATAAATTTTTGTATGCCAGAGGCGTTAGAAATTGCTCTGTTTTATAGAGAAAACTTTGAAGGCTAGAGCTAAGCTTGCACAATGGGATGGAAAGTATTTTACTTAAATGAAAAAAAAAGGAAATAAGCTAATGCCCAATGAAATAAGAAATATTTGTGCTCTTTATCAGATGTTAGTTCATTTATTTTAAGCCTAAAAACTTTGAAAACTACAGCTTAAAGTCTCGTAGTGCTTGTTTTTTTTTTTTTTTTTTTTTTGAGGAAGTAAAACTGTACTAATGCCCACAAAGAAGTAAACTTCTTATATTCTAGCACATGTTCTGCCATTTATCTTTGGTCACGCTTCAGCTTACGCATTCTTGCTAATGCTGTATAGTAATGCCAACTAATTCTTAATTTAAGCTCATTTGACAACATTTTGATAACTTGCCTCCATTGTGCAGTACTAGCTTGAACATCATTATTTCAAACAGTTACGAATACGATCATAATAATGATATAGCAGTGATAAAGTAAACGAAGACGACAATATTCTGGCCACTGTTGTTATGGTTAGATGCAGATGACGGTGATGATGATGATGATGATCTGCAACTGATCGATCGATTGCTATAACTGAGACCGCAACAACAGTCGAGCATGCTGCATATGTTTGAAAACAATGGCAGGGCATAAAAGATACATAACCTTCTGTTTGATTTTCATACGTTGGCTGTTTGGGTTTTTGATGCTGTTGCTGTGTAAAGTAACGTGCTTAAGCACAATATCTCAATAAATAATGACCGCTCATAAATAATAATCGACCAGCAAATGTGTAATGAATTACTTTTGTAATAAACATCTCCTCGCAGAGCGACTACGTATGTATATTATGGTCTTAACAACAAAACGGTGCAGTTTTGCCAATTTCTCATGAGAGGGACTAAGGGATTGAGCTCGGTAAAATAATAAAGCATCCATTTAGGATGAATGCAAATGCAAACAAATCAAATCATAAACAAATTGTTAGTAAAATTTTTACCAAAAAAAAAAAAAAAAACAAAAAAAACAGCATTATTGTTTTAAAAATGACTTGACTGCCACAATAACTCGTCTGTCTGTTTTTGGTCTGCTTATTGCCCACCTTTCTGCCTGTTTCACTCCGCATTTTTAAATTATATACTTTTTTTGTTTGTTTGATTTTGATTTTTATTTAAAAACCCCATGTGAGTTTGCCATACTGTGAATTTGTAGTTCTTGAAGATTTTTGCATATTGCGTTTGTTGTTCTTGTCCATGTTGCTGTTGCTGTTGTTGTTGTTGTGGTACGTTTGTTGGCAATGTTAAATGAAATCATAAATCAATTACAGTTAAAGATCGTTTCTGTTTTGTTTTTTTTTTTGGTGTCTTTGATGATCTACTACCAAATGTTAAAATATCAGGTTTTTGTCTTGAGTCTTTTGATTTTGCATGTGTTTGTAAACATGTGTCTGAATTTCCCTCTTACTTAAAATTATTTAAATTCACTTAAGTTTTTAAGGTTACTGACTTCATTTTCTTGCATTTGACTATACCTGTATTAAGCGATGAACATAAACGGGTATTTTGCGAGGAAGTAAGATGATTGATTGATTTGATGCATTCACTTGTGTAAATTTTTTCTTAACAAACGGTTAATTTTGTATCAAACGATTGCAATCAAATATCAATCAAACTTAAGAAAGAAAATATGTGGTAGTTAATGCTTGTTGGCAAAAATTAAAAGTATCATTCATAAGAACTCACACAAGCGAAAAAATCTGCTGACATGGCTTTGTTTGCTTTGTTGCTGCTTTAAGAGAGAGAAAACGCCAAAAACCATTTAACAGTCAGTTACGGTTATGTGATGTTTAAACGACTGAATTGATATTAAGCCAGTTATTTGACCACAACTTCCCTTTCGCTTAACAGGAACAAATTCTAGCAAAAAATAATTTTCAAGCATTCTCGCTTTATATAATTTTTAGACTTTTCTTTTGCTTAAAAAATTGTCTCAAGAACAACAAGTCGCCAAACATGTCATGTAAAAATGCCAAAACTGTCAATTGCTATTTTCTATGTGTTATAACATTTACTAAACAAAAAAAAAAAAAAAAAACATCACGAACTACAACAATGCAAACAACAGCTACAATAATTGGTTGCAGACAATGTTTTCATATATCAGAAGCTGGTTTTTTGTAGCATATTTTGAAATACCCAGAACAAAAATAATTTTAAATAAAGTACACTATGACCAGTAGCGTGGGTCAATTAGGCGATCGATAGTGTGCTATTTGATACTCAAGAGTTTTTGCCCTTAGGAAAAAAAAACTTCACTATCTAATATTAAAAATGTTATTTCCAAGCTGTCCGATTTTTAATTTTTGGTATATGTTTGTCAGGGTGTAGCCCTAAAGAGATGTAATATTGGGTTGCTGTGTTCGAAAAAAATATTTGAGAGATACAGTTGTTAATAGTTTTATCAGGCTTGATTTCGTTTTTACTTCCTCAAAATTAAGAAATATTTTTCAACAATGAACTTAATTATTTATTCGCTATAAGAGCCAATTGAAATTTATTACTTTAGGCCTAAAAAGAATAGACCTTAATGCTTTCTGTCTCTTTCAGCCGTCTATATGCCGCCGACATTTCGTTGCTGCTAAACAACTCTGAAAGAGACAGAAAGCTTTAAGGTCTATTTTTTTTAGATCTAAAGTAATAAGAAATATTTTTTCTATGATAAAAAGAAAGAAAAGCAGAGTTCAAAATTTATTGCTTGTGGTACATACGCTCATCATGAGGGCTCTTGGCAACACCGAAATTGCTTCGAATCTATGCCATGACCTGGCGTATACTGTTTTTAAGCAGCAGCGCATAAAATGCTCTGATCTCTTTATTACTGACTATTTGTATTTAATAATATTGATCAACTTTCCATATTATCACTGTGTTTTTCTGTCGATTGGAATATATTTTTATATTCACATCAGCAACATCGTATTGATTTTCAAATAATATTTGTTGCTATTGTGTTAGTGACAACAACAGTTTCAAACTTTTTGCCGGCCTAGCGATTTTTAAGCATTAATTTTAACCTTATAGTTGAATTATATGACTTAAATTTGTTAATAGTTTTATCAAGTTTGAATTCCATTATAGTTTTGTGTTAGAAAAGGAGTTGGCCTAATGTTCGGTGTTAAAGAGATATCTTAGTGGAAAAATATATGTATGCAGTTTTTAAATCAATAACTTGCTTGTTCTATGATGCAGTTCTAGTTGCTTCCTTAAGCGCAAATAATATCAGTTCAAAACCTAATATTTTTTCACTGCGAAAGTCGAAATTCTATTTAATATTTTACACTCTTTTTGCTTGCTATTATTCGAATAAATTTAATTTTTTTTCCCAAAATTACTTGTAGACCTGAAGCCAACTTTGTGGTTTCAAAATTTGTATACATTTATGATGTTTTGCAGTACTTTTCTTGTTGAAACACTCAAAAAATGCCTTTTGCAAATCAAACGAAAGCCGAAATTGAGCATTTTTCGTAGAAAACACATGGTTCACAGGCTTCGAGTTTAATTTCTCTGACCACATCCTCTTCTAAGCTAAATAAACTAATAAGCTAAATAATTAAATAATAAATAAAAAAATATTGGATAAAAAATATGTATAAGCTCCTTTCAAGTTTGTTAATATGTTACTTAAAATTTAATTTTTTGGCTTCCGCCCTCATAGAGTAAAAACGGAATACTATTACTGAGACTTCGACATTCGTGTATCTGTCACAGGCATCATTATCCCAAACGGTAAAAGCTAGAGGTCTGAAATTTTCCCTGTATATGTATATACCCAGCTGCTACAAAAAAAAAAAAAAAAAAAAAAAAATAAAAATAAAATAAGATAAAATTAGCTGTTACTATTGAGCTATAAGAGCTAGTAGAAAGCTGCAATTTTTACAAGGTATGTACATATGTAGTTACAACAACCAATAACGAAAACAACAAATGATTCAGAATTGAAGGGTGCTCCCAAGCAGGAATCTGTGAACGTGAGATAAAATTCGCTGTAACTTTTGAGCCAATAGAGCTAGGGAGCTGCAACTTTCACAGGATAAGCTTTACAACAATAAATATCGAAAACAAGAAAAAAATGAAGAGGTAAATTGTACTTCCAAATAAGGACCTCAAATTACTTGCAACTTTTGGAGCCATAAAAGATAAAGACTTGTTCTCAGGCCTACATAACAACAAATACCAAAAACAGCAAAAAAATAATAATTTTGATATTGCCCTATGCCTGGTGACACCCATTAATTTGGAAATTAGCTATAACTCTTGAACCGTAGAGATAGATACTTGAAATTTACTCGGTGTATGTAGTTGTTTGGCCTCTACAACAGCGACTGCTAAAAACAATAAAAATATTAAAACCAAAGGGTTTAATCGCACCAATGTTATCCCTTGTCTAAAATTTGCAGGGCAGTACGGAACGCTAGCTGCACGAGTCAGTCTCGTATTTGGCTCAATTTATTTTACTTTTTTAAAAATGCGGATTCAAAGAATATGAAAGAAATATTTTGTCTGCTCAAAATTTTTTTTTTTTTTTTTTTTGAAACAAATGGATGGATTCGGCTTGCATAAAAGATATAATGTGAATAAAATTGTTTTTTTTATTTCATTTGACCTTAGATGTTAATGTTTACATGAGTTTTTATAGCTGCCCTAGCAACTGCATGCGGTAGACGTGTTATATGAATTCGCCCTTCAAAATAAACAACAACAAAATTAGTAAACGTTCGTGTGCTTCTTTTGATGAAGTCAGTATGTCTTCATCAAAATTACGAAAAACGGAGTCCAGAAGAAACTTCTGGACTCCTTTGCAAGTCTTTGATAAAGATGAAGATGATGATTGTGAAACTGAAATAAACAGTGTAAGAAGTGATCGGGAACAAACTATAAAATTATCTCCCATTAAAGTGTTAACACAAAATACGGAAGATATTATTAACTTGTTAAACAAAAAAGGTGTAACAAAGTACCTCATTAAAAAGATGTCTATTGGCTTAAAAATCATATGTGAAGCTGTTGAAACTTACAATTTAACATTAGCGATATTGCGTGAAAACAATTGTCAGTTTTTTACGCATGAAAGCAAAAACAACAAACCTTTCAAAGTAATTATTCATGGTCTTGACTGCAAAACGGAGACACAAGTGAAATCAGAACTAATTTCTCTCGGGTTAGAGTGTACTGATGTAAAGTTAATAAGAAGAACTTTTCAAAACTATGTTGATACAATTTACATCGTTTATTTTAAGAACGGTACTATTAAGATGATAGATCTCAGGAAAAATGTTAAATCTCTTTTTCGCACCATAGTAAAATGGGAATATCAACGTAAAATAAAAAACAAACCTGTTCAATGCAGAAAGTGCCAAATGTTCGGACATGGTGAGAAGGGCTGTAATGTTAAGGTGCGGTGTGCAAATTGTGCAGAAAAACACAAAACCATTGACTGTAAAGTAGAAAATAAAATTCAATGTGCCAACTGCGGTAATAATCATAAATCAACTGATCCATCATGTCCGAGTCGTTCTGCTTATATTCAGATGAGAGAAAAAATCGCGAATCGCTCTCATCATTCTCAGAGAACAGCACATTCAAATCAATTCAGCCTCAGCAATAATTTAATTGACTTCCCACATCTTATTGACAACAACAAGGTTAATCCAAAAACATCACACCTAATGAACCAACAGAGTTGGAGACCAATCAATAATGTTAACACTAATATTCCCCATACCTACAATAGTAATAATGCTAATAACAACCATCAGAATGATTTATTCTCTGAGCAGGAATTTATTAATCTCACCATGGAGTTGATAACCAAGCTGAGTGCATGCAGAAATAAACAAGAGCAATTTGGCGTTATTTCCCAATTAGCTTTTAAGTTTGTCTACAAAAATGTTTAACAATGGCTTTGTCAAATAAAAAAATTGTATTTTGGAACTGTAGAAGTATCCGCAACAAAATTTCTGAATTTGTAAATTTTTTAAGCACTTATGATATAGATATCTGTTTGTTGAGTGAGACTTGGCTCACTCAAACAAATTCCCTCTATCATCCAAATTACTTTTGTATTAGACAAGACCGAATTAATCAAAACGGTGGCGGTGTTGCCATACTGGTTAAAAAAACAATTACCTTTATGGTGATTCCTAAAGTTAACACTGAGGTAATTGAAAATGTGGGCATTAAAATAAATACCGGCCAGTCCACTTGTCTCAATGTTTTCAGTGTATATTTTCCTGGTGGACAAACTGATAGTGCGCGAAAGGCTAAATACAAAAGTGATTTACGAAAACTCTTAAATACTACCGGAGAGTATGTTATATGCGGAGATTTTAACTCTCGACATAGAAATTGGAACTGTTTGCGCGCTAATCAGTGGGGAAATATTCTAAATAATTTTACATCATACTTTCCTGTATCTATTATATTTCCTAACTCCCACACCTATATTCCTGCTGCGTCCAACAGCAACCCGTCTACCCTTGATTTGATTCTAACTAATATTCCTCAGTTCATCTCTAACCCTTTTACCATTAATGATCTAAGCTCTGATCACCTACCGGTGTCATTTAATTTATCTACATCTTCTCCAAATGTACAAAGTCTAGTTTACAACTATGAAAGGGCCGATTGGAGTAAATATAAAAATGTTTTGAAAGATACTCTAAGCAATGTTGTTACTGATTTGATGTTCAGTACAACTGACGAAATAGACAGCAATGTTGAAGTTTTTACTGGCTCTTTGTTAGAAGCTGTTAGACAGTCAGTTCCAAAGTCCTCACCTAAAACTAATTTTATGAAGCTTCCTCAATATATTTTGAATTTAATTAAATTTAGAAACCAATTACGTAGGGATTGGATGAGATACAGGCAATTATACTACTTCAGTTTAATGACTAAATACTCAATCTTTATTCGTAATGAAATTCACCTATTTAGAAACCGATTATGGAATAAAAAACTAAACACAATGGACAGGGGATCAAAGCCTTTCTGGAATGTCACCAAAATTTTGAAGACCAAGGCAAAAAAATGTCATTCTCTTTTAACACCTGATGGAATCGCAATCTCTGATGAAGACAAGGCAAATGCTTTTGCAAGCAGTTTTAACCTTAATTATAGGGTTTCTGAAGCATTAAGTTCAGCTAATCATATCAACTTGGTCCACCAAGTAATTGACCACTTCGAAAACCTTGATATTGTTACTCCTTCCTCCGAAAAAGTTACGGTAAATGACGTTGAGATTATTATATATAACCTAAAAATAAGAAAAGCCTGTGGTTTAGATGAAATAAATAATCGAATGCTAAAAAACCTCCCTAAAGTTGCTCTAGTTTTCTTAACTAGCATATATAATTCCTGTTTGGAGTTACAATACTTCCCAAATATATGGAAAACTGCTAAAGTTATCCCTATTCCTAAGCCTGGTAAGATACTTAACGACCCCTCGAACTACAGGCCTATTAGTTTATTGAGTAGTTTGGGGAAAATTCTTGAAAAAATTGTAAGCGAAAAAATTTTGTTCATTCTAAACACTAAAAAGATATTACCCGATGAACAATTCGGTTTTAGAAGATCTCACTCAACTACACATCAGGTTAAAAGGATTTGTAATGATGTCAAAAACGGGCTAGTATCTAAGCAATCAACAGCGCTTGTACTACTCGACATTGAAAAGGCATTCGATTCTGTCTGGCACTATGGCTTAATATATAAAATGATTCAATTCAACATACCTTTATTTCTTGTTAAGCTTGTAAAAAACTTTTTATATGCTAGACATTATTGTGTATATGTAGGCAATTCCTTTTCTGATTTGCACAGCATTCCAGCAGGTGTGCCACAGGGGTCTGTTCTTGGACCAATATTATATAATATTTATTGCGCTGACATGCCCAATATTAGTCCCTGTAAATTCGCTGCTTATGCAGACGATTTAGCAATCTACTATACGCATGATCTCAGTCAAAATATTTTGACAGAAATTCAATGCTCATTGGATCGATTGGAGGACTATTATTCTAAATGGAAGATAAAAATCAATCCTGAAAAAACACAAGCCATCTTTTTCACAAGGAAAAGAAAACCTTGTTACCTACCTGGTACAAATCTCACTCTTTCTGGCTGCAGCATCAACTGGTCTAACAATATAAAATACTTAGGAATTTGTTTAGATACTACGCTGACTTTTAACCCTCATATATGTCATATTATAGACAAGATCAGTAAATATAAAAGAATATTATTCCCACTTATTAGCAGAAGTTCCACTCTGAATAATAGCAACAAAATTTTGATTATCAAAACGATATTTCAGGCTATAATATTCTATGGTTGCCCAGTGTGGGGTAACTGTGCTAAAACCCATATTAAGCGCCTTCAAATAGCGCAAAACAAAATCTTAAAAATGGCTTTAAATTTACCGTGGCATTTCTCTACCGTAATATTACATCTGATAAGTAACACCAACACCGTTTCAGAAGGTATTGATATCTTTAAGTCTCGTTTTGAAAAAAAATGTGAATTTTCTGAAAACCCACTTATTAATGCTCTTTACTAATGTTTACTTACTGCTAGAAAATTAGTAATCATTGTTATAAGTACTGTTTATGACATTTTTTTTTTGTTATTTGTATGTTATATGTATACATTATTTTTTATTTTCTTTTTCTCTTTTTTACATTGAAGGTTTTTGCTAATAGTTTTCCTTCAAAATTATAGTTATTTATAAATGCATTTATCTCATTTTCTATTTTGAAACCTATTAATATTTAAGATATAAGGCAAAGCCATTTCTGTGCAATATTCGTTTACTTAGAATATAAAAAGTTGTTCAACTTACTATTTTATAAATAAATAAATAATATATAATTATTCATTTCGAGGTTATGTCAACAATTTTTTTTGGCATTGCTAGAAATTCGATTTCATTAATCAAGAATGGTATTCTTTTCAGGGTTTACTTATTTAGTTGCTGTTTTTAGAGCTAAACTAATACATTTCAATTTTCTCCAATAGCAAATAAATAATTAAGTTCAGTTTTGAATATTCAAAAAAAAAAAAAAAAAAATTAATATTTTGTAATAAAAATTTTGTAAGTTTTGAGCAACAGACCCTGATGTACCCCTTATAATAATTTAAAAGGCAGGGTGAGCAGTTCGTGTAGACAGTTATTCCTATTATTATGTTCCTAAAAAGCACAGGCAGCCTACTAAATAAGTTAAAAACATGTAAAATAAGTGCCAGATGTAGACCACAAACTTCAACTGTCTTTCTTAGATTTCCATACAACGTTACAAAAAACACACTCAACATCAAACATAATAAATTTGCACAACATTTTTCTTCAACATATTAGACGAAAAGCAAAATGATGTGTGTCCTTTTTTTGTGTTTTTTTTTTGTTTAGCAGTTTGGGCTATAGATTTCGAATTCTCATGACGTGGCGGTAAATCTGGTTGTTATTAGTAGTTTTGCGTTCGTTGCCAGCAAATAGGTATTAGTATTAGAAAATGTGTTATTTCTAATGACATTTTATTCTTATTGAAGTTTTTTTTTTCCACCATACACTTAAATTTGTCGGCTAACATCTGCGCATGTCTTACTTAACACTTAACATGTGTAACTGCTTTTTCAATAAAATCGAGTGAAATATTCAAGAATCATACACTAATCTGCCATGTTACTTACATATATTTATATATATTTTTGTGGCTTGCACATCTACCCATGTTATTAAAATCTTTGTATTATGGTATTTTTTTATACTTGCTTAGTTTTTCGTTTTGCAATTACATTAAGCCTGCCCATCCCTTGTCATAACAACCTACGCATGCAGGAAGTTACAAGTTGTTTCTATGTATGCTGTTGTTCTAGACACTAATTTTATTTTATTTTTTCTTTAAGTCGCACAAATGCTCACACACACGCACACACACGCATACACACTTGGTTAAACCAAGCAGTGCCACACGAGTATAGAGAATATGCAGTGACAAACAAAACGCATAATTTGACAAAGCGACATTCGGATAGACAACCGCACAGTATATTTTATGAATTTGAATATTCCAACAGATCTCTATACAAATTGTCTTGATACTGTTTGTAACTTTGAGTAGTTTGAAAGAATGAAATCCATGGAAAAAGATTTAGAAATTGTAATTTGCCGTATAAATAAATTTTCTAAGATTCTGGTTTCGAAATGTTAAAAAAAAACTTTGCTGTGGCGCAGCTAAGCTAAATAAATTTAAGTTGGACAATCAGCAGTGTGGCTATGATGAGAAAAACTGTCTATTCTAAATGATACCATATAAAGTGCCAAAATATAATAAATTTTTTTTTAAATTAAAACATATTCCAAATTATATTCTAAAAAAATTGTGAAAACGAAATATTTATATTTATGAAAAGGTCGAAGGCCACAGCAGCCAGCTCCTGACAAGTGTAGTTATTAATATCTAAATTTATTTTCTATATTAAGAAATAAAAATAAAATAAATAATAAGAAATAAAGATGCTAAAAAATAATACTAAACATTTTTTACTGCCTTCAATGTAGTTGTAACAATATTTGGCGTTGGGTTTTCATATTTTCAAATTACCATATCAGAAAATATATAATTTTATTGAGATAAGTCAAAACTGCTGCAAAATTACTCAATTTATACACAATTGTTGGGAATTTGTATAAAAATCAGTAAACCATTTATTTGGTATTGAATTTAACAGGAGCCCACCTCAGTTTAAGCATTAATTTAACTTTATTAATTTGGTTTTTCAGCCATATATAAACGATGAAACTATTGTGTTTAAGCTTTATTCAATAAATAGAACAAAATTCTGCTGCTTTACATTTTCTGCAACTTTGCTAAATTTCTATTGCTAAAAACAGTCCATAAAAGTGGTTCACAAATTTACTAAACTGCAATCTTTGTCATTATTATAATTTGAGGCCAATTGGTCACCTCAAAAAAGGGCCATTATGCAGCCCTTGTTTTGCTATAGACCGCGATCTAGACTATTAGTAAATCTTGTTACGGCGGTATGTTACTAAGGTCCTTGGGATCCAACAACAAAGCAGCTAGGCATGTGGTTCTGCATTTATACTCAGCGGTGCATTCGCAAAGAATATGTTTATTCTTCTCATTATAGAATCTGCAAGAATCACAGCTTCTCAATTTCAGTTTTTTGAGATGGTAATTTAGCTTACAGTGCCTCGTCATTAGCCCTGTATATAGTTAAATATTCTTTTTGCCGATATTCACAATACCATCGGACTTCACTCTGCCGGAATTTATGGGAATTTTTAATGGCGCAAGCGCTTTAGGGCCTTTCAGTAGTCTGCAAGTTGTTGTACATGTTGAAATGTACGCCGTTTTAATATGATGATCTAGTATCTACTAGATTGCTCTTAAAAAGAAAGATGTCAGACTAAAAATCTGATATGATTCCCAATTGAAGACATGTTCTGAAAAGATTACTTGAAATTGATGCCACAGCTTTCACACCCTTCTTAAACAAGCAAGGGCACGTGTTGTCTGTTGCAAGTGCTGGGAGTGGTTCAAATATAGAATTTTCCCATTTGATATTTTCAATGGTAAAGATTCCTCATGCCCCTGCAAGGCTTCGATTTGGTGCCAATTAAATCACATAAAAGTTTTGTTAAACTAGAGTTTTAGCTCCAACTGATTTTTGAAACATAATTTTATAATGCCAGCTACAAGCAGCACTTGGCAATTGAACCCAAAATTGATGTTCAAGATTTTGGGAACGTTTAGATTGTAGGAACATTATAATGAGCAAAACATTCTTTGAAAGCTCACAATTTTTTAACAAATTGCCTGTATTTTGCTGGCGTGGCTTACTTGCTTTGCTTTTGTTTTTTATTATTTATTTTATTTTTAAATAAATATACATTTTTGCAATACCTTACCTCAAATTGTACGGTTTGTAGGCTTATATCAGGATGATTTACTAAACAGCACTCAAAAGTGGCAATTGGCCATCATTTGAAAGTGTTGCGTAAAATGTTTGTTATGCGTTTTTTACTTTTGCCATTTTTTCATTCTATTTTTCTTTTGCAAATAGATTTTTCCAGCAGATTAAGTTTGAGTTAACTTTATTTTCATAGCTCCACCTCCTTCCTAAAGATGGGGCTTCTCCTGCTTATTCTTCCTTTCTTCGACTGGAGAATTTCGTTACTAGAAAAATATAATTCAATATTTTTTACGACTGATTTTTTTTCTACTCTATTCTATTGAATTGTAAGTCTTATTTCTTTCATATAACAAAACACTCGGTGTGCCGCTGATGATGATTAAAAAAAAAAGGATTGTTTACAGTCATGATGTTGTTTGTTGGTTAAAATATTCTTTGGTTGTCAATTGAATCTGTGAAACTTATAAAGAATTTACTATTTTCAGAAGTTATCTTATGATTATCATATAAAGTGAATGAAAAATGGTTAATGACTTCTATGGGTGTCATATACATGCACACTTATTTATATACTAGTGTTACTTTTGTTTAAAATGAGTTTTAAAGAATTCCTTGTAAATAAGTTATTTCCTTCTCCAGTCTTATACTTAACAGAATAATTAAGTCAATAATTTGGCTTTCTTAAGAAAACATAAAAAAAAAATTCCTTATCTTTATATCTTATTTCTAGTAATCATACAAAATTTGTTCTTGGCTGATGGTAGTTAAATTTTACTGATATTTTACTTCATTATTCTTTGACTGCAGTAAGAGTTTTGGTACATCTTTAAAGCCATGATCTTGCAAACTAACCTATAATTAAGCGTAAAGCAATCTCTACTTAATTACTGTTTTTCTTAAAATACTTCTTCCTCACAAAATTTGAAAACGGAAATATTTAAAGAAGACCACAAAGTGACCTGCATTTGCAGATTTGCCGGCACTTTCCCGTATAAGTTGTAATTTGACAAATATTCAAAACCAAAAAACTGTATAGAAAACCCCTCCCCAAGGAGGCACAACTTGTTTCTACTGTATTTTCTAAAATACTTCTTCCTCACAAAATTTGAAAACGGAAATATTTAGAAAACATTTATCTTGGAAATGAACTTTATTAAGTTTGCTTGCGTCCAAAAGTTGTTATTAAGTGTTTTAAAAAGCCAAAGAACTAGATCAAAACATTTTGTTGTGCCACAAAATAGTTTAGCTAAAATAATAATTTGAAAGTAGTTTGCGCATTAGACAAACAATTTTTGGTGGCAAAAAGTAGTTGCAAGGTTTCTAAAAAGGTATTAAGAGGAAGAAAATGAATTTTTTGAAATCGATTCTTACATAATGCACACCAGCACAATAGAATATTTACATACTCGTATGTATGTGTGAAAGTAACTTTTTTTAAATGTATTTTTGCTATTTTCCGAAAGAAGAAAAACCAAAAATTATTGCCAGCTCCAGAAATTCATTGGCATTGCTCGTCGTTTTTCCTGAATCATATTTATGATAAAACATCATGCAGGATCGTACATGATTTAAGTTCAGCAAGACTGTGTGACATAAAATTCTCCATAGAAATATGCGTAATAGAAATTTAATGCAATGGTTTTACAACCTTAAAGAAACTTCATATGTAATGGTTTTCTTCTTTCATTACACTAATGTTTAAAAAAAGTTGTAAAAAGCCTATGTCCTCTATAATTTGTGGGGTATTTTATCTCCGTTAGAGAACAATGTCATTGTGACTTGCGTTTCCGCATAATTTCAAAAGGCGTGTAAAAAATTCTTTATGTTGCCATTTTTTTTTCCACTTTAACATTTGTATGGAATGAGCTTTTGGCCGCGTGTAAGTACTGGCACAAAAGCGCAATAATAATAAAGCAAAAATACCTGAAAGTGCACAGAAACGATCTCTCTTAGCTTAAGCCAACGTAATGTAATAAAGAAAGAAAAAAATAGGAAGAAAATAATCAGAGAATAGAAAACTACAATGCAAAAGTAATAAGCAATAGTTGTTAGATTGTGTTTGGGCAGTATTTGGTAAAAATAATAATTGTTTGAATTATTATTGATTTTGGCTATTTGATAGTAGCCCATGGGACAAATGTTTACAAACACACAAAGATACATTGTTATTTTTCTTTTTTTGCAAATAGATACACGGACCAAGATATACAATTATTGTATATTTCAGAGAGTTTAACAAAGGAAATACAGTTTTTTTGTTTGCCAAGATCTTAAAACTGAATGTAGAAAAAAGCGAGATAAAAGTGAAAAAAATTTTTATAAACAGTTACTGGTGTGGGCTGGAAACGAAAGCCTGTAAAAAAACATTTAGAGTTTTTTCCACAGTTCTAACAATCGATGACGTTGTTTTGTACTTTTTTTTTTTTGTTATCTGTGCTTATAACTTCCTTTAACAAAACTATCAAAAGGCAAATAATAGCAAAAATGATTAAATAAATAATTTTATTGATGCGCCATGGCATACAAGAAATTAAATTAACACAGTTTAAGAAAATGCATAAATAAAAAGAAAACTTCTTTTATCACATCAATATTAATTAAGTAAAGAGAAGTAAGATTTTATAGATAGCCGGCTATTTGTGGGTAGCAAACACCCTTCGAACAGCACCCTACGAACTTTGGACGTGTTGAATTTTCCAATTCCAACACTGCCCCTTAATCCACTCGGCAACCAAACTTCACGCAATTTTACTTTTTATTTATGTACTTAACAAACATTAACCAAAGCAATGACCTTTTTGTAGTCTATTTTATGGATGAGAGTTTGTCATCACAGTAGACTGTTAGTTGCTCGTTTTTTGAGAGCTTTTTCTTACATGGCATGGTTGGCATCCTTGAGGTCTAGATTTCATTGATACAACTTAAAATATACGCCATGCCATGCGGGATTCGTTACCATTTTACTGAAAATTTTAATTACATTGAGTTATGATGTTGTAAGGTATTTTTATATTAAATGACTTTGTTAACTGGCTCAAGTTCAGCTTTAGTTTAACTTTGTGTTCTAAAATGAGTGGAGTCCCAAATGGCCTGTACTCAATAAAATTGTTTCTTTTTATTAGTTTTCAGTCCTATAATGTCACATTGTTCTTATTTGAAATTGTTAATTATCCGCCTTGAATTAGAATTTACTTCTTCAGAGTTGGGAAAAATTGTTTGTCATACAATTGTAGTGATCGACATTTGTGGAGAATTTGGGAATAAGTAAAGTTGAATATTTATTGGCTGGGGTATATTAAATGGTTGTTTCACGTCCACCATGACGCTTGTCAGCATTCGAAGTCATAACTAGTCACATACTATTTTTAAGTAGCAGCGCCAACTAACCAAGCTCTTCATTACTGACTCTATATATTTAATCTTATTAATGATTGGAATATAATTTAATTAATTTTTATTATTTGAACTTTTTCTTATATAATTATTTTGCATTAAGTTTATAATGATGACATTTTTTCGATATTATTTTTGTGATTGATATTAATTAAATAAGACAAAGGAAGCATCGAAAAGATTTAGCAGAATGGACACTTCAACCGGTGCTGACGAAAAGTGTGGAATCTTCGAAACAGCTAGTTGCCCATCCTGCCAATTGTCTTTGATGTTTCTTTTGTCTTATGTAATTAATGTCTATCATAAAAATAATATAGAAAGCATTTAGTACAAAATAATTAGATTCGAATATATTTTATATTCTCTAACTAAAATTCAATTGATTTTTATGTTTGTTGATGTTGTATCAGTGATGACAATGGTTTCAAACTATGCGCCGTGCAACCAGCTATTTTCAAACATTGGTTCTTATTCGGGAAAACGTGCTAGTGAAGTGAATCTGTACATGTAAAATAAGAACAAAATGGCAAGAGTACAAACAAATCGTTTTTATGTTTAGTACAAAATTTACCGTTTACTGGTGAAAGAGATACGCGTGGCCAACTACCTCGTTAATTTTATTGTTGCGATGTATGGAAAACACAAACAATTCTTCATATTTTGTTTTTGTTTGCCAAGGAAAGTTGCACCTCTTCGGCGCGTTTTTCAGAATAGCCACCATTAACTTAAATTTATGGTTGAAATATATGATTTGTTAATAATTTGAAATGTTAGTCATTTTATTTGGCTTGATTACTTTTATCTGTAAGAACCAAGTCTGCAGCTTGATCTTACCTTTCAATGACTTCTGTGTAAGTTGTTAATATGAGAAAGGCTGCGTCCACCAGACATGATCTTAAAATAATCTCCTGATAAAAATTAATGTTTT
Organism: Sturmia bella; assembly: GCA_963662145.1. NCBI lineage: Eukaryota > Metazoa > Arthropoda > Insecta > Diptera > Tachinidae > Sturmia > Sturmia bella. The sequence continues at coordinate 12,219,019 of OY759171.1, read as the reverse complement.
TGCGTTCATTCTTGTCTTCTTTTTGCTGGCGATTGTTGTTGTATTCACACGAATGCATGTGGGAGACTCTGCTAGGCAGGGTCAGGTAGACAGGATGTTGGGAAGTAAAATAGATAGGCCCACCTGGGCCCATCACTCCACGATCTCTTGTGATAAGTTAAGTAAGAGGGGCTAGAGGAAGGAACATATTATGCGAAATTGAAAAGAAAGTTTAATTTTGTGTTCTAAAATGAGTGGAGTCCCAAATGGCCTGTACTGAATAAAATTGTTTCTTTTTATAAGTTTTTAGTCCTATAATTTCACATTGTTTCACATCCCCTTGGATCCAGCCCCTCGTTAGCAGATTTTGTGCAACGGTATTCTTTTTTATAGAGGGAGCTCGAGTCATCTTTCGGAAATCCCTGCAACACATTTGGATTTGGTTTCCCTTTGTTAAAAGCAGCGTAATATGCGCTATTAGAAAAGTTTTTTCATAAAAATATGAATTTTTTTTCCATGAATCACGAGTTTTTGGTAAATAAGTCTGGCAGCACTACACAGTCTTTTGACTGGAAAATGAAAACCAAGTAAAAATCATTCTGTTCATGATCTTTTCAAACCTTCCTTATATTTATACACCTTCTCTTTTTCTCCGGTATATACATATTTTAGCCTAATATAATTTATATTTTATTTATTGCCATGATTTGATAATAATTTATGTACAAAAATATATTTTCATTATGATTTGTTTTTCCTGATTTTATTTATTTATTTACTTAACAATTTGTTTTCTTTGTGTGTATTGCAGGTGAGTGTCTGTCCAAATGGTTGGCGTATTTTTTTAAAGCATTTTGGTTGGAAAGTCTTAAACAAATTATGAACTTTTGTCGGTAAACGTTTATGTGTGGTATGAGCCATAAAAATGGGAGAAAAAAGAAACTATACAAGTTGTTAATTCTGCTTATTACCATCATTAAGGTAAGGTTCAAATTTTATTACTCGTACTACGATATTTGTATTTCGTATTTGTGTACGTGTGTGCTGGTATTTGGGTAGTCAAGGAATGAAAGGAAAGGTGTGTGTCTGTTTATTTATTGACAAATTATTGTAATAACATTTAAATAAATATTTACTTTTGAAAGGAATAGGTTTTTTTTTTGTAAATGAAGTTGATTTTATGATGATAGTAGAAAGTAAGATTTAAAATATAAGTACATGTAAATATTTATAATGCAAATGAAAATTTGAATAGTATTTGTGCTACAAAGATAATTTATTACTATAACTAGTTTTGTAAGAATTTTTATTGACGTAGCAAAAAGTCAAAGAATATAAGATTATTTTTAAAGATCTTCAGAACGGTGCTTCAGATGTCACAAATATTCTTTCTCGTCGAATTTCCTTACCAAGAAAATAACTTTTCCCGAGAAGAAAGTTCTCCTATGGCCACTTTCATATTTTCAAACTTAGGTAAATAGACTTCATCAACGTTCCACAAACGTTTCCTTATCTGAACGTAAGAATAATAAGACCGATTTCGCTTCATGATACAACTGACTGAGCGTTTTGCTAGAATAATTAGTAAAACCTATTATTTACAATTTCTTGTTCTATTGTACTTTAAAAATTAACTGAAGCGTTCTGATTATGCAATTGATCTAGTTCCACTAAAATAAATTCTGTATTATCTTAAGCTTAAAACTACTTCGAAACTAAAACATAACCGAAATGAAGAAATGAACATAAAAAATAATATTAAATTTATTTAACCATGTTTAAAGAAACTGCAACATTATGGACAAGTTTTTATATACAACATAAAACTTCAATGAATTTATGCTGATAATAATAATGATGATAAAAACTTAATGATGTTTCAGCAGAAACATAAAAACAGGAGACACAACATTGTGAAACCTATAATATTCCCGTTGTTGTTATTGTCGGTTAGCAACATTGTTGCAAGCAACATCAAAACATTACATCGCTACATGTGTAACAAAGAAACTACAAAAAAAAAAAAACTACAAAAAGTGTTGGACTTTATGACCAATACTACCCTACACATACACACTCACCACTACTAAGGCATTGAGTACGTACGTACTGTAAGTAAAAGTATGATGGTTGTGCACCCGTATCTTGGCAACGCATTTAAAAAATCACATTCTAAGCTGATGTTTGAAAGAAAGGTTTTATGTTTGTTTTGATTTCTTTTAATGTTGCATTAAAATACTTGGGATGTTTTGTTTGTTAATTTAGTGGAGAGCATTTTGATTAGTTTTTGACATGTCAAAAATACTTTTACTTTATTTTTTGCAAACTACTTCTACAACACAATATTTTGGTGTCCCATCTTAGAGTTAATTTTTTGTATTTGATGCTATTTGAAGGTATTATTATGGCACAAAGTCAAACTTAAAATTTAACTTTAAGTTTTTGGTATAAGTACCATCCCAAAATACGAAATTTTATTTCTAGCAACAACTTATTGTTTTTACTGGAATGCATTTAATCAGTTTTGATTTTTGGCTTAATTTTAAGTACATGTATTTTAATAGCTGAGAAGCCAAAAGTGAGACATTTTTATTAGAGGACTGTAATTGGTTATCAAAAAAAAAAAAAAAGAAGAAGAAGTTAAAATGTCATATCAGTGCCTTGACTGTGACTTGTTTTCACAGGAAATCGTTGCGTTTTAAATTTTTGAGCAGACAGTATTTATCAGTTTATGGGAGGTTCATAAAACAGATCATCTATATACAAAGGATTCACTTAAAGAGCAATATTTATTACCGCTTTTTTGTATCATTTCAAGACAAGCTGGTTATAATCGTAGTAAAGCACAAGCCATTACATTTTCACAAGAAAGAAGTATGTTAAAGGCATCATAAGCAAAGGCAGCTATACTATTTTACTGTAATTAATATTTTTTTGCAATGTAAAATTAAAGAGTGTAGTGGGAGACTTTCATGCAGTTAAAACAAATAATTGGCCAATTCACAAGCTGGTCGTATCGTTGTGAAGTTGTATCGTGAGAGAAAATTTCAATTACAACTCTAAAAGAGAAACATAAATTGTTTGAAAATTTATTTGAAATTAAAAAATTGTGTTTGAAATTGCCTCTCCAAATACGATTTAACAACAATACGACCAGCTTGGGAATTGGGCAACTATTAATTGGATTTACAATTGTTAATTATTTGATTGCTTTTGAGTGTCAAGTAAATCCATTTCATTTAATTTTGTCGAAATTTTATTAAAGTGGAATCATTGAGTGCTGTTATGGATCTTGCTGCTCTTACTTATTGCTTTTAACTAGGTTGAACAATTCACCTTACTACACGTACTATTGTAATGATTTGTTTTAGTTTTAAAAAATGCTATCTAAAGAAAACATTTACATATTGTTGTCAGTCGGTTGACAACAATATACAAATTTTGCACCCCTCGGAAACATAATAAATTCTATTTGAATTCTTTCCTTCGTTAAAGTGCTTCTAACCTGGTGAGCTGCAAAATACAAATATAATGTGCCATGTGCCAGCTTCAATGTCAACAATAATATTATGCAAAATTTAAATAAAATTGTTTGCTTTTAAACTTAGTTTTCAAGTGTCTCATAACTTTAGTAAACAATAACACCACCATATGCACATACGAGCTATCAGTCAAAACACCTCCAAAGCCAATGATTTGCTGTTTAAAATTCATTCATGACATGATGTAAGTACTTACAAGCGAGAATAGTGCAAATAAAATTTTTGTTTTTGAATACATTCTTCTTAACCCACCTTGACATTAAATCGACGCACAAAAAAAAACAGAATTTGTTTGTTGTTAGTTTTAACATTACCCACAATGTATGTGTAAGTAACACCAACCAACACCTACAGACTTTGTGTAAAAATTTTTGCAAATGGCTTTTTTTTGGGTTTTTTCTTTTCTAAACTTTTAAAATGTATACACTTTTTACGTGAAAATGTCTTGAGTAAAAGTTACGAGCTCAGGGAGTTAACAAAACGATGTTCTTACTTCATACTCATGTATGAACTATTATAGGTGTAGGTATGTATATGTACCTACTACACACACAAATGCATTTAATTTAGTTCTGTTTTCCCAAATGAGGGGTATTTTGTAGCAAAATGAAAAGCAGTTCCAAAGAGTAGATTCGAATTTTAAGCTTTGCAATTTTAGGTTTAAATACCTTTTGTCTTATTGTTGTCTGTTCAGTTTTTCAACTCGTCAGTAGGCTCAATAAGCTTGGAAAAGCTGTTAAAGTTTTCCCATAATTTTTTTTATTATATTAGGAAAAATAATGAAATTAAAAAAAAGTGCTTAAAAAATGTTAGATAAAAGAAATAATAAGAGCGTTCAAGCAGCTTAACGAAAAATATTATCTAAAAAGTGTCAACTTTTTTTTTGTCATATTGGGAGGTGTTGTAGAAACGTATCCTATCGAAGCCAAATTTGAAAGCAGCGAAAACATTACTTTGTTGTTATGAAATCCAATGCTACCAATTTCTCATACGAACTGGCATTAGTGTCCAGTTCGAACCAAAAACCATTAACATTAGATTTTATGACACCAAAGTAATTTTTTAGCCGGTTTTAAAATCCGATTCCGATATTATCGGATTCTATGACACCTTCGAATATTCTCTTATTATAGATATACTAGATTTCTTCTGGTCCATTTAAGTTTAAAATTTGCTAAAACAAATTTAAATAGTTGTGCAATAATTCATGTTTTGTCGTTCACTTTCTATTTGGGAACTCCATCGATTACAACATAATTTCAAAATTTTTTGAACTATTCAACGGTATTTAAAAACGACCAATTTCATTGTTATCACCGTGTAATATTAATGAACTTTCATAATTCAAGAATGTTTTAGAATTATATAGTTAAAACATTAAACGCTAACACAGTGATGATAGTCATGCGTTTTGAAAAAGAGAAAATATGTCTGATTCCAAAAATACGAAACGCCCTTTTAAATTTTGCTTTATTAATATACTTGCCTAGCTGAACCTTTTCATCTTCGATATACATACATACATACATACATATAGACATTTTTGTTGCTGTTATTAGCTTTTGTCGCAATTTTGTGGCAGTCAGCATGTAAATAAAACATGCATGTGGCACGCATAAGCGTATCAAATTCAAATGAATTTATTTCCTTTTTTTTGTGCACAAAAAAAATTACATTTCTGCAGTTTTAAAGCATTTAAACACAGTTCCATTTCAACTCCACTACCACATGCAAATATGTATATTATAGTGTAAATAGGTAGTTTGTATATACATACATACATACCAGCTTGGTGCTTAGGCTGTGTTTAGACAGCTTATTTAATCGTTACTGGTTCTAGGTTGCACTTTGGTTATAAATAATTTGTGTGTTTGTTGTAACTGCTGTTGCTGATGCTGCTTCGACTGCGTTCGTTCATGTGGTAATAAAAATGTACACAAACTGTAGCAAAATTCTCAATTATAGGTAGAAATTGCAACAATAAATTTAAGAAACATCACAATTGCAACTTTGTATACAAATTGATTTTAAGTTAAGAGAGAGACAGAGAAAAAAAAAGAATTAAATTTAAATATGGAGAATTGATTTTATGCCAGTGCTACTTTTGATATGTGTGTTGTCCACATTTTCCACAGACATGTTTTATGTTTTTGTTATCTGTTTTTATTCTTCTTGCAGTCGAAGAAAATTAGTTGTTACAAAATAGAGGCACAAGTTGACGTTTTAAACGGGTAACAGAATTAAACTCGAGTTACACATAAAATAAATTATATTAATTTGCCATTTGCCTTCAGTTTTGTTAAAAGGGCAAGCATGTTGTTAGAAACGTAATCAATGTGGGGCTTAAATTTCATGTATGAAATAGATTTGTGAATTTTTTAATTCTTATGGTTTTTTTTCAAGAATTTCGTACAAAAGTATTGATGAACTGAGGTTATATATCTCGTATGTCAGTCAACTTATAACATATATAGATAATAAGATAGAAAGCATGCTAGTCGTTCATCAACTAAATTACGAAAACCTTGTGTTCTGCTTTTGCTCTCTTACGATTTTGAGTACATGACAGTGACAATGGGAATGGAATTTTCTCCCAGGGATTTGTAATTGTTTTATGTTTAATTAATTTAGCATTTGCAATTGTTTAACTTTAACAGCCGTCTTTTAAGAATTGATTTCACTCACACTCTATTGCTTAGAAAAATGTTCTCCAATTGGCGTGTATCAATAAATTTTTAAAAAGCAATAAAAAGTTCCATCAGTTACTTGAAACATAGACTTCGTTCGTTAAAACCTGGAATAAACTTCAACAAAATTTAAATTAAGGGGCAAAACACCCAGTGATATTTTTAACAACTAAAGACTATTGCCAAAACTCTTTTTATTATTAAGCCAAAAGAAAAATCGCTTGAATTAAGATTCATTATCATTTTTAATATAATTTCACTGAAGCTGCCGCTTCACTTCCTCATTCTTTATTGCACTAATACAAATATATATATATATATATATATATATATATATATATATATATATATATATATATATATATATATATATATATATATATATATATATATATATATATATATATATATATATATATATATATATATATCTATATCACTTTGTTAGATATGAATTAATACATTAAACAAAAATTCTTTGTAATTTAAATGTTAACTCAGCTGGAGTTTGAGCTCACGACCTTCTAAGTAGTTGACGCATTTAGCATCTCAGCCATAACACCCTCAAGAATGCTTTTCACATTTTTCCGCTAAACATTGCTAAATTTACATTTGAGTAAAAAACAAAATTTGGTTTGAACTGCCGTTAGATTTTTGCCCACAATTATTTGGCCATTTAACTGAACTGCAATTGAATTTTCAGCCAACAGGAATCCTACAAAAAAATAAAGTAGTTGCTTGTCTAATAAATGCGTTATTTATGAGATGCAATAAAAACTCTCAAAACTTTTTAAGCCAAAGCCAAACGCTTTCTCTCAAAGCTCTATCAAAAAAAAAGAAAAAAAAGAAACAAATAAATAAAGAAAACACATTTAACCAACACAGAAAAAAAGCATGAAAAAGGCTTGAACAAAATGCGAATAAGGCAAAGAAAAAAAAAAAACGAACTATGAAGATCAAATAAATTTCCACATACTATTGAACCTTTGAACTTTTAAGAACGATATAAATGTTGCACCGCATGCATGTGGCATAGTTACCATCATAATTTATTGATAAGAAGACACTAAAAAGAACTACAACTTTATTGATACCATTTCTTAGAAAAAAAAAAGGCTCAAAACAAAAAGAAAACTGCACAACTACTTATGCGAAAGTACTTGTGTACTGTTGGCCATCGACAACCATTTGTTTGGACTTATTTTATTTCAACAGTTTTTCTTTAAGGAGTGTAAGTGCCAACCATCAATGTGTTTGTGTTTAAGTTTTTCTTGCTTGTATAAACAATTATGGATTTTAGGCTTTTGTTGGAGAAAATTTTAAGCTGCTTTTTGTAGTTTTAAGCAAGCAACCAGTTTTGGGTTTTTTCTTTAATTTCCTTCTGCTGTTTAGGGGAAAAGTTAAGAAATTGCGATCGGGTGGAGTTCACCACTGAAAGCTGTACAATCACAATTTTGCATTCTTAAAGATGTATAAGAAAAATATATATAAAATTATAAAATTCAATATAGTGTTTATGCAAAATTAACAGTTGTATTACTGTCATTTTCCAGTGAACGATTTAATAACACTGTGTATTTAGTTCAGTTAGTTCAAAAAGTGTTTGAAAGCATATTTGATATTAATTAAAACAGTGACAAACCAAGGGTTGAACTTAAGTCTGAAAAAGTAATTTAATATAAACGTATTGCAAATTATGTTTGTTAGTTTGTGAGAAATAAGCTGATTCAAAGTATAACTTCTTAAGGGAGTAACAAATTTAGTGCTTTTAAGCTCGAGCTCCAATTTAAGTACGCCTGTCGTACGGGTTTCAGTTAATCCCTGAATATATGAATATTTGGCTCTTAAAGTTTTCAATTGAAAAATATATTTGATTCGCGCTGTAGCTCTGGCTTATACAATTCTCGTTGCATGAATTCTTTGTTTTGAAATTTTATTTTTTCAATAAAAAATTACGGTATTTTACGATCTCCAACATTTTCTAATTGATATGAAAACCGCACTGAAGTCGTTCGTTTAATTGCTGATTGAAAAAAATGCCACCAAAAATGCTATTAACTTAATTAGGAATAAACGTAAAAGTTTTTAACAAAAATCAGTGCGAAATTAAAAAGAAATACAATCTTAGTGTCTTGCAAAGGGTTTTCCTGCCCTGAATAGAATGCAACCAAAAAATATTGTAAACAAAAATGAACTTAATTATTGATTTGCTATAAAAGCCAATTGAAATATATTATTTTAGGTCTAAAAATAGAGCTTATTAGTTTTTTTGTCCTTTTCAGCTCTGCAAAAAACTGAAAACAATGTAAATTTTCAGGCACTTTTTCTCTCTGTATTGTACAAAATAATGTAAGAAAACAACATGCGGCAACAATTTGATTTTCAAAACATATCGCGTTCAAAAAACACATACAAATAAATCACTGATAAAAAATATATTTTTTATGCTTTCAACATAATTTTATCATCTTGTTAAAAAACCGAAAGAAAAATTAAAATGTAGTGAAATACTTTCTAAACAAACTGCCTAAAATAAAATTTAAACATTGTAAGTAACAAAAATAAAAAATGAAAGTAAAATCTAAGAAAATGTGCTCTAAAATCCTATCACTTCCAAAGTACGTAACTGATTAAAAAAGTATACCGACAAAATTGAACTTAGTGTAGGGTGCAATAGATAAACTGTGTATGGTTGTGTTGTGTGTAGGAAAATAAATTCTTTTTTGACGTTGTTGTTGTTGCTGTTTCTTATATGGCTTTTATTTTATGTGTATAATATTGTGATTTTTTGTTATTGTTGTATTTTACAAGTTTGAAAAATTTGCAAAACCATTCATTAGCATTGCCTTAAGCTGCAGAATGTGCAAAACATGAAACCATCACCATCACTAAAATGTGGACGTCGACGAAAAATTGTTCAATCCCTGTTAATAGTAAGTAACGTATAGTAAAAAAAAAAAGAAGAAAAAAAGCAAAATCTATATATATATTCTTATTATTTTGTGCAACCTGACAATTGAAAAACGTTTGTATCGTTTGTCCGTCTTACGTTCTATCTCTGTTTTTTTCTGGCTTGCAAAAATATATAAGTATGTCGTTACAATACTGTGCTGGTGCGGCATGTACTATATACAAGAATGAAGAAGTTTTTGTTTGAAAATTTTGTTTTATAGTTTGTTAGATATTATTTTGTTTGGCCTTTTTTTTTAGTATTTACAGTGTAGAATTTAAAGCTTGTTTATACGGCCTTTAGCTAAAAATCATAATGCACAGATACCATCGCAAATTTATAAACTTTTCTCTCTAAATTTAAAGTTTGTAAGCATATTTATAGAGATTAAATGTTAGAGATGCAACTTAAACATGTAGTAGTTTTGTCTTGACTAAAAGCAACATAAAGCTGTTTTAAGATAATTTGGTTTGCTATAGTTACACCCTACAATACATATATATTAAGTTGGTTTCTTCACAAACCAATTAGTTTATGATTTAAATCATGTCTTTTACAATAATATTCAGTATGAAATAAAATTCTTCTCTCTTAAGTCTTTTGTTTGTATGACTCACTATTCACTGTTTATATTTTAAGTTATTTGTATTTGTTGTAGAGCATTGGCAATTCTCCAACCACTGCTTACAGAATATCTCTTTTAACTTCACGCTAGTTCTTTCTTTTTGCAAACAGTCATCTTTTTTTAATTCATTGCCTTTTTCCGTTCAGTTTTTATCTTTGTTTTGCTTGGTTTCAAATTATATGTTTCTCTTGGAAAATATCAGCTTAACGCCTTTGCCTTAAAGTGTTAAATTATTAAGTTCATAATGAAACTATTTTCACTACAATATCAATAACAACGAGAAAGCAAATATTTTTTGATTTCTTTGACTTTGAATGACAACGGTATGCAATCGGGACTTTGATTTGCTTAATATTTACATTCTTTTCTAAGACACAAAAAATTCAATAACATGATTTTGGGCTGACAGGGTTAAAAGTTATTTGGGTCGTAGTATATTCGTGGACAAAACTAATAACGATAGTTACATGAGATTAACAGCAATATTATGCCGTTTCAATTGGAATTAATTAGGTTAATTTTTTCTGTTTCAACCGCGCTTCTGCTGTTGTAATTCTTTTCAGCTAAAATCAAACCGGAAGCTTACGAGCTTAGGCTTGTAAAGGAAAATATAAGGTGGCAAGAAAGCTATTCTTCAAAATGACTGGAGCAAATTCGACAGTTTTCTAGGCCATATTTTTTACATAAATACGTACTATTTTATAGATTCGGAAACCCTTGCTTCATTTAGAAGAAAATACTTTAATGTAAAAACCATTATAAATGCGTTCATGAATTATAATAAAAAAAAAAAATAATAATTATTTATTCAACGATTTTTCAAGCTGAGATCTTAATATGTTTCTGTTATTTAAATTCTATACAGTAACCAGCATTTTTTACCTCCTGTAAATTTTAAGAGATCATAAATGTATAGTTCTTAAAAACAGGTTTTTTTTCTCGATAAATCTTGAAATAATAGTCTCACAAAAATTATGGCCCTAAGCCATAATTTGAAATTCTGGGATGTATTATCTAATTAAATCGAACATGTTTGAAGAGGCAGCATACGGTGCATACGAGTATCAATGGATAAAAAATCAAGGCAACATCGTTAAAGCAGTAATAATATTAAAATGTCTTTGATTTAGTGAACTAAATAACGTAAATCTGTTTTCTTATTAATTAGAAGTAATGTCACTAGATATCGCTAAGCTCATGCTACTCAACACATCAGTAGACTCCAAAAAATTTCAGAGAAATGTTTGAAACCCAGTAATTTATTACAAAATTCCCATGAACAAAATGAGAATCAGAAATGGCTAAACAAAAATTTTTCGACCTGCAACTCTTTTATTTTTATTTTTCATAAGTTGCTGAAAAAAAAAACCGAAAACATTAATAAAGTAAACTTTTGGACCTTAAATAATACATCTCAGCTTGTTTTTTATTTTCGGTTTTATTTTTAAAAAAGTATACAAAATCTAGCCATCAAATCAGTGGCAGTTACTTGTGATATATTGATTTGTCGCACTAAGAAATTATTTTCCAGGCCTCTGAACGGAATAAATTTTAATAATTGCTTAAAACTGTATTTGTGCTTACAAGTCCTGCTTGTTTTTTTTTCTAGAAAACAGCATAAAAAATATAACTACTCAAGTTTCTTTTTTGTCTTTTTGCATAAACGTGATATTAGTTTTAAACATTTTTCATTGATCTTTTTATTTAAAATATTAAACTTTGTTTCTTCAGTTTGGCCACAACATTTTTTCCCCGTTTGAGTTTTGTTTTGTTTTGTTTTCAGTGAATGGCGGAAAATTATTAAATATTTTATGATTGTGTTTTCATTTCCTAAAGAAAATTGTTAGTTAGGGCAAAACGTTGTTAGAAGTTGCAAAAACAAACCTTTAATTTTCTATGCCGTTAGCTGTGGATTTTGCAATGTGTTTCTAAGTGTTTGTATTTTCATGGCAGTTGCTGGCTGCAAAGATTTTCAAAAGAATGACGGTAAGTCTTTAAAGTGTTTTGAGAGTGAACTGCTGGTGATGTGAAATCAATGAAATAAACAACAAGATTATTTTCCTCATTCATGTTTTAGTACAAAAGTGATTGTACAAAAATTCCTAGAAGTTGAGTTTTGTACATTTCTCTTTGGCTTAGTTTTGGACTTATATTTGATACAGTTTGCTAAATTTATTATTTTAGCTGTTTCAGCTTTTTTTTTTACTGTTAATAAATATAGGTTTTATTATATTTCGAGCTTGATTTTCTTGTTTATTATTTTTCTTTTCAATATTTCGATTTTATCTGGAAATAATGTTTTTTTTAGTGATTTTAAAAAAAATTTAGAAAAATATTATTATCTGAAGAAGTTTTCTAGACGAAAACAAAATATTAAATAGAAAACTAATAAACAAGGACCTCAAGCTAAAAGTTAAATATATTATAAAATAGTTTACTAATTTAAAAATTATAAAAAGAATGCAATATTTTCGTTTGGTTTTATCAATTTTCTTTCAATAGTCTACTGGCCTAGACTGGGTAAAATTCCGATCATATGTACCGGTAATCACTTGCATACTGCTCTTAAACAAAAATAAGATAAAGTTTCATCTGTTTAAAAAAAAAAACTTGACTTTAAAAAACACCCTCTATTGCCATCAAAAACCAAGAATATACTCTTTTAAAAAATAAAAAAAAGTTTTAATATTCCTTTGCATTTGGCAAACGATTTTTCAGTCATAAATCACTCAAATTATTATAATCAAACATTATAATCAAAATCAATTTATTTAGATTTATTTTTTTTTCTTTTCTTTTAATCAACACGAAGTTGACATTTTAAAACTCCAGCTTTCTCAACGGCACTACTAAAACCAATAATTGCCTGTAAAAATTTATTTATGAAAAATTGATTTTCTCTTAGAAAAATCACATCACAATACGCTTAAGCCATTTTATGAGGTTGTAAATGGACTTTATTGCATGACAAAAGCTCAGTATAAAACGAAATTAAAAACAAACAAAATTTTTGAATTGGCAATGATTGTACAGCGCTACAATATATTGGACACAAAAAAGTACTCATAAAGTGCGCAGGCGTTTTTGTATTAGTTGCTTTTGTACTTTAAAGACAACCTTAAAAGATAAGCTGTGATAGAAAAAACAAAAACAACGAAAACAAACTTTAAAGTACCAACAATCAGTAGTTTTTTAAAGTCAATTGTATTTAACCACAATGAACCCAATTAAAAATAATAATTTTTTTTTACACAAATACATGTAAGAGTTAGCATGAAGGAAAAAATTAAAGCAGTAATAATGCCTGCTGGAATTACCATAAATTGCAGCTTAAGTTTAGTTTAGCAATGAATACAATAAGAGTTTGAAAGATCGCTCTAGTTGTTCTAATTTAAGCATCAGAATTGCTCTTAACTCGTTTCTATTTGGTTATAAAAAAGAACCACAGTATATAGGGAAGCTGTTGAAAGTTATATCAATTTTGAAACAGTCAGTTACTCTTTAGCTTTAAAATGTTACTTTTGTTTACTTAATTAATATTAATATTAAAAAAAAAAAATAAGTATACTCGGTGAGCCCAATCCTGTTGGGAATTGTGTAAATATAATGCTGAACTGTACCTTATAGTTTATTTGCTATAATAGCCAATTCAAATGGAGTATTTTTATTAATAATGTCGATTCATCTTAAAATAAAGTAATACAGAATGTTAGGCTTTTGTAAAAACGTGTAACAATTCTAAAACTGCAGCTCCTCTAGTCTCATGATGAATTGATTAGCATCAACGAAATGTCAAATTTTTGGCATTTCGCTGTGGGCTAAAGTGTAGGCGCTAAGGCTTGACTTTTGGTTGACATTATTAGCAAATTTGAAATACATATTTTCATTGTTTCCTGAGATATTAAGCGCTCATATAATTCTGAGCAGAAAAATCATAAAAATCCGATCTGAACCACATATTTTCAATGGCATTACACATGGAAATAAAACAATCAAGACTTAAAATATTCTGAAAAACATTTCATATTTTACACAAGGACTTTTTTGGAAATGCAGGTTACAAACTTTTCGTTACATTTTGCTTAAATCGACTTAAGTAGCCTTCCGTTTTGCCACAGAAGTTTTAAGAATGAACTTTCTATTTAATTTGCGTACTTTTGCGATTTTCTATCAGTGATAAATTTGGCAATGAGTAAAAATGTGTATCAAAAAATAAATATTCATTTTAAAAAGTTAAATTTTAATAAGTATTTTTAACCATATGTTTTTAAGATAGTTTTAATGAGCGCCTAGGTGAATAAATTGGTACAGTGTCCTACTAAGAGTTCCCGAGATCGCAGGTTCGATTCCTGCCGAAGGCTTTGGGTGTTTCTGCAGACAAGCCGAAAGCTTCGCATGCGTTTTTTTATATTATCTCGAATGATTTTCACTCTCCAATTCCGTTTCTTCAAAATTGTTTTCAAATATCTAACACTTTTAGCTATAACTAAAAGTATTGGAGTTGTTAAAAAAAATAAACTTAGAAATGAGCCATACTCAAGACTGCATCAAGACAGTCCTTCTTTTTTCATATAGGGTATAATTAATCTTTTTCATCACTACTTAAACATTTCATTTACAAAGTCATAATAATTTAAGCTTAAGCTTTTTATAGTAGAAATTAAAAAGAGAAAACTGTTAATTTTTTTTTTTGCAAAATTTCAAAAATCAATAAAGAAAAAGTGCCAAAAGAAAACAAACAAAAATTGTTACTTTCAATTTCAGTTTTTTTTCGTGTTCACCAAAATTGTTACCTTCCTTCAATCATAATTTTCATATTTATTTTCTACGAAACGGATCATTATAATTTTTAATAAAACAAAATTTTTTTTCTCCGTTCAATGTATTTTTTAATCTTAACTATTTAATCTTTTTAATTGTGATGGTTTTGGAAAGATATACAGCGTAGTTGTTGTTTATTTTAATTTGAAAATTGTTTGTTTTCAGGTAAAACTTTGTTTTTATATGGCAAATAAAGTTGTAAATAAAAACTTTTTATCAATGACTTTTGTCTTTTGAGTTTTAAGCCGTGAGGGTATTAAAAAAGGTGGGTGCTTTCTATTTCATTTTCTGGTTTATACACTGTTTGCCATCTCAACCATGTGCAATAAAATTAGTTATAGTTTTTGTAAATTTTTTGTTTTGGGATAAACAAATTTTTAAAGTTTTGAAAGAAAAAAAAAATGGTTAATTTAAATCTTAGATTTTCGTCACCGATAGAAGTGTTTTTGGAAAATATCAGTTTAATCTGATATTGCTACAATATTTAAATCGTACAGAAATTATTAAAAATAGAAGGAGTTTAAGCTCATAAAAATACTCGCACTAGCAGATTGTATTTAAAGTAAACAAACAACAAACACGTATAAAAACAAATCAATATAGATGGAGTGTTTTTTGTCTCTTCGTTTTTCTCTTTACTCTGAGTAGAGAAAACTATGTTGAGGTGTAAAGAAGATTAGTTATGCTACTTACCTACTTAGATACTAAGTATGAAATGTATTTGTGTGTTTGATTATTTACACACAATGCAGTCAAGCAGAAAATGTTTAGTCTTCAAGTTGTAAAAACTTAATAAAGAGGTGCGTAGGGTCTTTAAAAAAGGCGTTATTTATGAAGGCTTCTCTTTGCGTCTGTCAGCTTTAAGGTATTTACAAATATATAATTATCTTTTCGCGGCAGCCTGAGGAAAGTGAAGGGCGCACAAATAGTAGAAAAGAAACAGACCAGTTTTAATTCAGATTTTATCTGTTTGTTAAATCAATGTCTGAAACAATTTTGGTTTCTTTTTAATGTCAACAATAATTTGGATACACATACATACATATATATTTTTTTAATAAGAAACAAATTGTTTTATGTCATGATTGAGAGAATTTTCAATGATTAATTACGTATTTTCTTAATAGTTGAGTAATTAATTGTTTTGATTTAAAGCTGTCAAATGAAACTGCCAGCAAAAGATGGTTAGTGGTAATGTATAAAAATATCCGGGATGTTACTGGTATTAAGAAATGAATAATGTTTTTGAATTTGTAGAGACCAAAAAATAAATGGGCTTATTGATAAAAAACAAGGTTTTGCTAAATAAACACTTGCTATATTTCCTTTATGGGAATTTTAATACAAAAATTTAGCACATGTTTTTTTTTATTTGCTTGGATATAAAAAAACATCATCAAAGCTTTAGTGTTAACTAAAATGCTTTTTACGAAGTTTTTTTATACATATCTTTTTTCACTCATCACCAAAACGTTTTTAAAAATTCTGAGACATTTAGGTGTATACAACGTTTTGGGCATGTTTGAGTGACTTTCAGTAACGAAAACTAAAGTATTTTTCTCCACCTAAAACCCAAAACAAAAAACTTAAGCCACGAACTTTTTTCAATTTAGGTTTTTGATTTTGCGCTTTTATATATTTTCCTTTACCTATTTTCACTCAAATCACTTAAGTGTAGAATTTTCGTTGAATGACTAATTTTGTTTATTGCCGAAAAGGTTTTGTTTTGCTTTTTTGTTAAACAAATAATTGCCCACATCTCCAAGTCTTATCATTTTGTAAGATTTAGTTTCTTTTGCATTTTTTTATATTTATTATGTTTACAGAACAATTTTTATATTACATCCATGAAGCATTTCAAGTTTTATAACTTGTGTTAAGAAGTCACAAGCAGAGGCATAAACATATTTATGCACGTTGCATATGTAACATCTAGTTTTCTCTTTATTATGCCATTAAAATGCGACTAGAGTTCGTGCAGGCTTTCAAGGCAACGATGTGTGTGTTAAAAGTAAAATAATAAAAAATGCTTTTAAAAGAAAATGTCACTTAAAATGGAAAGTCATTCATCTTCTTGGGTGCTAAAGATAAAACAGACACTAAACTAAAGCACAAAAGAAAAAATAAATTAAAAGGAACTAAAATAAAAAGGAACATTTTTTTTTGATTGAAATAAAAAGAAGGGTTACTTATTGATAGAAACTAGCCATTAGGTGTAGGTCTAGACACTAAAAAGCAATTTTTTCTGTCGGTGCAGCTTCATGCTACAACCTTCTGTTTGAAGATAAACAAATAAAAATTTTAAACTAGTTTTCATTACCTACAAAGGAAATTTATGCTTGGAAAATATTTGTTAGTCAAAAATAATGCGTCGATTCTCAGTAAAATTATCAATTAACAATACAAAATATCCTGAAGCGAAATCATGTAATCGCTACGATTCTTTCTGAAAATTAGTAAATAAATACTTTTTTACCGCTACATTTCAATGCAATTGAAATTTGATATGAAAAAAATTGTTGTATTGTAAATTCGATTTTAAATACATTTTTTATGTTGTTGATGTTAATTCTTCGACCTTTGTTGTTTAGTATTCTAATTGTTCGAGCCTTAGGTCACTTGTTTTTTACAAAATATTTATTAAATTCAATATTTTGTCAAAAACAAGTGACCTAAGGTTCGAACAATTAGAATACTAAATACATTTTTTATATGCTCCAGAATGTCTAAACCGGAAATGGAATTCAAAGCTTAAGTTCAATTCTAAGTTTTCATTTTGATCATTTGGTCACTTTTCAACTTGGACTATTGTAACTAAAACTATAGTTTATAGAAAGTTATTTTACATATCACATCAAAGAAATATAGATCTTATATAGCAGACTCAGTAAACCGTTTTCCCAGAAACTGTCTTTATAATTTATTTAATTGCTTTACTCGATTTGTTTTTCACAAAGTACATGACATAACTTCACACTTAATTGTTGGCTTTTCCTAGCACACACACACACACACACTCACATCTTGCTTATTAAAATATCAACTGCAAGCAACTAAAAGGATTTACATAAATTACTTAACAAAACATAGTTTTAGTGTTTTCATTACTGAATGCTGTTTTCGTTTCTTCTTCATTTCTTCTCATTATAACATTATTTGCACTTACAACTTAATTGTTTTTTTTTGCATTAAATGCAAGACAAAAGTTAACCAGCAACAATTTTATATAAATAACTAATCATTGCCCAAAGTTAACACCGAATGAAATAGTGCAACTAACAACAGCAACAACAGCAACAACAACAACAGCAAATGCAGTAATAAATTATCATTAATCTTGTGAATTGCATGAATTTACATAATTTTCTTAAAACAAAACTACTTTGTTGGCTTATTTCTGTTGTGGTGCTGGATTGTTTTTCTCTGCTTTCCGGCAAATATTTTAAAAATAAATTTTCAAGGAAGAAGAGAAAAAAAAATTTGCAATAAAATGAAGTAAAAACTATTAAATGCAGTTCACAGCATTATTTATAAAAGTAATAACATGCTCGGCTTTTGTACTATGGTCTAGGTGAACAAACATGCGATATCTGCGGGCGCTACACCAGATTAATTGTTGATTTAGCTTAAGGTTTTCGCCAGCCTCCAAAAAGTCCTTAAATAGGATGATATGAAATTTTGATAAAAAAAAGATAAACATTCATAAAATGAGTTCAGGTATCAGTATGGCTAAGCAGTATACAACTAGTCATAATCCGAGTTCGAAGTAATTTGGGTGCATTCTGGTGGACGTAAAACGGACATGACTTAAAATTTACTTTTCCTGCCTCCTTTACAGATGTTAATCACTACAAATTTTCCAAAAAAAAAAAAAAAACCAAAATAAACTTTTTCAAATTAATAAAACTATTTTTTAAAGCTTAAGGTCTTTTGTTTATCTTTATTAATTTTTTCCGATATTTCGCTAACAATTTGTTAGCATCGTCAGGAATCTTTGATTGTTTTTATTGTCTATTATTTTGTATAAACAATTTTTTAAACAACAATTTTTTATATAAAATAATAGAAAATAAAAACAATCAAAGATTCCTGACGATGCTAACAAATTGTTAGCGAAATTAATAAAGATAAACAAAAGACCTTAAGCTTTAAAAAATAGTTTTATTAATTTTAACAATAAAAGTCAAAAATTATAGATAAAATAAAAAACTTATTCAAGTTTGAGGAAGTAAAACTTACGCTTGATACAATTAGTAACAATTATTATTGTATTATTATTACACCATTACACTAAATAAACTAATCAAGAATATGTCGGTCACTCATCGGCAGTATTATTCAAACATAACAAGCAGTAAAAGATCTTAACTCTAAAAAGTAGATATCATTGTAAGCGAAGAAAAATATATATTTTTTTATTATATCATTAAAAAATTACTTTCTTTCATTCAATACACTGAGCCTTAGGTCAGTTTAGCTTTAACAAATATATTATTTTATCAGTAAAATCTTCAATATCTCGATACCCCTGCCCTGAGCACAATGCACAGAGAAGTATCAAAATATTTTAATAATAAAAAATAATTTTAATAATAAAATATTTTAATAAAAAATAATATCTTTTTTGAAGTGAAGTCATTTTAAGCTTAATGTATTAAACCAAAAAAAAAAAGACTAATAAAAAAAGGTCGTAAAACTAGAATATTGGAAAAGAACAAATCAGTAGAGTAATTTTATATAAAATTGATAATGATGGCTCATATTTATTTTCAGTTTAACTAAATTTAGCCTAACTGAAATCTCAAAAACTCAGCTTTACTAAACAACTAATAACTAATTTATTAACATTTTCTTCACCTTTCCACTTATATAAATAATTTTCCATTTTCTGTAGTGCTTCAGTAATTCTCCTTTACCTAAATTTTTCTTCACATAGAAATCTTTAGAAAAAAAAAAATCTATTACTTCAGTCAGTCATTAACGCAGTTTATATTGCTGTCTTTAGCTTTTATTTTTCTCACTTTTAGTAGAGTAAAGGATTTTCTTAATTTACTTATTTAACACATATTCAGCGACAACATTAACAAAATCATGTAGTTTGGTTTGCATTTCTTGCAAACACTTTCAAAAGGAGAGCCATAAATTGTTCAAAATGTCTTAACACTTGCTTCACTTGGTAACGAGTATTTAGTTGTGTTAAAATTAAATAAATTTAAATCAATTTAGAAAGTCTTCTTTGAAATATCTTAAAGAAAAAACTCGAACAGTAAATTTTTTTGCAGTTCATTTACTTATTTTCCAATCTCGTCTTCTGGCCCGGACTATTTTAAATTAAAAACATGTTTGAGACTTCCTAGTACAATTTTGTTTTCATAAACACTTGCATTATTAAAAACAAAACTAAATACATTAAAGTGTTTGAGTATGTATTTTTGGTGGCCTTAAAAGGATGCTTAATTTTTTTTTGTCTTGTGTTAGAGAAGTGCTACTTCTTCTGCCTCAAATATGAATGTAACTAAGCTTATCACGCACATTAAATAAAATTGAGGGTTTTCCATAACTATTATTTTAAATAAGACCTAAAGAACTTTGTTCTTTGAGCACTTACGCATACAACTGATAAAATTAGCCTGATTGCACTGCTCACATAATTAATTTCAACAATACTATGCCATTTAATATTTTCTTTGACCCCTTTTTTTATATTTAAATAAGTAATTCTTCAATATTATTGTCCGGTAGTAGCTATTCAAAGAAGAGTGAAATATCGAATTAACACAAAAATATATACACTTATAATAAAAAAACCTTCAGCTCAAGAAAACAATTGTTTTAAATACTATGCCATTGCTTAAAAAAACTTAAACAGCTTGTTTTTTGGATTTTGTTCTTTTGAAGCAAATTTTGTTTTGTAATAATAAGTTACACCCATATTTATAAAGACTATTGAAGTTTTATTATACTTTTATTTGATAAATATTCCGTAGAAATACTTCAAATAAGAGCTTAATAAACTTACAATAATTATTATGAATATGGCCTTTAGTCTTTTCAAAAATCAAACAATATCCTTGATAATTGTTCGGAACATACCAGCCTTCTATCTCTTCTTCTTCTTCTTCTTCTTCCAATTAGGATACTCCCATAAAAGGTTTTTTTTTTAATTTGTTGCATACAATGCTAATGATCCTAGAAGGCATCTGAATGAGCGAAATGTACGATCGACCTCCATTGAATTTTTTCTTTCTGACATGACTTACAAACCATATTAATCCTTTATATTTTCTCTGTGAAGGTGCTTTCAGACATAAAAGACATCTTTTAAAACATGTCAATTTAAAAAAATAAAAGAAGAAATATATTACAACAGCCAGAAATCGTTTTTCAAATGTCTTTATTTAGTCTTAATAATTTTCAGGAGGTACATATCCTTTATTGTATGTTTTTAATATTTCCTAACATATTTGTGCCGAGTGTTCATCCTCCTTAGAAACATGAGCCCTTGAGTTCCAGGACTGGTGGTGACAACAAGTGTGGTGGCTTCGAAACAGCTAGTTGTCCACTTTGCTAAATGTCTTTGATGTCTCCTTTATGTTATTTCATTAATGTAAACCTAAAAAATAATATCGGATAGAACGACTAACCCGTTAGTGCTTTTAGATCTGTTGGACTTTCAGAGAGTATGTTTGTAGGCTGTAGGCATATTTCTACATAATTCTTTCCTCGCGCAAAGCTCTATGGTGTGGCTGACAAGTATTAGTACGGAGTATATTAGTCTGTACCGCTCTTTATTATTAATGTTTTTCAAATGATCTTAATGTTTTATGACTCAATTTGAGTTTAATTGTGAAGAAGCTGTATGGCAAAATTTTAGTCCAAAATGAAAATTATCCGGTTTGAAACGTTAACATTATAAATAGTTTCCCTTTTGTGCGACTGTGTGTTGTAGCGCACATGCACATGCATGTCTTAGCTCTTTAAATAAATATATTACTTTTATCATTATTCGTTTTATTTGTTTATTATTTTGAAGTTTATTTTTTTTCTTGCTTATTTTTTGCAATCCTTAATGGTTTGTTATTGCTCCATATCATTTGTCTTTGCTATAATGTTTACCTTAACCTGTCGTTTTCTGTGCACTTTCTTTTGCCGTTGTGCTCTCATATATATTTTTTTGCAGATCAAGCTAACATTATATTTTCTACTCCTTTAGTTTTCGCGGTTTGGGTGCTTACTATTTTACCTCTAAGTGATTAATTAAACAGAGTTTTTCAATTACCATTTATTGGTATCATAAATCAATTTATAGCTACTACTTGCCTCAGTTAAAGTTAACAATATTTTTCACATACGTCTGACTGGCTCTACGCATGCATGAAAATGTAATAAGTTTAAAATTAAAGGAATACATTTAATGGCCTTTCCTATTTGTTGTGCATTATTTGAAGAAAAGTTGTATTGAACTTGTAGCATTACATGGTGAAGTTATTTGAGTGTTATTGGTGTACCGGTATAACAAGTAGATAATGATTTAACATTGTAGGTAGCGTGGCTTTCATTCAACTAACAAAATACATTAAATAAAAAAAAAATTAAATAAAACTTATAAAAATAGTGACAATAATTAATCAGTTCAGTTATGTATATTCTTAGGTAATTTCTTCTTCCAGACTATTTTCTTCGAGAAAATATTATTTATTTGTTGTTATTAATGGCACTAAGGTTCACCTTATACAATTCTTGTAATCGATATTAATTAAACAAGAGAAATCTTTGACTGGGGGACAACTAGCTGTGTCAAAGTCGCCACGCTTCTCGTCAGCACCCATCTTGTAAAAATCACGATATTGGTTATTTTAAGAGTATACATCACACTGATAACAAACCTTGGAAGCGCGTTCGTCCGAAAGACAGAAGTTTTGGAGAAAAATCATTTTTTTATCCAACTAACAATACAATGCAAATCAAAACAAAACTTGTTATGGGTGTGAAAAAGAAGTGTGTGAACTCAGAGGGTTGTGTTTATAAGGCATCAATCATGCCACTCAAGTTGATGTATATTTTAAAAAGCGCTTTATAAAACTAATCTAAGGAAACTTCAAATCATTCAAAATAAATGTTTAAAACCAATAGATAACAAAAGTTGGAGATATTTTACTATACTACTCTATAACGATACGCGCTATGAAATAGTCCCAGCTTTCATAGAAAAGCTAAATAAAAAACATCATTAAGAGCTCAAAATTGCTCCTGTCAATTGATGTACGAATCAATACAATTGACGCCTCGGAAATCAAATCAATTAATTGGGAAACGTCATGTATAACTCTCTTATCCTTGATAAGGACTCTGTTTATATTTTCATTTTCCCACACTTATAAAAATTTTTTTGCACATAAAATTGTTTCTTATTACTTTAATTTAAATATTTTTTATATTGCTAAACACTTTTAGACGGGCCAATGTCAAAGCAGTTAATTGCAATTTATTAAATTGTACAAGTAGATACGACAAAAGTAAGTATATCTAATAAAGAAATCCTCATGTTGCGATGCAAAAGCACCAAAAAATTTTGGTGGCTACAGATATAATGAAATATAAAACTCTTTTCCTTTTTTAATCCTAGACATACATAAATTATTTTTTTTATCCTCGCCTCATATACATGTAATGTTTTTATAAAAAGTTTCATAGCAAAAAAGTTTAAAAATTCCTTTCTTATGGAATACATATTAAAATACTATTATCCAAAAGATTTTTTTTTAATTATAATTTAAAATACTAGAAAGCTCGTTTCTGGGACTTTGTATTAATGTAACTTTTATAGATACTAGTGTTTATTATAGTGTGTAATGAAATGTTAAATATTGTAAATAAATAAACTTATCTGGAAAAAAATACTTTCGCATCAAAGTTTTACGACTGAAACTGAAATTGGTTGTAACAACTTTTGATAAAA
This sequence comes from Sturmia bella, assembly GCA_963662145.1. NCBI lineage: Eukaryota > Metazoa > Arthropoda > Insecta > Diptera > Tachinidae > Sturmia > Sturmia bella. The sequence continues at coordinate 12,195,456 of OY759171.1, read as the reverse complement.
ACTCGAAATCGTAATTATAAATGTATATAAACATAAACTGTAAATTAAAATGAGTTTAAAAATGAATGAGTAACTTTTTGTTGACAGTTCTTAAAAATATTGTCACCTGTTCAAGTCTTTAATGAAAAAGTTTTTCCTTTGCAGCTGTTTCTCTAGTGATAAATCCTTTTCTATTAACAGCCTATTTCAGGTATTTTTCTAGCTTACAATTTATACTCTAAAGCGGATGAGTTATGTAAGCACTTCACAAAAGATTTATCTAAGAAATTACGAATTTAAATAATACCTACCATGTGGCAATTTATTTGAATAATTATTTGTAAGAATTTATGGCAGAAAATCTAGCAAACAAAATATTTATATTTTTGCTTGAATGTAATGCTCTTATTTTGCATATCAATAAAAATTGATCGAAAAGATCTTTGATCTGAAACCAAAGAAAAGGGTATATATTTACTTATATCTTACAAAATATGAAGCAAAATCTTCTTACAACATTAAAGAAATATTACTGGATTTTTGTTTTCTGCTGGTGCTGTTAAATATATTTTTTAGTTGTTGTTTTGTTTTTCTCCTAAGCTTGTGCTTAAATGCTGAAGATATTGTTTTTTTTTTCTTTTAAAGTTGCTAGTAAGTCTGTTTTTCTCCACTGCAACGCATTTATTTGCCTTAAGCAAAAAATTATGCAAAAAATTTATAAAAAGTATGAAAATAAGAAAAACATACCATTTGCTACTCTTAACTTTTGCAACTTGTTGTTCGATACAATTTTTTTTTCTCTCGCGTTCGTAGTTATTTTTTGCACAAGCGTAAGCAGTAATGTAGATATTTTTTGGTATGTATGCATCCTTTTTGTGTACATACATACATATTTCCTTTTTTCTTTTGCACACTTTCGTACATACCTACTCAGTAGCAGTGTGTGTATGTACATACATATGTATATTTGCATATATGCAGCTTTGGGCCAACAGTAACAGCAATAACTACTCTAGAACAACAACTAAGTAAAGCATTTTTATGCTGCAGCTCAATGTTGATGTTGTTGTTTAATACAACAAACATTTTGTTAAGTTTAGAGTACAGTAGGCGTGTCGAAAGTTATAAATTATAAATTTTTCATATTTTTTTTTATATATAAAATATATATTTTGAAGAACTTAAATTGCAGAGGAAAAAAACAGAGAAAAAAAGAGAAAAGAAATCAGCCATCACCTGAAGTAGATTGACGTAAGTGGTAAATTTATCGACAACTAAAGCAAAAAATTACCTGATGAGTTGAACTCTTAAATGGAAGAAAATTTAGTAGGCTCACAGCGAACACTTAAGAAGCTCTATAAAATGGACAAAAAAGTTAGTGAAAGTAAGTAGTCGAAAATTACACATTTATGCGAAAATTTCTAAGGCATTGCAGAATTTAACTTTTCTCTTTCAGGGACAATTACGTTTTCCTTGTTTTCTATTTAGCAATTTTTGTTTTTTTCTTTTTTGTTTACAATATATGATTTTGACAGATAGTGCAGATAAACTTGCGATATAAATTAGAGCAGACAGGAATTTTTCGTGCTTCGCATGTGCCTTCAATATTTTTTATTTTTTTGGTACAGAGGCAAGAATGCTTTATGCATGCACAGTGGTATGTCAGACTCCGCTACAGCGTCTACCGACTAAAAAGCCTCCCCTTGTCTTCCCCGGGAAAAAAATGTAAGTCCCAGAACTGGTATGCATTACTTCAGGGTGGTTTGTGCCTACAATATGAAGCTACTTCATTTGCTGTTCAAAAATTGTATGGCGAAGCACGTTACTTCGCTCCTGATTAGGGTGTTAAGCACAAATAGAGAACGCAGCGCAGGTAGTGAAAGCATTCTATTATTGTAATCTCAATTATAATAAATACTATAAATGTATTAATTTAGGTCCCAAAATGAACCTTTTTAAAAAATATTTGCTATCTTTTTCAGCTGTCTATATGCCGACGACATTTCGATGATGCTAATCAATTCATCAGTAGACTTTTTTTTTTTAAAGGTTCATTTTTGTACCTAAATTAATACATTTCAATTGGCTGCTAAAGCAAATAAATAATTAATTTCATATTTAAATACTATAAAAACAAATTTACTAAGATGGTGTAGGAGTATTATTCGGAGACAAGTTGCTCCAACAATAGGTGTACATTCGTAAAGGTAAAATACTAAATTAATCTATTGTGTCTATAAATTAAATTTTAATAGTGTACTCCTGTTTTTCTTGTGATTTTCTCAAAAATTTAAGTACAAGTCCTTTACTTATTCCATACTTTCTAAAGAGTCGTGTTACTGACGGAGGTATACCATAAAAATGCAATACTACTCGAAGAAGAAGAAAATATTTTAAGCAACAAATATTTATTTGAAAACGATAGCTTTCCTATAAAAAATGAACGAACCAAACATAGTCTGTACTTTTGGGTTCCCATGAAATTCCAAAGGCTATTCAAGAGCCACCCTTATGTTTAAAGTTTCCAATTATAAAGTATAGTTAAAAAATGTGGCCCAACCAAATCTACCTTATGCTCTCGGCACGTTGTAATAATGAGCCTTAAAGTAGGGTGTTACTCATCACACAATATGGTCGCTACTTTAGTCAAGTATGTAATGCGTAAGCGTGTAGTTGAACATAATACAAACACACATATTTAAGTACGTATGTATGCGTATCTATACTATAAATACACCTAAGAAATTTATGCAAATTTGACTTTTGGCAGCTTAATTGGCTTAAATTGAGCTCTTTAAATACAAAAAGGCAAACAGTCGGCAGTACCATATTGTTGTAAAGCAATATTTGAAGAAAACGAAAAAAACTTTTACAATATAAAAAAGACAGAGACAGATTAAAGCACCAAAAAAAAAAAAAAACACTTACAATATAGAAAAAGACAAATGCAAATTAAACCACCGACTTGGCAACAAAAGCATCAAACAAATATTCACATTTACCATACCATACCATTCAGCCAATCAAATAAAATCATTAAATAAAACTGCCAACATTGTTGTTAACCAATCATATAACACTACACCAACAACAACAACAACAACAACAGAATAGACAAAAAAAAAACCATCAAAATTCAAATCAGTTTGACAATTTTAAGATTTGACATTTTGACTTTGACATTTGTTATAGTTTGTACAGTTTTTGTTTATTTTTTTTTTGTTGTTGTTGTGGGTATTTGTGACTACACAAATAATAGAGTTGGTGTTTGTATATTTGTACGAATGTTAGTCATATTCAGAGTTGCTGTAAAAAGCTATTCGATTTAGGCTTTAAAAGAAATAAACTTGTTTTTAGCCAAAGCTTAGATTAAAACAAAACATATTCAGTTTTGCTGTCAGACAATCACTTTCAATTAATCTTAATTAAAAAATAAAAAAATATGTCTTGCTTTGCTCGTTGTTTAATGCCATTGTTACTCTTGTCACAAATATGTATGTCTGTAGTTGTTGTTCGCTTTTTAATCAAATTGTTTGTTTGTTTGTTGATTTTTTAAATATTTTAATTAACAAAAAAAAAAAACTTCTTTGTTATTGCTTTTTGTGTACATGGTTTTTATACAAACAACTAGTGACATCTAATGTCAATTACTTGACAACTGCTTATCACTCTAAATACTTGTGATTGTGATGTGTTCTGAATAATGCCTGTTGAGTTCAGGAAATTTATAGCTGTATAAAGAAGTGTGTATATTTATTGTGGATGTTACAAGCATGTAATTGACTGGCCATTTGTATGGTTGAGTTGCAGTGTTTTCATTTTAATAATAATTCAATTTAAACAACACAAAAATTAGCAACCAGTAGAAAAAATTGGTATGAAAATTTTAAGAAATTTACTGCCTTTTATAGTTTACGCAATCATTTTATGGCTTCCACGCTCGTATATAAAAACAAGAAAAAAGTACCTTTTATGTGTGTATTTAAAATTCCTTAAATACCTTAAGTGACGAAACATCCAAATCAGATTGAACAATCAGACTAAATACCCATACTTGCATTTTGCATTGTGAACTCCTTTTCTTTCTATGTAATCAATAACAAGTATTCTTTTTTCTTAAATAATTTGAAATTTTTACTTTTGTTTTTACCAATCACAGGACTAATATTAAAAAGATTGACTTTTTAGGCTAATAATGGTCGCACCTTATTCTTTAATGTAAATAAAAGAATTTTATTTCATCATCTGTTTTTTCAAGTTTCGGCAATAATTTTTGTCGACTTCTTCAGGAGATGTTTTTTATTTTTTATTCTAATCGTTTAAATTACCTTTGTCAAGTTTGAACATAATAATAAATAAAAACCAAATGATATTCTATGTAATAGCAATACAAATTTACACATATCCAAAGTAACTATACGCCCTGGGTGCCTGTCGAGGAATCAAAGTTATGACCAACCCGCTACAAGTTTTTGCTCTCCAATATTTCTTCCAAAAAACACCAGACCTGGGCCCAAATGAATGAACTGTTGAATGAACTATCAACATAATGTAAAACAAAAACAAAATAAACAGCAATCACACAGCATAAGTGACGAAATTCGTTCGATATCGAATGCGACGATTTGGCCGCTGTACTACGCCTTCTTAGAAGCTCTCATTCGTAGGGAAGGCCCCCCTTCAAAGAGACGCGGTACAAGATCGGTATGTTTAGAAGTTATATTAGGCAAAAACTTTTTGGAGTTTGGTCATTTGACTCTTCTGCGGGCAGCCTGAGGCTAGTTAGTGTAATGGGGGAAAATTTAAATTTTGTAAGGCTTATATATAGATCCTTGAGATTATTTGCACCCAGATTGCCCGCAGAGGAGTCAAATGGATCGGCCAACACTAAAAAATACTGATTTGTGCTGTGCTATAGAAAAACGAAGAAAAAAGTTGAAAATCGGATGCTTCGAAAATGATTTTTTTATATGTCACAGAGAAATCTTTTTTTAATATTGCCAGAAGCTCGTGAAAACTGGAGGGCACAACATGGACAAATATTGTCCATACTAATCAACCTGGCTTAACGTGTATCTTATTATTGCATAACAATGTATAAATAAATATACATAAATATATGCACTTCTCTATATATCTCTATCTTAAGGCCAAATAAAATTTAGTGTTCACCACAATTGTGGTAAAATTCTATAATAAGTAATAATTTATTTTATATGTCAAAGACTTGTTAAATCTCTATTTGAAATAATCAATAATCACAGTAAATAACCACAGTTAACAAATACTGTTGTTGTTTTTTTTTTATACATTGTATGGCAATCAACAATTCCAAAAGTTTTTGCTGCAATTCTTGCCACACCAGTGGGGCTTTGAAATTGAATGGCTAGGAAAATTGAAAATCTAGGTCAATGCTTTCAAGAATGCGACAAATCGACAATAGCAATAAAAATTATTTTGCATTGAATGAATTATGTTGTAAAGAATTGAATGAATCGTTTGTGTTGGTTGTTCAAAATAATAAACATATTTATGAAATGAAGCATAAGTAAGAAAAAGAAAAAAAAACATCAAATAAAGCCCTTTGCAATATGTTCATTTTAATAAGATTTAAGTGGGTAAATTAATATCTTTTTATAATAATGTTTTAGTTTTGTATTTTTTATTTTTTTCATTCATATATGCCGGCAATTTGAAAGAAGTATAAATCGAGAAAACCACAACAATTAAAATCCAAAGGCTGTAATTTAATATTGCAACATTGTAATGGGAAACATATCTGCCACCTTTAACACCATAATGGAGGTGAAAAGCGGTAGCAAAAGCTTATGAGTTTATTTGCATTGTATTTGCTACCACATGCCTGTTTTAAATGCATTAGAGTAAGTTTGGGAGCCAGTGATAATATTTATTTTTAAATAAAATTTAATAAGAGTTCATGAGGTTTCACATAAAGCAATGTTTGTAAACTGTTAACAAGTTCATACACCTCCAATATTTTTATATACTACTTTAGGATCTCATTTATAATAAATATAGGTCTATTAAACTTTTATTGCACAAATGTTACAAACAAATTTGTAAAGTAAGATCTTAATACATCTAAAGTAATTTTTATAGTAGCTGCTTACTATAAACTCGCTTTTGCCGTGACGTGTTTCCCATTGAGATTGCATAGAGTGACGCACACACACACACATTCACTCACATGCACTGCAATTTACAATGAAATCTCCAACACAATATCAGTTGTGATTTTTTCCTGTTATCATAGATATGACAAGTTACTTGTTTTAAATATTTAAGCAGATGAAATCATTTTATTATGATAGCATCAGCGCAATCTGCATCAAAGCCATATCAATGTATTGAAACATTTTGATATTATTGAAAAACACATTTTCCTGAAGAAGATACACTAAGGCGTATCGAAATATAGAATAAACAATAAATAGAAAGTATATTTATTGAAAATAAAATGACCTTAAGCTCAATTATTAAACCAAATAAGGTTAAATAAAAAAAGGTGGAAGAACGCGTATCCAGAACATTAAAAAAAAACTAAACTGAAGAAATTTACTTTTTTTCTTGTTGTTGATAAAAACTTTAACAGAAAATTTGTTTTTAAATATTATTATATTATTGCTCTGAAGAAGCTATCCGAAGCAGGTTTCGCTCTCCAGCTAATAAAGCAAATAAATAAAAGCAATCTAAGGCTCGAAAAAAATATAATCCTTTTTGCATACCAGCGTTAGGCGACAAAGTATTGCAAATTTCTTTCCTGCTATTCAACCTCTGGCACAAAAAGAGCAAGCCTCAAAACCACGAAAACTGATGATTAATTAAATTTACGTTACCTTAAATAAATCTTTACTATAATTGCCGAGTGATTGAGTCTTTCTTCTGGTAATTTCCTGAGCTGTTAGAATTCACAGGACCTTCTAGGCTTTCTATAAGCCCCAATAATTCTAATGATTGCAGTTTTTCACGAAGTTGAGTCTATAGCAAGGCAAAAATACATTCAGACTCTCCACCATTGCTCTATAATCAAGTATAGCAATACATAATTGTGGACCCTCTTCTATGGAACTTACGGTACCTTTCAAAAGTTGATACGTTCCAGCAGTAAGACTCAACTCAATCAACGATGAGTCGGAAGTGGCAAAAAAATATTTGGGCCGTTTATTCCTATAAATACTTTTGGTTAAATAATCGGGAATCATCTTGCGATGATTCGCTACTTGAAGGGATACCACTAGAGATCTAGTTACTAAGATGACCAGGGCTTACCTGCATCTATCCACCATATAAAGTAAATGTCAATTCGGTCTTAGAAACAATAACACTCATGCCGTTTTCGTTTCTAGGGCAAAGAGCAACATTTTTAATTTTGTATGACAACCAAAATTCTTAAGGGCAGTGAATTATTAAATTTTTAGCAATTTAGTTTTACTAATGTCTTAAAAATGGCATTTTAGAAAAAACTGCAAAAGAAGTGCGTAATTGTGTGTAGAAACAAAAACGGCATTAGTCTTCCTCCTGGATGGAGAGAGAAATACAACAGCACGTAAAGAGCGAAAGAGAGAGCAGATAATTCTGAACAAAGGCAATAGTTTTATGTGATCAAAAATATAAAATAACAAAATATCAAAAAAAAAAAAAAAATTACGGAACGTTCATAGAAGTATAACAAATGCTTATAAATTCAGGATGGCTTAGCTTAAATCTAATAACGTGTACTAGATACTAAAATACTTTTGAGAGATCTAGAGTAAAATAAATTTTATTTTGTTTTCTTTTAATCTAAGTTTTGAATTATAAGGAAAACATGAATTCAACAACTGCAAATAAGTAAAAACGCTTTAATTCCGCCAATCAAGTTGCTATTTAATTATTTTTCCATATATTAAGGCTCCACTACGAGTTATATGATTTCGCATTAAAAAGTCTTCATTTCACAATTCCATCCCGCTGTCACTCTTATAATACCTCTTAATCTCTCAAAAGCCCATGTAATTATTTAACGTTAAAAATAATTACTAAAGTGCGTTTAAATCATTGAAAAGGGGTAAGCAAATCTGTCCATATTATTTTAACAATTATTAATTTGACCCGTTTTTTTTCTTTTCTTTAGAGCTTCAGAGTTTTCTTCAGGATCCTCACAAAATTGTGTGCCAAAGTGAAATAAATTACAACAAACAACATTTTAATTAAAGCCCACTGTGTAACTGAAAAGTAATTTCAATACAAATGAACTCCACCCACCGTTAAAATAAAACGTAATGAAAAATGTTCAAGCTGGAAAAGAATCAGCAGGACCATTAAAACGAAAATGTATAATGGAATTTGTTATTGTTTTTTTTTTCGTTTCGTTTTCATCTTGGCATGATATTCTCATGCACTTGAGAGATTTTTCGGGGTATAACTAAATTACTCATGGCCCAATTTTCAATTAAAATTCAACGCACAATTTTTCAATACCTTAAAAACATTGAATTTTTCTGCCGAAATTGCAAAAAAAAAAAAAAAACAGAAAAGAAAAGAAATAAGGACTTTCCAAATAATAAACAGACATTTTAAATCTTCTTTTTTCGAGAGTTTGTTTTTTCTTTTTTTTTTTTTTTGGATAAACTTTTCCTAAAGAAGGTAATCAATGTTTGGTTGGGTTTGATAGTAACGAATTTACGGTTGCTGTTTGCGTATACATTTCGCACAGTGATGATGGTAGTTGGTGGTGTTACTGATGGTCGTATTAAGCAAATAATGAAATTTTAGACCTCCATCAGTTAATCGCTTAAAGCGTATAGAACATACTTTTTGAAATGTGTTTTATTGGAACAACAACTACAGCAATAACAACAACAGCACCAGCACCAGCAGCAACATTATCAACAAAACAACAAAAATTATAGCAGAAAGTGCAGTTACTGCAACAACATCCAATAAACACAACATCAAAATCAGTTTTCGTATAATTTTTTTCTTCTTATTTCTTATTTCACCGTTTTTTGTTCATTTCCTACTAAACCATGTGTAATAAATAAAAATTTATTCTGAAATGAAACATTAACAGCACTCTGCCGCTGGAGAATTTTATCCGAAGAGTCAAAGGAAAAAAAAGCAAGGATTGGTGTCTACTTTTGAAGAATGGTGTAACAGCGGCGCGCGGACTTTTGAAAAAAGTGCAAAAGTTAAAATAATGCTGGCTAATAATTACTAAAATTTTAGATTTGGAATACGGCCTTCTATATGTCTTGAAAGCTAAAGTGATCTTAAATAATAACAATATATATAAGTTTTGTGCAGAAAGGCTGTTATTGTAAGTTGTTCGCCAAAATACCATTTCAGTGATAACAAGTGCAAAACCCTGATCGTAATGTTTAGATAAAAACCAACAACTGCTTTCTTAAACACTCACGGTCTAGTTCATAAGCGTTATATAAAGTTCTTATAAGCGAAATATTTTGAAAGCGGTATTCATAAACCAACAATATGGATTATTTTATCACTAACTTATTGTAGAAAAGACCCCACTGTAAATATGTAATAAATTGATTTTTATGAAACCACATATTTTTCAACCCAAAAATCTCTATAAATTTGAGGCCTAGAAATGTATGTATGTAAATTTAACTCAAACCTGATTCTTTCTCTACTCTCGCATATAAAAATTAATCAATTGTCTCAGTGATGTATCTATTTACTTTTTTGCTTTACAGGTCAACCTAAATTAGCGCGTTATGCGTATTTTTGCTGTGTAAACCAGCCATTTTCACACAAAATGGGTGGCTTAGACGGCAATAATGAATTTGACGCTCTAATTTAGGTTGGACTGTTAGAGATAAAATAAACATTTTATTATTAATAATTTTTTTAAAAACAATGATACGTGTTGACAAGACATAATAAAAAAAAAATTTCATATACATATATGACTATTCGCTCTTTTTACATAACAAGCCGCATAATTTATGGTTTTTGCCAGAACAGAAAATAAAATAATTACAATTTTATTAATTTGCTCTTGTTCACTTATCAATAATAATTTTCGCTAAAGATTTATTACGGCTCCATCGTCTGATTACTAATTTGTAGACGATGTATACATTAAGGGTCTTATGCATAATATATATTTACACCGGTATTCATAAAAAATAAAACGTTGCTCAAATACATTTTAGAAAAAATTTTATATGTTGTGTTTCAACAATATTTTATTTTTTATGAATACCGGTGTTATTAAGATTTATTAAACTCCTTTTTGACAAATTTTCCATACAAATATGTCAAATAAGAGCCTTAGAAGACTGAAATAAATTTTATGAATTTGGAGGTAAAAAAATTTTATGAACTAGACCGTCAATAGCTTATGTGCACACATTTTTTTAACATTTAAAATATTTGAATTATCTTATTTAACTTTTTTTGCTAGAGTTAATGGCAAACTTGTAACCGCCTAATTCATAAAAATTATAACAGGCTTATAAGACTGTTATTTGACATATTTGTATGGGAAATCTGTCAAATAAGAGCTTTATAAACTTGTTATAAGTCTTATGAATTAGACGGTTATTACGGGTGAATCGTCTGATTACTAATTTGTAGACAATGTATACAGTAAACATTTTTTTTAGCATTTAAAATATTTGACATTTTTCATATAACTTTTTTTTGGTAGAGTTAATGGAAAACTTGTTTTTTTATCTCATATTTTCAAAATATAAGCTTGACCAAGCTCGTTATCTAAAAGAAAACAGATTAATTGCGACAACCGAATTTATCGCCAGTCGAATTTTGACGATTACACCAACTGTGCTTCGCTAATTCTCGTTTTGCACGATATTTTTTTACACGAGTTGCCAATAACATGGCGGAGAAAATGCACCAATCTACTCCTTTTGCTCGAAATTTACTGTTTTCTACACGTTCTAAAATTTTCATTCTGTTTCGTTTCATAGTTTGTCGTGAGCACAAAGTGTATACAAAAGCATACCAGAGAAAACACTTGAAACAGATTTGATTTGATGACCTTGTAGCAGAGAATATCTTTACACTGTGAAAACCAACCAGGAAATAGATCAATCACTACGGAAATATGTAGAGCAGAAATGTGTAGAAGTCAAAATTCTTTTAATAGTTTATAATGGGCCCAGTCGCCTAACGTTTGATCTTCTTAACACATAAAGATAGTGCTTTTGTCACTTGATATCACCTCTTTGATTCAGCGACCACGATGAGGTCGTTAAAGCAATTGTTTTAATAACTTAGGCTCAGTAGAAAAAAGAAACATAAATGTTGCAGAAGCTTAGAAATCACCGTTTACAATTATGAATTGTATTACACATACTTCTATAGTCTATATATTATGCAAATCGACATTAAACGTTTCACCAGAATGTGTAAGCCCCTTAGATGAGAATGATCTATTTAAACTTCTGGCAAATGTAGAAGCGGTGGAAGTTGATGAAAAAAATGATGAAGTTTCGATTTTAATAGCTGATGTAATTAATACACAAGGGAAGATTATTTCTTTAATCAGGATAATGGAATGGAACGCGCATTAAAATTTCAACGCAATCTTCAGTTATGTGCAGCTGGTTATAAAGAGGTATATGGGGAATATAAAAAAAACCGAAAACATCAATAACAGAATATTTGACAACTGAAACCTACTCGGTCAAGAATAATGAACTTAATTTTGTATTTGATTCGATGGCTGTATCTGACGCGTCTACTGATTGCACCCTTTCAAACGACAATGAACCTCCAGGGCTGATATTCGAAAAAAATGTACTGATATTTGTGTGTGTTCTTTTCAGTTATAACTGAATTATTAGAGTTTTATTAGTTTTATTAGAGTTTTGTTTTAATTATTCTTTAGTTATTATATTATTTTTGTTAAAAAATTAAATTAATTATTTATTTGCCTTGAGGTCCAAAAATAGACCTTACAAATGTTTGCTGGCGGTGTATAGACGACTGAGAAATACAGAAAACATTTGTGAGGTTATTTTTGTTCCTGAATTAATACATTTGAATTTTGTTTTATTTTTATTATTATTTTATTTTAGTTCATTTTTGTACTACGGCTAAAGTTTTAAGACCATATTCATAATAATTATTGTAAGTTTATTAAGCTCTTATTTGACGTATTTCTACGGAATATTTGTCAAATAAACGTGTAATAAAGTTTCAATAGTTTTTATGAATATGGGTGTTATTGTTTTTTAAATATTTATATTTTTTAATAAACTTGTTTTATTTGAACTTTTCTTTCACGGTTTTCTGAGCAAATGCACAACATTTTTCTAACTTACACGATTTTTTAAAATTGATGAGCATATTCCTTAGTTCCTCATATATCGTGAGTATTTTTTACACGGCTTTTTCAGGAATACACCTACCATACATAAAGAGAATCAGGTGTACTTTGTTCTCTGTTTCGTAGAAAATGCAGTTAAAGTTCCCTCCAAAAAAATTCATACGAAATAACTACGAAAGCATGTTGCTGCAGTTGCAGTACTCTGTTTATGTGGTGAAAATTTACGTAATGTTTCTGGCAACATGTTTTGTACAGCCCCAACATATTTCTAGAAACTTTTTCTGGATACGAAATAATATGACGAGAAGTTAAAGTTTGCCCACTGCAGCTCTATACACTCACAAGCAGAACTCCAAGAGAGGCCCAAGCAAAAGAGAAGGAATAATTTCGTCTTCTCACTTGGGCGTTTACACGAAGTACCGCAATTTGGTTAACCTTACCAAGGCAATAAATTAATTTTTTGTGAGTTTATTTCTTGAAAACCCTTTAAAGTAACTAAATCGAAATAACCAGAAAGTGAAATAAAAAAAATTTGTTTAACATTCTAGGTTTTATTTCAATTTTTTGTTTCATTTTGCATGTTTGTTTTTTCTTTGGCTGATCGAAAACTGTTTTCAACATCAAGCAAACGTCTTGGTTCATTTTTATTATAGTTGCTTAATGCTTAAGCTTAGCTTTTTTTTCCATATGTACGTTGTTCGAGGTTTTTGTTTAAGGTTTTCGTTATTTTTTTGAAGATGGTTTGACAAGCTGCCGTTGCTTGTATTTACTTCCTTTTGGTGATCTTATTTCATTTTTGGTTTGTTTGTTTGTTTGGTATGGCGGCTGTGCTGTTGTTGTTACGTTTGTAAATTTGAAATTTCTTACTGTGTCGTTCTTAAGTTTAAAATATTGTGAATCGTCGATGATTGTTTTCTGGTATTTTTGGAGTTGCACGTTGATGTTTTCATACTTTGTTGTATTCAGTTGTTGTCGTTGTTGTTGTTGTTGTTGTTGCATTTTAGAGGGGCGTTTAGCTGCCACGTTTGCTTTTGGAACGAATTGGCATTTTACGCATGGTTCTGCTATAGACATTAAATACTTATAAGCCATGTTTTTCTTTGAGCATATGATTGTTAGTAAGTTTGTGAAAAAGTAAATGTGTATTTAAGTATGCATTTGTAGTGTACATTAGTGTGTTTGTGGCAACTTATTGTTGATATGTATTATTATTTGTTGTTATTTTCGTTGTTGCTCGTACGCAACAATAATAAGCATTTTGCGTTTGGCATGTGAAAGAATTATGTACATTTTAGTACGCTTTTACTTTTGTAATTTCTTTTCTGGTTCATTACACACAAAAAAAAGAAAGATAAAATCGCACTAAGCACTGAGAAATTATAGTTAAGTTAGGTTTTTGCTATATATTAATTTTTTGTTTCCTTATGATGTTTAAATGCAATTAGTTCTCTTATAAATATTATAATTAACAAGATTATGAGAAGCCTCGTTAGTAATTGAATAAGTTCCTCACTAAATTTAAAATTTTTTTTATCGCAATAAAACAGTTAGAACAATCTGAGTGTAGATATATTTAGAAATGGAAGTAAAAGAGAGCATCCGTAAATTAAAAGTGAAGAAAATTACAGAGCTCTAGCCCTGACTTAAATAATAATAAAAATCAGTACAATAGACTCAATATATTCCCGGTCTTGTCAGAGTATATTTATGTGCTACTCAAATGAAGCTTTTCTTTAGTTACTGATTTGCAGCAAGTGTCAGCATTTGCTATATGTACCCACAGTTTTTGCAGTACTACAGTATTTTAAATTTTAATTTGGTTTGTATAATCGAGCCACACACAATTAAAAAAAGGTTACAGTGGTCTTGTTTATTTCGGAAGATTTGCTTACCATCGCAATGCTGCATACTTGCCAAGTCCCGGAGAAACAAATATTTTGTTAGCCTTATTGTTACTGAGAACATATGCATGTAAGGTCATTGTTCTCGAAGTACTTTTCACATATTTTCATCGTACTTTCACAGATAAAAAGGAACCTTTTTCTGGGTACTGCCAAATCTTCGTATTTGCAATCCATCAGGTTCTCTTACTTATGTTGTCTATTTGTTATTTATTTTGTTCAAAGGTTGCATTAGTGTGAGTCGATAGTTCGTTTGATATAGAACGGGAAGATTTAGTCCAGTTCTTGATTACACTCAAAATATGTTATATAATTTTAAACCTAGAAGAGTTCGTGAGCCCTTTTTTAGAATTAAATAATAATACAGAGATAAGTAAGCCACATTGGGCACACTTTAGCCGATCGCTGTTGAATTGCCTGATAGCTCAGCTGGTCATCCAGATTGTAAGTACACTTGCCACACATCACAAGTGTATATGAAACAGTGGATATGGAGCAGTAAAAATCTTGTCTTAGAGGACTTCGAGTACAGTGTAAGATTTAACTGAAAAATATCAAAAGACTACATTAGTCTAGTAGAGATCCCAGACTCATTTGGATAGAAATTTATAGTAATGCACATAGTTTTTTGACAGCATCGTCTGAATAAAAACTCTCTTTAAAAGTTAAAAATATAATACCTTTGTAATCTCGAGCGATTATTTCTAGCAGGTGACATATGACAAGAACTCTCATTACAAAACAAAAATTATAAGTTCACTTTCTATGGCATTACACACATAACGAGTCATTATTTTGTTCAATTTATACTCTGACTGTGATAAAAGTCAAAGTTGTTAAAGGTTCGCTTATCATTATACATGGTCATACAATTTTTGAGATCTTAGTAATCGCATGAATAAATTTTGGAAAACTTTTTCAGGAATACTTTATTATTACCAATTTAGTACCATTATTTGCTGTTATTGTTAATAAAAACAAATATAGTTACATGTCTTTGCTTTTAGAGTAACGATATGTTTTATGGCTTATATTGTTTAAATAACTAAAAAAGAAAATTTTGAACATTCATCGATTTAATTAATTTCATTTCATTTATTTCAAATTAAGTATGGTTCTTAAGTCTTTTGATATGACATCATAAAACAAGATTTATGGCATAAATTTTACCTCAATTTCTATTAGCTATTGACAGTACAGCTGTGAGCTGCTACAAATATAATTTTTTTTATACGTTTCTGATTTTTAAAAAATCTAAGACGAATAAGTGTTACATAAATTAATTAAAACAGTAATTTTTAATTTTACTCCGTCAGTAAAAAAATTATGGACTTTAGTCACTGTTTAATTCTTAGTTGGGGTCAAGGCCTAATCATTATTGTTGAATGTTTAAAAGATTGTAAAAATCGAATTCAATTCTAAATAAAATATTTAACATGAAATGAAAATTTGTTAAAAAAATTATTTTTAAATTCTCCTTTAAAAAAAAATGAAAAAAAGAAAAAGCTTAATATATGATTTATGATCTAAAATTTCTTTCAGTGCATCTTTATATGCTGTGGAAACACCCTCTTTGCTTTGGCGATTTTGATTATCCTTTAAGTTGTATTTTATATTGTTCTTCCTTTTTGCATGTTAATTTTTTCTTTTCTCAATTTTATGTATTTCTGTTTTCGTGCTCGTTCCTTTTTTCACCGATAATGTATTGTGACATTTGTATGTTACGTATGTGCCACACTCTCAACATATTGTACAAATGAAATGTGAGAATATTTTGCGTATAAATTACAATTTTCTGACATAATTACGGTAAAGCAGTACATAAATACGATTTAAATGAGCCACACATAAAACACAATCAGACAGCCAGCAACAATTTACAGAGAACAAAAACCAAAAAAAAAAAAAAAGGAAGAAAGATGAAACATTTAAATGTAACAAGCAGAAAGTATTTTTGATAAAAATCATAAAATGTCATAAGGACTGTCTTGTTTTTATATTCAACTTTAAATGATATAAAAACTGAAATATATATGACCATTAAACTGAAATTAACACTTGAGTGATTTATTTTTTGTTTTTTTGAAAATCTAAAAATAATAAGAAAAATATTTCATGATAAAAATTGATTATTGCAAAATTATTTTTAACATTATTGCTTAAAACTATTACACAATTGTCATGAGCCATACATCAAAATTTTAAATTAAATTTTGTTGGCAAACATGTTGGGTCATATATCATCACATTAACATTGGTGACAACGATGCCAGCCGCTGTTTTTGTTTGCTTGTTTGCAAGCTTGTTGGCAACAAAAAGACTAAAACATTAACAAATAAACGAAAAAGAATATAATTGAGCTTGTTTCGTTGCGATAACCGTGCAATTTTAAGTTAAATTATCAATTTAAATATTTCTTTTATGCATTTTGTTTTATGTTGCAGCCAGCACTACATAAACTTTGGTTTTATTGAGATTGTGGCAGAATTTTAAATAAATGTATGTATGTATGTATATGCATAAATTTATCTACATATTTATTATTGGCACTAAATTTATGCATGCTTTAATAAAATATCTATAAAACACGGTTATAAGAGAAAAAGTCATGGAAACATATGCCAAATAAAAATAAAATATTCCCCCGCCTTATACCCAAAAAATAGGATTGCCATTAGTCTTTAAATTTAGGCTTATGCGACAAAACAAGCAAAGGATATTTTTAGTTGAACATAAAATCAAATGTTCATATTTTGGATATTTAGTTAAGAAGTTTTTTGCTATAAAAGGGGAGGGGGATATGACGAATCGCTAAACGCAGTTGAAGTAATACTGTTATTTTATAACTTTTTTGTTTGGAGCACAAAAACAATATTATTAAACTATCTTAAATTGTTAGAATATTGTGACGCCATATGACACCGTTTGAATTCCCCAACATAAACAGGTCATTCTATAAACAATAAACTGTGTTACGTGGTTATCTTAAATGTATTAATTTTCCTTATTCGAACTTTTTCTTTTATTATCATTTTCTATTACATTTGAGGCCAAGCTCAAAGTCGTTCTATATTAATTTTTGATTGATATTAATTAAACAAGGCAAAAAAAAAAAAAAAACAGCGAGGACTAGATGAGCAACAGAAAAAATACCCCTACGTGGCTGAGTGCTATGAGCACTGCTTAAAAAACATCAGCTTCTGACTTCAAGGACGGGTGCTCTTGGGAAGTGTGGCGGCTTTGAAACAGCTAGTTGCCCACCTAGCTAAAGTTTTTTGATATTTTACCTACCTAGTTTATTTAATGTGAATCACAAAAGTAATATTGAACGATTTGAGTGTAGTAAACGTAATATAAAAACACTTTTATCTTATTTCGATATGCATTGTTTCCTTTTTTGGAACTAAAGTGTTTCGCAGTAATTACAAGAACAATTTTTATACAGTCACATAATAAATTCAATAATAAGCTTTCACAATAATTTTGATCACAATAATTTTACTTAAAGTTTGTTCATTGCATCAAAAAATTTTGGCAACAAGTTCATGAATTAAAAATATGCTTTTTGTGAGTCTAACATGTTTCCATGTTAATCATACATTAGTTATAGATAATGTCAAAATCAACTATACTGAAGTTTTTATGGGTGGTGACTGCAAAACTATTAACATTTAGCAAACAATTTGTTTATGGAGATAACAAATTTGCTTGGGTCATTTTAAATGAATATATCTCTACTTACTGCCAGCGCTACGATGTCACACGTGATAGTTGGCTCCCTTTGCTAGAAGCAAAACAATAAAATATTTCTAAATTTTGCTGTTGTTTTCTGTGAATTGGGACAGATGAACAATATCTATTGACATAGTGGGCTTTGCACTTATGAAATCGAGGCCTTGGCTGAACATATTTTATTTTTGTGTGCAGGATAAAAATATTTTTTGAGGTACATGCCACTAAAAACCTTAACACCAGTATTCATGAAAAAGAAAACGTTGCTTAAATACATTTTAGAAGAAATTTTATATGAAAAATTTTTTATCAAATGTGTTTCAGCAATGTTTTATTTTTTATGAATACCGGTGTTAGTAATTAAACTAATTTATGTTTCCATTTTCTTTAAAAAAAAAAAAAAAATATTTCTATTAAAATGGCAACTCTTTTCATTTGCATTGAATAAAAATCGAATAATTTAGATTTGTGTTTTTTTTTTCCAACAAGCATTTTAACTAAAGACTTCTATTTTCAGCAGTGATTTGTTGTGTTAAATTGTAATGCCATTTGTTCAAAATTCATAATGTTTGCTTTGGCCAACAGGCAGCTTTGTTCAGCTTAATTTATACATATGTTTGTACATATATCGCATCATACATATGTGTAATGTATGCCCAGGGCTGGGCAGTATTTGATATACGTGTGTTTGAAATACGTATCTAAATTACAAATACGTATTTGGTATTTGTATTTTATTTTAAAAACGTCTAAGCGCTTGAGTATTTTGTATTTTGTATTTCAAATACTTGTGCTTTCAAAATACATTTTTCCAAATATATTTTTAACTTATGCTAGAAAATATGTGCTAAAAAGTATTTCATTCATAATTAAACCAAAAACCAAATTTTATCACTCTTTTATTTCCAAAAAAAATGGCCATACTACAATTTAATTACCAAACACAAAGTACCTGTGTAAAGTAAACGCAACTGAAGGCCTACACATTGAGAAAGTTGTCAAGCTTTCAGAAAGTTAAACAATGAAAAAATAGTATATAAGGAAAAAACAGCTGAAGACATTTTGGTCTAAAACAAGAAGAGCAAAAACTGTCAACCAGAAGTTGACTTGGATATACTTTATATAGCCTTTGTTCAAACGTTTCCCAATTGTCAATTATTTCATTCGCCATATTTGAATAGCTGATGTTTATGAAAGGAAACAAAAACTTTCTTGACTAAAAGTATTTTATACTTTGTATTTCAAATACTTGCTTTTAGAATGCAATATTTTATATTTCATATTTTAAATGCGTGGAGAAAAAGTATTTGTATTTTGTATTTCATGTATTTTGTATTTTAAATACATCAAAGCATGTATTTTGCCCAGCCCTGTGTATGTCTTACAAAAACTCTCAATGTGGCAAACGCAACAGTGTTGCCTTATGAATTAATTTTTTCTTTTTTTTCACTTTTGTCTATAAACGTTTGCGAATTGAATTGAAATGCCAATTTCATAATTTTAGTTGTTTTGTCTTAAGAAACCATTTTTTTTTCTCTACGTAAATAAAACTTCATACTTTATGTGCATATTGATATTTATGGTTTATTTTTGCAAAGGAGCTTAGTGTGTGTTGCGTTTAAGAGATTAAAGTAGTTTGATATTTTTTTAGTTTTGTGTATAATTTGTACGTGTTATTTGCTAATTTTCCAAAATTAAGGAAATATTTTATAGTTTATGGATACAAAAAAAAACACATGTTGTTTTTTATCACGTGTTGCTGAGTACTAATGTTCATATTGATATAAAATATGTGTAGAAAAAATATGTATGAAATTATGACTTTAACATGACCGCATGGTGTGATTCATAATTATTGATTCAAATTTGCATTTGTCTTTTGGCTTGGGACTTATCTTGGCTAGACAGTGTGCTAAGTTGCCCAATATATTTTCTGCCACACAAAAAAAAGAAGGTTATTGATACACCTTAAAGTAAAACTACTATTAAGAACTAATGCTTATAAGTGATAAGATTAAACAAATTTTTGGTTGCATACAAAATTTTATGTGCTTTGTAAGTTGGGCCAACCATTTTAAAACGCATTTCTAAGCATTAAACAAATTTTTAGTTTTCGCTGAGGTTTCTAGTTACTGAGCGAATCTATAAAGTGTGTTTAAAATTGCTATTTTATGCCTTAAAGTGACATTTATGTGTTATGACAGTCTTTATGGAGGTAGTTTGACAGGAAATGAAGGTGATAATAATAAAGAAAAAAACTATTTTCAATTTAAGTGGTTACCGTTTTTTTTGTATCTATTTGTTTAGTTTTGATAAATCTGGGTACTTGCCTGAGGCAATATAATACTGTATTACTGTCTGAAATATAACCTTAATCTTAGCACTTGCCATACATTAGCGTTTGAATCTAATGCCTGCTTCTCTGAGGTAATCATTAACAAATTTTCAAAGTCAGGAAGTATAAATCTGGTTTTCGGTTAGCCTAAGTTTAAACCGATCTATATTCTTATTTATTTTATCTATTCCACTCTTATTAATTTCAATTGAATAAATTTAGTATAGAAATAAAAGCGATGGGATTGCATTTTTGCTTGCTTGTTAGGAATATAAAAATATATTTAAATCATTTTGACTTTCAAAAAAATTTGTTTGCAAAAAAAAAAACTTTACACATTTAATTGCACAATTGTCTAAAACATAAACATTGTTTGCATGTTTATGTTGCCACCTACAAAAATCACGCCACATTCTAAGTAACAACAAACACGAGTTAAGCATAATGGCAAAGCAAAAAAAAAAAAACAAAAAAACCTCAACTGGCAGTACTTTCAAACCTAAGCAAGAAATTAAAGTGGAAAAAATAAGTTTTAAATAAAAAAATATTTTTAATTGAGACCTTATCGTCATAATTAAAACCAACAATAAGGTCGTAAAATGTTTGCCTTTGAGAAAAACGCCATTTGCTGTAGTTGTTGCTGCAGCAGTTATTTGTTTAAGAATCATAACAGCTTCAAAATAAATCATTTGCCGAAGCCAACAACCACCTACTTAATAGATGAACACACATTGTTTTTGTTGTTGCTTAAATTTTGACAACAAAAGGAACTTTTAATCCAACAGCAGCCAAACAACAGCTCCAATAATAAAACGTGACAAGACCAACCTTTTAATAAAAAAAAAAAAAAACAAGGAAAACAAACGAAAAAAAATAATAAAATTAAAAGCTAAACAAGATAGAAAAAAATTTTGTTCAAGCTACAAATGAAAACGCTGTTAAAATCTTGTATAATTATTTCATATTAACTAACATTTTTTGTTTTGTTTGGATTTTTCTTTTGGTTTATATTTTTCAATATTTTCAAGTTTTTGCACAGCTCTTTTCAACAAATCAGTTAACAATTATGTTTTCCCGTTATTAACGTTCTGTTGGCTTTTAGTGCATTTACTGTTGCCAAAAATTATCTTCACTTGTTTAATTAGAGCCGGCTGCTTCTTGTTGTTGCTGTTGTTGCATTCTTTAAATTCGTGTTTAAGTTGCTCTTAGTCACAAATTAATTAAAAGGTTTTTTGGTTTTAGTTAAATGTTGCATAATTAGTTTAAAAAAAAATATCGTGTTTCTGTATGTGAGTGCAACTCTGCTGGCTGCTTTCAACAAATATCCATACACACACATCGTTCTTTTCTTCTTCTTTTATGTTGAGATTGTGTGTTTGGCTTTATTTGTGCAAGATCATTTATGTCAGTTAAGAGGGTAATTTAATAAATGAGGTCCTAAGGTTTATCCATAATTAAAAGCAAATAAAACGACATGAAAAGTCATGTTCTTGAATTAAACGTATTCGTGTAATGAATTTAAACAAATTTGGAAAGTTTTTTTTTAAATCGGCTAGTGTGCTGAGCAGAATACTAATTTGATATATATTTTAGTAATGATAGCGTCTACATTAGATACTCCGAGCTGAATTTGCCATCATAATAGTCTTTTCTGCAAAGCAATAAGTTTATATACAGAGAAATTTTACCTCCCCTAAATCTATGGCGTGGTTGAGGGGGAGGAGGTAAAACCGCACAGACTTAAAATGCCTACCCCAGTAGTGCAATTCACTAACTTATTTTACCGATTAATTCAGCGTTAAAAATATTTAACTGCAAAACATTTGGTTTTCTGATTCATTAGTGATATTTGACCACAGCTAACTTAACAACTAGAAATTGATTGCGGTTTATTTTAACCACAAAATGTTAAAGTATTCTAGTATAGTTACAAGCCAATGTTCTATAGCTTAGTCGAGTCATAAGCCAACTAATGTGCCTTGACTTTAGGTCGACTACTTAATTCAAATTTATAAGTGGTGAGTTTGGTTCCTCATTCCTTTAAGTCAGGACCCCACTTGATTCTGAATTTAATAATATGTTGAATATGATAGTTTATGAATCACTGAATCGTTAGTGCAAACACCAAATGCGGGTGTTTAGTTTAACGATTGGATTGTCTTTAAAAGTTACTGAATCGCACTACAGAGCAATTGTTTTTTTTTTCAATGTTTATTTAACAAAAAAATTTTTCTAATATTAGACTATAAATAAACAAACAGTATATTGTATAATATATTGCACACTGTCCCATGTTCGAGCACTCTAGTACATTTGTATTGTGAGAATCATAGTTCCTTTTTTAGGAATATTGAAAAACTAATTTATACGTTTTGTACAAGTATGTATACATTGATATATTAAGTTTTTATGCCGGGAAAAACAACTGAAAAAACCCACTTTAATATCATAACGTTAAAAAAGAGAGGTCAAAAAGGTAAAAAACACAAAAAATTAGCTACCATTTTGGTTTAGCCACCAATATCTATTAGAGTTCAAATTAGGTAACATATTCTTGTCCTTCGCGTAGAGGCTTGTGTCGTGTCTTCTATTATCATCTGTAAGTTGCTTCCTATTTATAGCTTTAACATTAGCTATCCTATAAATGTGATATATCACGGGAATGCCGCAGTCATTTTGAACATATCCTTGTCTAACTATGCTGATTTCTATTTGAATTCAATGTAAGGTGCCGTGGAATGGTACAAAATCAGCGAGACACCATTACGTCTAACTGAATATATTCTGTATATGCCTATTGATGTGATGTCGTGGGATGTTTGGAAAAAGTATTTCATAAAGTCAATTGTAGCTAAATTGTTTTTAGTGCCGCTTTTGATCATGTCCCTATAATTTAGGAAACTGTCATAATTAGACACAGAATTCTTCATAGCGAAATGAAAAAAGATATCTCTCTATCACACCAAAGGGCAGTTATGTGGAGTAGCACACAACTAATGCCAGAGTTCGATGTCCGAAGCATAGAAATTCTAATATGAGGCTGAGGCTATTGAAACAACTCTTTTTTTTATTGGTGATTGCTCTATATCTACGATACGTTAATCTCTGACTGCGTTAACAACTTAAAAATCGGACGCCTTGAAAAGTGCTTCTTTGATATTTTTTTTAGACCTCGACTAGTATTCATATACATACAAATATTGCAATGTGCTGGAAGTAGGAAAAGAGGGCAAAGGGAGTGCTGCGTGGAAAGGAGAATATTGGTAGAGCTGGTAAATGTTTGATTGGAGCTGTAGTAGTGAAACGTTTGTCTTTTCATGTCAAAAGTCATTGCAAAATCAATGCACCAGCTCGACCGCTACAGCGACCACTTATAATGCATACAGATAGAAAAATTCCGCTTAATTGATAATTCCCATGGCGCCACCTTCTTCGAGAAGGGCTTGTCACTTTTTGAAATAATCGTATATATGTATTTAAAAATAGAAAATTTCCTCCAAACACCCTGTATTATGTTGTGATTTTGTTGAAAACAAGGTTGAATTAATTCCTAGTTTTCTCGGATAAGGTTTAATAGCAAAAAATAAATTTGTTTTTTAATTACACATTTAACCATTAAGACAAGATCTAAAATCGAATTTTGAAAATTAAGAAAGTACTGCTATCAAAATACTCTGTTTTTCTAAAATATCGCCTTAAAATTTTTTAAATAGTGGCCACAATAATTTGCTAAAGCTTGAGTAACATTAGAGAACTCTTTATTCTCTTCAGACCTGTTTCATATCTGTTGCAAAAATGTATTTTGCAATTTTTTTTTGCCACTTACAAGTATTTAGCTTTCTGATCTTTGAAATTTATAAAACAATTTAATGTGATGTTTAGCATTTGTAGCACACAGCACGAACGTCCTTACAAGTTTACTAAATATTACAATAAATGTAAAGAAGTGATTAAATCGATGTTAAATATTTTTTATGCATGAAATTATTGTCATTAAGCAACAATAGCAATACAATAATGCCAACACCAATCAGTTATTTTGTGTATAGACTCGATTTTGTTTGTGCAAAATTTATTCGCAGAAATGACTGTCTTTTCTGAATGTTTTTTTTTTTTTTTTATTTATTTCAATTGCTGCTAAACGGCTTAAAAGCGACATTATCTTGTGTCTATTTAACTGCTGCCGGTGCTGCCGTTAAAATTACTGCAGCAATGCCAGCTAGACAAAGTGAATGAGTGAGTGCACGAATGGATGAAAGAGTGAGTAAATATAAATGAGCGAGCGTATGAATAAATGAACTACTGCTTGTATTAAGTAGATATTATTGTTGTTAATATTACATGTTAAACAAAAATCCCACACTTAACCTCTCAGCATTAATCTTGATCAATGTTGTTTCATTTGCTTTTTTTTTTCAACTTGTTTTTTGTATTTTGCTTCTCTGTTGTTGTGGTAATTGTTGCTGTTGTTTTGCCAACATTTGTTAAATCACAATTTTCTATTTTTAAAATTCGATTTTGCCACATTTTAAATAAATTCATATTGAAAATGATAAACAAGAAGTAAAACTGTAAAACTGTAAAAGAGAAAATAGTTTGAAGAAAGACATGCAACACGAGAATTTGCTATTAAATAATATACATATGGAGTAAACATATAGATATACAAGTATTTGTGTTTATGTTGGTGCATGTTGGTGCGACCATAAAATTACCCGCCACATTAACCGTTGGCACGTTAAGAAAAATTGAAAAACAAAACTTAAGAAAATATATTTTTTTTCGTTTGCTATCAAATCATGCCACTTAATGCTGAGTTCAAATTGTAATTGATATTTATTTAAATTAAAGAAAATAATCGTACTACACTTTTTTTTTGTTTGCTTGGCAGGGGTTTGGTGTAAAACATGGTTTTATACATTCATCCTTTTATTTATTTCTTGTGCAAAGAGGCCAGATTGGGTTACTGGCAAAAATTTAGGTTAGTGTTATATTAGACAATTTGCGATTTAAATTGATAAATTTTTGTTTGTTTGTTTGTTTGTTTTTATTTCCTTAGCACCTATATGAGCTATTTTGTGTGAACTATTTTGCTTTAATTTCTAACTCCTTGAATACATATGTACATGTGCTTTTCAGCATATATTTTTTGTACAACAACTTTCTTTAAGCTGCAGCTAAATACCGCAGAAATTCGCTTAAGGACAGGCAGTATGCTGTGAAATTTTCTTTAACACATGATATTATAGATAAAAAAAAACACTGTTTCATCATTTAAACTTTTCAAAGGGAAACGCACATGAGTTCATTGGTTTGTAGACAATTGTGGAGAAGATATATCAAATTTGCTTTTCATAATCAAATACTTTGTTTTCGACTTTACCATCTATATTCACAATGTTGCAGATATCATATGATTTAGATAAAATTATCTTTTTTATAACTTGTAGGGCTTTAATGTAACTTGCACGCTCTTTTTGTCTAATGTAACCAAAAACCGCAACTAACACGTTTGGTGTAAGCACTTTAAATTGTTAATGCCGCTATTATTTCTTTACAATGATATCAGTGATGCTGGCATTTTCCAAGTCAAAAAAGGTTTAAGAGACGTTTTCATTTAAGTATTCTTTTTACCTGTATGAAAATGGCATGATAGTAATTATAAATAGAATAAACATATTTTAGCGGAATATCCCCGTTTTTGTTATGATTTGAGGATCTGCCACAGTTGAGTGTAAAATCAAATATGATCTTAATACCTGCAACGACTTGCGCTGCATAATGAAGGTTCTATAACATTAATATGCCGATAAGTATGTGATCTTTTATCTCTTAAATTGTTCGTGGCTTAAGGTACGCTCACACTAGGGAAACATTTGCATTAAATATGTTTTCCCTTGTTTGCCGGAAATATGTATTAAGCAAATTTCATTTTCTGGTCACACTAGGTAAATTTATTTGTCACTTTTATTGGTTCAAAATTCAGAAAAATATTTACACCGGTATTCATAAAAAATAAAACGTTGCTCAAATACATTTTAGAAAAAATTTTATATGAAAAATGTGTCGTAAAATGTGTTTCAACAATGTTTTATTTTTTATGAATACCGGTGTGAATGTTTGCTATCAAATATGATCGTACTATAGCTGACGTATACTTTTGCATATGAATATCCCCCCCCCAAAAAAAAAGGAACCCAATGATGCCAAATCGCATGATTTCCTTAGTTTTGTTGGCTGTGTGGCAAATGGCACCATTGTATTGGAACCATATATCATTCGGATATATATTCTACTAGAGAAAAAGCAGCCTAGTGACTAATATGCCGAGTTTTAAGATTTGTAAGCCAAGGAACAACACAAAGTTTGCTTTGGCTTATTCCACATATTGTACAATGTACATAATACTGTACTACAGCCAGAAAGAAAGTAAACTAAATGTATTATAGAGTTTTTTATTGTACTAAGAGTATGTATTATTTCTTACTATACATAGCATAAAGTGTAAATGAAAGGAAAAACTTTTTGTGTTTTCATTGTTCTCGGCAACAAAGAGCAAATACAAAGCGTCTCACGGAGAAAAGTAATGCCGAAATGTCATGCATTTATTTTAAACAAATTTACCGGGTTTCAATTATTATTTATCATTTTCAATTATTATTTGTTCAATTAGAAGAGAGACCTTCTAGGTAGCTGTTATAAAACGAATTTCACTTTGGCATTTCTCTAGAGTTCCCAGCCCTGGCTATTATACAAGTTTTACCTTTAACGTTTGTTAATACCTAAATGTGTAAGCATACTCTTTTTGCGCCACACACATATAAATCTAGAAGACAATGATATATAACATTAATTATATTTTTGTTTTACACAAAAACCCATTTTTAAAAACATCTCTTATCGCAGTAAGATCTGCATACAAATATTTAGGACTGTTAATTTTAGAAGATTTTTAGGTAGTTCCCACATTCATTAAATTAAAGATACATCCTCAAGCTGTGACATAACTTTATTTAAATTTTGATCTAATTTGTTATTTTTAACATGCCAAATAACAAAATAATAAAAAGCAAAACAAGTAAAAAACATGATAACAAAGTCTACAAGAAATATAACAAAGCAAACAAATTGGAAAAATTCTTGTCTGTTGTATTTTTTTTGTTCAATCTACAATTGTTAGACACAGAGAAAATTACAAACTTGCAACATACATATGTATGTATTGGTTTAACGATTTTTTCTTCGCTTGCTTTTTTCTTTAACATAAAGAGAATTTGAAATCTATCAATCAAATTCTGAAAACTTGTGTGAGTGTTTTTTCATTTTCTTTGGTCCATGTGTGTGTTTGGAAGTTGTCAAAGTCTGGTCTATGGCAGAAAGGACAACAAAAAAAAAAAAAAAAAAAATATGTAAAAATATGCCAATATTGCGTAAGATTTCTTCAAGCAGTTCTCCTCAGTTGCATTACATTACATTTGCATATTTTGTTAACAAGAGTAAATGGCAACGTAATGCCAGAAAAAAAGTTTTTTATTTTTAAGCTTATTTTTTCTAGACATTAACAACAACAGCAAACGCAGAAAATGAGACAAATACACAACAATGAAACAAAATGAAATATTTTTGCTTCGACGCCTACGCAGAATTTTTAAAAATAAAATACATACATTATATCTCCAACTTTTTTTTGCTCCGGTTTTGTTATTATAATTCGTTTTTTTTTTCCTACTCCTTTAAAATATAATAGAAAATGCATTCATTTACATTTATCTGCAGAAAAAAATCTTATGTGGCGTCCAACCGTGTGCTAAGGCTCAAAATGTGTATCTCTGTGTGTGTGTTTCATTGTTAACAGTTCGAAATAGAAAAAAAAACACTTAAAAACTTTAACAGAAAACAACAACAACAAAAATAACCAGCCAACAACTATGACGACAATGACTGTCACAAATGGCGTAGTTTTGAATTATAAACTGCCAGTTTGTATTCCACTACTTGAATGCTGAGCCATGTCATGGCGTTTAATGTATAGAAAAATGACAGTTTTTTGTCAGCTATATACATATGTATATTTTGCTTTGATCCAACTATTCAAAATTTTATTATTTTATTTTCAAGTTTGTAATGTCAAACTATTTTAAATAAGAAATACATTTTTATTGCAAAAATGCATGTTATGCAGGTATGCAAGTATTGTACCTGTGTTGCGTGTATGAAACTGTTTATATCCCGGCGTTTAAGTGTGGATTATAAATGTAGGTATGTAGCAAAAAGAAAAATAAAATAAATACCTTGAAAACGTGTACAACTGACTAGCTGATTGACAATTAAAGAAGAAAAGGTCCTTTCATTGGAATCTTATTAAATTTTTTGAATTCATCGGCAAACTAAACAGAAAATATAAATAATTTATTCTGTAATAAAATTTCAAATAGTTGCAAACAGTTGCAAAAAACATTCAGCAATGCGAAAATTTACAAAACTTTTCAAAAACTCAAAGCCAGACCCATAAAAGCCTTAGAGAAAGCAAACGGTTATGAAGAATACAACCTACACCAAACCACGTAAAGTTTGCAGAACGGAATACGATATTTTTATAGTGAAATCTTTTCTATGAGTTGTTTTCTTAGCAAATATTATAATTTTCCTGAAACAGTTGTCATTATATATTGTGCATTTACACATGCATGTGTAAATAAATTACAAGTGCCCCCAATAGTTAATTTTATTATTATTGTGCCTGTTTCTGTTTCGTTTAATTATTTTTAGCATTAAGTTTAGTAATTAAGCATACTTTGTTTGGAACGAAGTTCCTAAACGCAGCAAGCCGCCTTAAGGAAGTGCAAATTAGTAGAAATCGTCACGAAAGTGTGTGAGCTGTTTATATATGTATTGGTGTATCTGTCAACAAACAATTGTGTATGATGGGCGGTAAGTACCCTGCCAGCAAATTGGTAGTCGACTACTAAAATAATTAACTTCACGTTAACTTTTATGGACTAGCTTCAAATTAGCTACAATACAGTCGAAACGTAGTGCAGAGTTCACCCAAAATTCAAATATTAACACCCTGCCAGCAAATTGGTAGTCGACTACTAAAATAATTAACTTTACGTCAACTTTTATGGACTAGCTTCAAATTAGCTACAATACAATCGAAACGTAGTGCAGAGTTCACCCAAAATTCAAATACTAACATACACACATACACGGTAAATAACTCTTGAATTAAATTGCCTATTGTCGCATTCGTTTTAAATGTTGCGATGGCTGAATGGGTTAAGGTAGCTGCTCACCAGTCTTGAGGCTTAGTGGTTCAAATCCCACCAGAGGCTAACAAAAAAAAAAAAAAAAAAAATAAAACGTTCCAAAAATTTAAAGAAGTATATAAAACGTAACATCCGAAAAATAAAATACGGCAAACCAATGCTCATCACTTACAATAAATCCGGAAGAAACAGAAAATTATACAAGAAATGGAAGCATTGGATTGGAAAGTAGCCCAGGTATTAGAATCCGTAACAACTATATTTGTTTTTAATATGAAACATAGATACACTTACATATATGTATATTTTCTTTTATATGACTAAATATTACTTCTGAAATATTTGAATTTTTCTGATGTAATTCTTTCTTCTATATTATTTGCTTTCAAAAAGGACACAAACAAAAACATACAGATTTTACCTTGTATTACATTCGAAGATGAAGAAAAAACGTAAGAGGAACTTCGTTTCTAACGGGGGTCCCCCGACCGCACAATCCTTTTTTTTCTTTTTCTATCAAAATCTAAATGTTGTGTCGGGAGCAAGCATGTATGTTGCCCTCCCAACCTTCACTTTTATTGTCGTTTTGAAAATCATTGATCACTACAATTTGCCACAAAAAAATCCTTTTCAATTCTGACGAAGCAAGATCAAATTTAAGCCCCATAAAGTTATTGGCCATGAATATATATCATAATAAAAATAATTCTAATCATGATGAAAATATCTTAGGCACACAAAACACTTTGTTGATTAATAATATATAAAGTCCACACATCACAGATTTGCAACAATTTATTTAATTACTCTTATTAACATCTACGAATAATGGCCCTACCATAAATCAATTATTTAGGATGTTAGAAAAACAATTTATTGACTTTGAAGACTCGTAACGTTGCAAACATAAAATTAATTTATTTTCCTCTTTTAAGTGTATGTAAAAGCTTGTTAGCTATAAAATTCTTTTAAAGTCTTACTCCTAAAACATAAGTGAATTATTATGCAATCCAAATAAAGTACTTAAATACTTGGAAATTATGACGTTTTTGGTATTGGTGCAAAAAACTCATCCCCAGCTCACAGTCAGCCAAACTCTATCACACAAAATTGGACAAGTCTCTTGAGAGAAAGGCATAAATTTGAAAATAATAATAATAAAATTAAATGAGAAACAAATTTTCACAGACAACTTAAAACTATAAAGAAAATTTCACAGCCATTAAACACATGACAATTTATGACATAGAGAAACACACCTCAGTCTTAAGCACTAAAAATGTCTATGATTATAAATTATTAAACATTCAATGTAGACAAGATTCAAACATGCTTGCTAATGGTCGATCGGTTATGCATCATAATAGCATTAACTACAAGAAAATCGAGAAAAGAGAAAATCAACCGAATTTATAATATTTAGTTCCTGTACATTTAAATATGTTTTGTATATATGCAAACATAAAAGTAATAATAAAGACTATAGCGGGCTAACAATTCTTGAAGTTTAATAAAGATTCTTGCAGCACTGTGAATAAATGAAAAAATAAATGATAGTCATTAAACTATTTTATTACACAATAGTCTATAAATAATGTATGACAATTGTGCTAATGAAAATTTCCCCCGAAATAGTTCAAATATTTAGATAGTGAAAGTTATTGTGAGATATTAATAATAAAAAAAGCTATCAGATTCCTGTTTGCCACGCTGTTATTATACTTTATAAATTCTCTTGGATTCTAATTTTACCAGGAAAAGTTTACAATCATAGTAAACAAATTTTTGTTTCTTAAGTCTTTTGTTTTGCATTAAGGTTCTCAAGTTAACAAAGAAATTAAAACTAGTAACAAAGTAGCTTCACCAAGCATAATTTCGAAACAAAATTTGGCTACATAGTTATGTATAAAATTATATCAAACATTTTATAGGCACTGTTAAAAATAACACCTTAAATGTATTTGTAATAAAATAAAAATTAGCCAGCAACAAATTTTCACTAGAAATATGTAACCCAGATACGAATATAACTGCCAACCATCCGTTTCATATAAATTTTTTCCCTGTCTACAGCTAAATATATGCATGTATAAGTAATTGTGCATTTCTATGAACAACTTCAATATGTTTTACATGCACATCAACGAAATAATAAACGACAAAAATGAAAAAAAAAAACTGGCAATATAATACATGCATGCAAATTGTAGACAACATTTTTCCTAACATTATTTCGCACTTTAAGCCATAAATTTTAAACAATTGACAATTGTAATACCAACGATATGAGCGAAAACCAGATGTAGCTTAAGAAAACAAATACAAATCGTCAAAAAAAAAAGAATAAAAAATTAGGTCTTTGCGTTGGAGATCGAGAGTGTGTATGAATGTAGATGGAAAACAAAATTCAATTTGCAATAATTTTTAATAATAACCATAAAGATTGTTAACATGTATGCATTCTACACCCAAAAATAAAATGACAAATATTATTAAGCCACAAAACAACAGTTGTTAATATGAATGTGCAAATATGAAAAATTATTTTCAGCGGGGAAATATTATTTTCTTATGTTTAAATATGTAATATACGTACAATGTTTGCTAAGCATTTTAGGGGACGTTATGTGCATATTCATAAATTTAAAAGCGCTAACTTTATTTGAAAAAATAGCGCACGCATGAAAGTATGGATTTTTAAAGAGTTACACAGAAAAAAGTAATATACAATAACGAAATAATTACACATTTCTTTGTAAATGAATGACTACATCTGTATTATGCGGTTAAAAGTCATATATAAATGCGCCAGTTCTGGCACTATATGATTTAAAATTAACATATTATTTTAGGTTTAAAAATAGACCTTAAAGTTTTCTGTCTTTTTCAGCTATCTATATGCCGCCGACATATCATTCTTGCTAATCAACTCGCCAGTAAATTCGAAATATTCTTAAAAGAAAGTTTAAAACTTTACTCATTTCATAGTTCCCATGAACAAATTGAGAATCAGAAATACTCAAGCAAACTTTTAATACAGAAAACATGTTTTCTTCTTGCAACTCTTTAACTATTCTTAGATCTTTCCTACAATGGCATACTACCACAATTTGTATTCTTGAAAGTATCAGAAATTAAAAGTTCTTTTGAATATTCAAAAATTAACTTATTATTTATTTGCCAATTGAAATGTGTAGTTTCAGGTCTAAAAGCAGACCTTATTAATTTTTTTTGCTGACCTTTTCAGCTGTCTATACAACTACGACATTTCCTTGGCGCTTATTAAATCATCAGCAAACTCGAAAATTTTTAAAAGAATGTTTGAAACCCAACTACACACAGAATAATTTCCATGCAGCATCAGAAATGTTCAAATAAACTTTTAGTACGGAATACATTTTTTCCTCTTGCAACAGCTCTATTTTTTCAACACAAAGCAAACTAAAAATTAAGTTTATTTTTTAATTTATAAACAATGAAAATTCTTGATGTTTATTGAAGACTTAGATCGCGAAATATTTTATATGACTCGTAGTTGAGCATACAAATACTCCTGAGTACTTCGATCAAATCTTATCGCATGCACTTTATTTTATATATAAAAATATTAGGAAAAAATTACCTATTTATCAACAAATTCATGGCTCATGAAAAAAAAACCCAATAAATCGCCAGCATATTGTATAACTTATAAAATTATGGCCATGTTACTAGGTCGAAAATAAGGACACCAAACTAGTTTCAAACCACCATGCAATAAAATGCCACATTTGGCAGCACTGCCGCTGGGCAGCATTTCCATTCCAAAAGAAAAATGCCATGACGTTCAATAGTATATATATTTAAATAACACACATTTGATTACGTTGCAAATTATTTTGTTTAAGAAAAAATTGTAAAGCTTTCCCAAAAAATTATAAGCTTAAAAAAAACCTTCACTGTAAGTTATTATGACAATATATTGATTGCCTCTTACAATTTCTTTAAATACAGCATTTGCAAATTTTGGTTTTAAAAATTTCTTTTATATATTCCATTTGTTTTCTTCTGCTGGCAAAACCAGCAGCTTGCGCTTTATTTGCAAGACATTGGCAACTGGTGCTTGTGGGTGTTGAAATTTTGTTGCATTATAATACTTAAAACAGTATTTTTTATTTTTATTTTAAGCTTTTCATATAATTTCAAATTAGTGTGGAATTTTTATTTTTGTCGGCTTAATTTGTTGGTTCATTTATTTTTGCGACATTTGAAAAGTGCAAGTTTTGCCTTCTTTAAAAAACTCGAGTTTTGTGAAATTTCTTTGCATTTTATGTGTAAAGAAAAAATAGAGTCATTTATTTGAGCTGCCTTAGAGTGTGTTTTTGCTTCTGGTGTGGGTTGTTTTAAGCCGATGACAGTTGCGCGGTTCCAGTCTAAATGTCGTTTGCAGTTGTAAGCAATTTTGCATTTATTTCTTTTTGCTGCAGACTATTGATAATCATTAAGTGTTTTTCTTTTCTTACTTTGACAGTAATGCTGCTATTCAATTTAAGCTTCCGTATATATAATTTTTAATTCTCTTAAACTTTAATATAAAATTGCACCCTAATTTTTTGTACTTGTATAGCATTCTTTGAAGTAAATGTGCCTCAAAGTCAAATGAAATAATTAGCAGTTTAAAGTGCAAAATAAAAAGTTAACAAAATCGTAGTTAATGGGCGCAATTTAAAAGGAAGTGTTAAAAACAATAATTTCATTAAAATGTTTTTAATGCATAAAAAAATTCAATGACTTGTATTCAAAATCTAAAATAGAATTGAAATTTGCGCTTATGCTGTTCAACTCGGACCGATGCTCAAAGGACAGTACTAGTACAGCATGGATTGCATTAGAAGAGAGTAAAGATGTGGATAAAAAGAATCATTAGAACACATTAGTTGCAGCAAAGCAGGACTTTCTACACTATTTGACACTTCAATATCACCGATACGTGCTATGCTCAGCATATTGAACACAGATCAAGCAACCTCAAATGGGACTCTGAACAATCGATACAAACTCAAATATTTGCATTCTGTTTGAAGGGGGATATTAATATAAAAAGATATGCCAGAGAGCAATTTGTCTGCAATTCTTTGCTGTGCACATCAATTATCTTGAGGCGAAAATCTTATCGTTAACATTTAAGCCTCAAATGTTATTGTTTGCTTAGTTTATTGCCAGAACCAACATGTCATAGTAATATATTTAAATCTATTAGTTAAACCAGTTTTCCATGTGTCATACGTACTGGGAAAAATACTTTAGGCTTTACAGCTTATTTTGAAGCTGAATATTGAGAGAATTTAAGCTAGATTATTTTCCACATTTGTGTGAAATTAATTTAGGCAAGTACTAGACAGACTCGGACAGCAAAGGTTCCGTACTAGTGTACAAGTGAGTTTATCCATTTTATTAGGCACACAAAGGACTATTGTTGAATGGGGTATCCTTTAGTTTGTAATTTTTTTTTTTGTTTGATTTTAGCAGTTGCTCTTGCACCAGCTAGGCAACCACATATCTAGTGCGAAGTTTAGGTCTATATCTCATATTTTAATTTTAACATTTTGCAATTTGTGCTAGCCTCTAGACAATTGCATCTGCAGTGAAAATTTCAGGTCTATATCTCGTACGGCTCAAGAGTAATTGTTAATTTTCAAACTAATTGGTGCCTTATGTGTTGGGGGACTAATTAAGATTTAGATTCTTACTATTTGTTGTTGGAGTGGCCAGACAGTTAGATATGTTCAGCAAATTGTAAGTTTCTCTCTCTAATGACTCAAAAGTGACAGCTAATTATTAAAATAAAGGATATCCCCCGGTGTGGTCGTCAGGGCTACTAAAGTATCACTTTGCCACTTTTCTGTATTGCCACTTTTAGTCACCGCCTTTCGTCTGTTTAAAGAATCTGCAGTTTTTGTGACTTTATGTCTACCCTTCATATCTACTTGCATATACCACAGTTGTGGAGTTTATAAATATATAATGACCTATTTTTGCTCTTATTTAATACAAATTTATTCTAATACAATCATGGATTTTATACAAGACGTTTTCTTATTGTGTTTCTTACAAATCTTTTAGTGTATATACAAAAAACACATCTATGTACAACACATAACTGTTTCTATGAGATTTTTCCTGAGTTTAAAATCGTGCTTTGCTTTCAATGAACATTTCATATAGGGTGATACTTTGTTTTTTTATTTTATTTTTTTTTTTTTTTTATTATCAAAAAACGCTGGCACCATCATGTATCCGCTTAAATTTCAGCTTGGTGTTAATTTTGATATTTCTTTTTATAGTAGAGAAATTTTCAAATCTATAACTTCTTAGGTTGGAAAAATGTAGCTGAATTTTACAGACGCCCTTATGGTCTAAACTAAATTAGCGGATCAAGCGTAATTTTGTCGTCTAAGGCCCCAAATTTCTATGGAAATGAGTAATTTAGATAATAAAAATACGCTGGACGTGCTAATTTAGACTGGACCTGTTTTGAGTATTTGCTATTATACCTGCCCGGAACCACACCATATATAGAACTTTCAGCTCTCTGGCTCCTTTTATTTCGGATAAGGTACGCTGTGACGAAGAAGCTGACAACAAAGCCTCAGTAATAGGACTGCCTTTTCACTGTTTGAGTGCGGAATCCTAAGAACAAAAAATATTATTAAACAATGAATTGTTTGTAATTTGGTCCAAACTACCAGACCAAATAAGTCGTACTTCGAACTGAAATTAAAAAAAAAAAAAAAATACGCTTAAGCTTCATGGTATCATAAAATCTAGTCACTTTACTAGAAAATTCAGCCATTGTATTGACAAAAGCTTTTAAAACACCTGTGTCGTACTGCTATTTGTTATATTTCCTAATATTCATTATATCATTTGTTACAATCAATTGCAAAAATTTTAAAAGGTTTAACATTTTCTATGCTTATTGATTTGCAATCGATATGAAAAAAATCTAACAGTTTGACATCCATTGACATCCAATAAAAAAAAGCAGTTTAGTGGCGATATAAATAAAATGAAAAAAGAAAAAACAAATGATTGATTTTATTAGCATATCTTAGAAACGAACAAAAAAAAATACAGTACAAATTAGTCTTTGACGTTAATTGACATTGCAATGTGGAATACAACAAGTTATCACTAATTAGTAAGTTCGAGCTAAAAATACTTAATATATATTTAGAGTAAATATAAAGAAAAATTCAAAGCATATCGCTGTTTGAAATGTTTTTTAGATGCAATCACATCTTACAAATTTTGTGCTTGCCAGCCTATTATAAAGATTTAGCTTGAATATTGTTTGCTATTAGCCGTTTTATTATTAACTGTTTTTTTCTTTACTGTAATATACAACACTCAAATCGCAAAAATATTAGAAAATACTATAGCAACATTCTAGTGTTTGAAATATTTTAGAAAATTTGGTTACTAAAATCCTCATTTGTTTATAAAAATAATATTAAGCAATTTTTAATGTTTTCAGAGTTGCTTTAAGTTCTCAGACATTTTTATAGCGTGGTTTACATATGCCGCAAAATTGTCGTCGCCACTCGAGATGGCGCACACCTCTCCTCTGGTGTAGTTCATTTGTCTAACGGCCAACTATTTTTCACTTTTGTAAATTAAGCTATGAATTAACTTGTTTCGTTCAAATGATTGTTAGACTCATTGCCCGATATGGTCTTCACATCAAACCGTCTTAAACGCATTACCAGTAACATGCGTATAACCACTTAATTGCTTTTATATATTTTCATAAAATACTTGCAATAAATTTTGTGCAGTTTAGCTGAGTTTATTTTTCTTTGCAAATACTTACAAAATGAAAATCTCAGCCACTGGATTTGATTGGAAAAGAAAAACTGTGAAACTCGCTTTTTAAATTTATTTACCTCAACTGTCAGTATTGTTTTGATTAGACAATCAATCAAGGAAATTTATTTCAGTTTTTATTATACGTTTTTATTTACATAAATATATTTATGTATGTTGAAAAAAATAATACACTACCATCTAACCCATCTCAAGTTGATTTAATTAAATAGCTTTCTGTATGTATGTATGTATGTATGTATGTACATGGATATGTTTATCTTACATCTCATTTAAATTTGGCTTAAATTCACCTAAAAGCCGTTAGTTATGAATTACTTTTTTTTATTTGTGAAATTATTTGCAGCCAACAAGTTTTATGGTCTTATCGAATTGTTTAAGATTTAGTAATATTTGCGCTCAATTTTTTTCAATTTCATTTGTATTTTGTTTTGTTGGCAGATAAAATTAAACAACTTTCGGTTTTAATAAGTGTGAAATGAAGAAAATATTTGGAATTGTAAAATTTATTTTTATTCAATTTTCTTTATTTTTTTTCATACAACATATTAACTAGATGTAGGAAATATTACGCTCCCAGTATCGAACAAACTAATTAATTATTACCAGTTTTTTTCTTAATATGCTTATGAAAAAGTGAAAAAAAACTAGATTACTTATCGCAAATATTTTTTATTTTACTCAAAGGTGTTTTATTGGTAATTAATAGCGGCGGCAAATTAAAAATAGTTAAGATAAAATGTGCTCACATCAAATTTTAATTACTAATTTATGCTGAATAATAGATTGTTAGGACTAATTTTTAGTATTAGAAATGGTGGTGCAATATGTAATTCACGATGTAAATTGTGAGTGCCAATTTCTTTTTTTTTTAATTTTAATATCCCATTTTCAGAACTTCTATCCTCAAAGTGACAGTAAGTTATAGATGATTATCTTAAATCAATATCTAGGATAACTTATATTGAATATGTATGAATAATAGGTGACATATATATATAAAAAAAGAAGAAATGCGGTCGGGGGACCGCATTGAATGTAATACAAGGTGAAATCTGTATGTTTTATTTCGTGTTGTTTTTGAAATTTTGAAGTTTTATGACTCTTTAAATTTTTGGAACGTTTTCCAACTAATTAATATTTATTGGTAGTTGTCTCCGCTGCTGTCAGTGGAGACACCGCCCATCATACACAATTGCTTGTCGACAGTACACCAATACATATAAACAGCTCACACGCTTTCGTGACGATTTCTACTAATTTCCACTACCGCGTTAAGGAACTTCGTTTCAAAAATCATAATTTTATTTAACATCGTGACCCTCCTGGTCCCATCTTAAAGTTAAGTTATGATATTGCTTGGTTTTTATGCTTGACAAATTCAACCATGGAGAGAGAGAGAGAGAGTTCTAGAATAGAACAGCTCTTTAAAATTGTTGAAATATGTTATGAAAATGGGCTGACGCTAACTTTGTATGTACTTACACTCTGGACTTTTCTT
Organism: Sturmia bella; assembly: GCA_963662145.1. Lineage (NCBI taxonomy): Eukaryota > Metazoa > Arthropoda > Insecta > Diptera > Tachinidae > Sturmia > Sturmia bella. The sequence continues at coordinate 12,156,551 of OY759171.1, read as the reverse complement.
AGTTAAAATATGGTTTATAAAAACTTTTTTAAGGAATAAATAAACTGACCATAATCAACAATAGCATTTATATAAATATCATACTCATACTCGTTACTTTGTGTCCATTGTTCGAGCCGATAACCAGACGGCTAATAAAATTATGGTTTCTTCTTCCCATGTGTTAGTTAAATAGTAACACGCATAAATGCATATTTTTTTTATTCCTTCCTTTTGTCCTCTTTTTAAAAACAATTGTTATTACAAACATTTTTAGCGCTATTTCTTAAAGTCTTGCGATCATTTTTAAAGCAATATCTGCCATACTCGTATATGGAACATGCAATTATTATTAGTACAACTGAAATCATGTTTTAAAACGATATCATTAAAAGCAGAACTATTTTCCAATCAGCCTCATAATTAGCTATTTTTCGCCAACTAAATACAATAAACTTAAATCTTTAGGATCATGCCTAATATTTTAATTTCTCTAGTCTAGCAAGCAGACTGAAAACATTTTAAAAATCCATGAGAAAAAGCTAGAATATTAAAGGCAATCGTAACTCTTATTCTTATGCAGAAAATGTTTCAGAATTTAAGACGCATGAATAATATTTTTGTATAAACAAATGCTTGAACGTGCTTAAACTTAATATAATTTCATTTTCATTTAAGAACTACAGAGTTTTGTTTTAAACATTTGCAATGCGTTGATCCCTGCCACTGGCTTGAAACTGCTCGGTTGAGTGGAAAGAAAAAACAAAATAAATAAATAAAAAACGTTTTATGTGTATGCGATTTTTTACTTAAATATATGTCGGTTTTTTTTTGTACTTAGTTGGCTTTTTGTTGCTTGTATGTTTGTTAAAACAAAAACAAAACAAAAAAAACTTAAATACTTTTGTGTTAAAGTATGTTACGGTATGACAGTAGCTTAACACCACTTGTCATGGTTACTTGATTTTTTGTCATTGTGTATTTTTCCTCACATTTATTTGCTGTACAATTTATCAAGTGTTTATTTAACAATTTACGTGATTTATGAGCATAAGATATTATTAAATTAATATGAAAGATGTTGTGTTTAAGCAAAGAATTCAGTTTGAAAAAATACCGAACATAAGCAAAAAAAGACTTTAACAATAAATTATATATTTTGATAAATGTATGTTAGTAATATTTTCCGCTAACACAAAATGCAGCTAAGCAAGCCAGTATTCTCTCTAATATAAATATAAATTAGCCGTGGGGGTAAGTGTAGATCTATTACAGTTCCACATAAACATATGTGTCGGGTGGAGCCATATGAGTTGTAGGATGGCTTAGTTTATTATTGTGCCATCGGTGGTTCGAAAGTTTTTGGCATGAGGAAACAAAGTTCTACTATATTATTAAAAAATAATTTGGGTAGTTTTGTAAAGGAGGCACTGTAGGGAGGCGTGGCAGAGAGTAGGTGTACCCAAAAAATATATTAGAGAGAAGAGCAGTCTGATTTTCGAGCATCCCCAGACTGACTAGTATTAAAGACCCTAAAAAAGTTTTTCTTCAATCTTGGTTTTTCCCATCATACTAATTAGTTTCAGGCCCGTAGAGGTGTCGAATTTATGTCTTATAATTTTTAGGGTTCCGTTCCCAAAGCGTTTAATGCTTGGTTCTTAATTCAATACTCCTTCTGCTACTTTGTGAGTCCCAGCAATTGGCATTTAACGTTAATCCTCCTGGTAAAATTCTTTGAAAGTTGTCAAGCCCTCACCATTTGATTCTCAAAACTTTGCATTGTAAATCTGAATATTGGTAATCATTGTTGGAGTTTTTTTTTAATAAAAATTTTTACTTATTAGCGGAATTTTATAATACACAAGACCTATTTCAAACGGTCACCTGTTTTCTTCCCATGGAGATGTTCTTCGGCTTGTTAAGATGAAAGGCAAAAACTTGTAGCAGTACTTGTTTATGAAATTTATCATTAGTAGGGTATGTGGGAGTTTAATTTGTTGCTAAAAAATGCTGAAAAGCACACTCTGTATCTAGTCTAGACAAAGAAGAAAAAATTCACTGTTGTATAGCAGAAGATATAGTGCTTTAATGTATTCGATTCGAAGAAGAATGGCTCTTTGTTTACCCTGCTTCGTTTTTCGCCACTTTTAATCCGATGATGAACTTTATGTCTAAATTTCAATTGACTAGTTTTACTCGCTATGGACAGTTAGGGGTCGTGGCTTATTTAGATCTTGCTTTTGTAGTGTATGCGCCACACACATGATTCAAATAGGACAAAAAAACTGTAAATTTCACAAGTTTTATTGAATTTTTACCACGAAAAGGTTAGTCTCTTATTTAACCCCTGTCTCCTCTGTACCTCAAAGTAAACAAAAAACGTGTAGAGTTTCCTCAAAACGTTGTTTCTATATTTCTCTGCAAGAAATTGTCTATTTTTGAAAAATTGACTATACGTTTATACATACATATGTTGTTTATAAATAATTACAAAACTTATTTATTTATTTTTTGCTTTTTTTGTCTGCTTTAGTTAAGCAAATCACGTCTGACACTTTTACATTTATCTTTCTAAAACGTGATCGCTTTGAAAATAAATGAAAAAGAAAGATCTTTTGCATTTTAAAATCTCAAAAGTCCTGAGTAAAAGTTTTAAAATGCGTTGTCACTCACAACAACAACAACAACAACAACAACTTACACATATTTCAAGCAAAAGATTTAGGAAACAAACTCTTGTATTTGCCAGCAGTTTGTTTGTTTTTTCTAATATTTGTATACATATTTTATAAAATTTCGCCAGCAAAAGAAAAACTTATTCAAATTTGTAGTAAATTTTAACAATTTAAATACTTTTAGACATAAGAAAAAAATTAAATGAATTTTCCTTATGACTTTTTTTTCTCCCCATACATGTCTGATTGCACTTGCTGTTTTGTTTTAAAACAAAACAAAACAACACAACAAAGCGACAACAACATACAAGTCTACTTGTTGTCTACAGGAAAAAATCACAACATGCTGCTAAAGTTAGTTTTGTTAATGTTAAATAAAAACAATGACTTTAATTAGTTTCTATCAGTCTGTAAATTTACAGGCACTTAAACAATATGTTCAACAAAATTTTATAAATTTTTTTTATTATTATTCCACATAAATGTTTTTGTTTTGAGCAGCTTTGTTTGCTTTTAGCCAGTATTACATATTTAATTTATTTATTTGTTAAAAATGTATGCAGTTTTTGTCTGGCTGTTTGGAGTTTGTAGCAACAATTTCTTAAAAATATTTTAAAATAAATACCTTTTGCTAAAATAACATGATAAAATATGTTAACATAACACGCAATCTTCGTGGCTAAATAAATAAATTTATACGTTAAACTAATTTAATTAGCTTTTAAGCTTAAGAGTGTTTTCAGACGCCCATATTTTTTTTTCTTCAATATTTTTGCTGTGCAAAATTCACTGGAATTAAAAGATTTATTTAATCCACGTAATATGACTATTTGCAACAACAAGATGGGGTTAAATTATTTCCTAAACCTAGAAATTTATTTTAAGTTGAATAAAAAATTGCTTATTTAATTTATTGCAAGAATTAATCATTGCGAAGAACTTGTTCTGTTGATTTTGTTTTGTTAATGAAGGTGTTTAGCACAAACATGGGTGTTAAGGCGACCATTATTAAATAGATCAGGCTAAAACATGCAAAAGAACTAGTTTAACTGCTAAAAGAATAAGACTTTTTTTGGCATTGACAATCAACAAAATTTTAACACATGTTTTTCGGAATTCCAGTTGAGTAAATCTTTTGCATTAATTAAAATATGTTCTTATTAAGCCAGTATTCGAACGAGGAAGGACGACCACTACTTTCTTATTATACCTGCCCCTCAGTGTAGAGTTTATTTCGAAACTCCATTGCAGCCTTAGATACCCAGGGTTTGAATAAAAGTAAGGCATAGCTCATAAATAAAGTTCATCTAGAGGCACAACATATAGATCTCTGCATTTTAAACGCGGTTCTGAATCTTTTTTATAGATAAAATAGAGCCTCTGGAAAATTTTTGGCTTAAATCTAATTTACTGATATAGCTGCAAAATATATTAAGTTTTGTAGGGATAGAAAGTTGTAAGATAAGAATAATATGGTAAATGAGAAAATCTGCTAATTGGAAAATAAAAAAAAAGAAATAAGTAATACAAAGGGTAAACAAATTGTCGGATAGATCTAGCTTCCGAATTACACGCCCCATGAAGGATTTAGTGAGCGAAGCTGGTATTAGTTATACCAAAAAGGAGAATATTTTTAAGGGTATAAGGGTATTTTTAAGATTTAAGCTGCAAAGCTGGAGATTGTTATACTATAGAGGAGGATATCATTGAGGCCGGACAAAGGCCGTCTACTCAAACAGATTTATACAGTAGAAAATCACATACTCAAACTACAGAGGCGCTTATCTTCGAAAGCCAGGCCTCTCCGCAAACTTTTCCATTTTCTGATTATTTTTCAATATTTTTTAATTTGATCAATTTTACTACTGTTTTGCTTTGTCAAGAAACTAGTTTTGTTCTAAAATTGTCATTTTACTTGCTTGCCGAGTCCTGCTATTTTGATTTCTCACAGACTTTTCGATAGATTGCAAAGCCTCAAAATGTGGTTGGTGTTGTTGTTGTTGTATAGCTGAGGTAACGGCGGCATTTTTTAAACTAAATTGAAGAATTTTTATCTGTATGCTTCAGTTCTCTATTTAAGCACATTTAAATACCGCAGTTTGAAATAAGTTGGTGTGGCAACTTCTGCTTTTTTATCTTCCTTATTACTATTCCCTGTATTTGTTATTTTGCCTCAAAGCTTTTATCAAGTGTTTCACTCAATTGTCTTCTCGCACAAAACAAAACTAAAACATCAAAAACAATTCACCAAATTCTAACTGTTCATGTCATTGCACTGCGCAACAATCAGCAATATGCTGAAACGAGCAACAACAAGGCATTACAAAATGAAAACAAAAAGAATCGGAGGGGGGAAAAAAATAAACGACCTCAGACATTTGTTGTCTGCCGGGCAACTCAGTCATGTTGGCCATTCAACCAACTAGATATTGAACACAAAAGAAACATATGGATCTTTCTTTGCTGTAATAGTTGGTTAGTTTGTCTTTATATGTCGTCATTGTTATGCTTCTTATTTTTAATCTGTTTTTTTTTGTGTGTGTTTGGCTTGGTCTTAAAACACAGCTTGGCTACTTGCAACTGTTTTTGCTGCGGTTTGCAGTTGCATACAGAAGTTGTTCGGAAAAATGCAAACTTTTTGGTTTTTTTTTGTCATTTTTTGGTTTTATTTTAGTATGTAAAAGCGAGTTTTTACAATGAACGTTTGTTTTAAAAATTCAGTTTTATTTTGTTGTTGTTTTTTTTTGGTTTTGTTATGCTCAATTTAGTATTGAGTGGTAACTGTTGCAATGTGGTTTTTCAGCTGAGTCTGACTAATGCTCTTGAAATGAAGTTGATACTGTTTTTGGTCTATTAATTGCTTCAACCAATAAAACTGATGGCTGTTTTCAATTTTGTTGATCTTTGTTTTCTGAATGTAGTTTTTTTTATTCGTGAACAAAATAAAATCGATACGCTATTGGCAGTAGCCATTGGCAAGAATGTCAAATACGCAAACAAAGTAGTGACATTTAAAATGATTTGTGTGAAGTGCTTAAATTTATATATGTATTTACTATACATAAATTTACACACATACTTATTTGCTATTAAGAAGCTCCCATACAAATGTCTGCTTCTTTCAATTTTCCCAAAAAGAGAAAAAATACAAAGTAATAAAATTGACGCAACCTGTTTGTATTAAGTAATATTTTTCCCGTTCGTGCCTTATATTACATTAAAAAAAAATTTGATATTTATTTCAAACTACTGTATTGACCCAGTTTCTTTTTCTTTAATTCCATTTCTTGTTTATCTTAACTATCTTATTATTAATTTAATATTAATCCTCTATAATTTTCATTGGAATCTGGTTGCCATAATAGAAATGTTGGCTGCTGCTGGTTTTTGTTGTTGCTGCTGTGCTGTGTTTCCATGCTTTGTGTTTAGCTCTGCTTAGTAAATTTATTCTTATAGCTCTATAATTTTGTTTGTTATAAAAGTTTTGGTATGCAACATGCGTTGTGTTTTCCATCAAATTATCATCTTACATAGTTAAAGTTAACGGACATGTTGTATCTTAAGTATAGTTTCTGGTAACCACCAACCTGACATTATTATTCACTTTGTTAAGTGTTCTTATGTGTGTACGAAAATTAGTTACAACTTAATTTAATTGCTGGCGTAACAATAAAGTTGGCAATTTACATACCAATTATGTTTCTAAACAAGTTATTTAATAAAAATGAAGTAATTTTGTCAGACATAGTTTTTCAAATTATATATGGCGTAAAGATTAACAGTTTGTTGCTTTTTATTTATGGAAAAGACATTTGTAGAAAATCTGTGACTAAAGAAGTTATTAAAATTAATTTAATTCGATGATAAAAACAGTGGTTTTGAAATCGGCAACGCACCCACATTTCGATATCAGGCTGTTTGTGTCCTTATTGTTAGGATATATATGTATATGTATATAGGTCTACTCCGAAAAGCGATTTGTTTGAAATCAAGTGAATTGTACAGACAACGTGATTTTATGCAGATCGCTAATTCGCTTGAGAGTTATCATAGAGCTTACACTTAGTTTATAATCTTATCTTACTGCAGCTGCTCTCATTTTGCGTTTGAAAATCATGTATTTTCAATGTATTTCAAGTCATGTAGAACAGGCGCTAAACAACTGAAATTCAAAAAATTTCCAAACACAAATTTTAGTACTGAAAATGCAAAACAAATTTTAGATTCAAAATTAAGTGTATTAAAGTTACACACCGGTATTCATAAAATTAAAAATGTTCTTGAAATTCATTTTAGAACAAATTTTATATGAAAAAATTTTTCTAAAACATATTTGAACTACATTTTATTTTTTATGAATACCAGCAACAATATTCAGGAGTTCTTAGCAAAGTATTAGAGCAACTAGTGTCATTGTTATCAATGTCAACATTTTGGCTCACATACATGTACATTCCACACTTCCAGCCTCTTTATAAATAGTCATGCATATGAGTGCATGCAAGAGCATGCGCTTGCATGGTAGACTAGACAAAAAGCTTTTAAAACCTAAATTTATGTTCCTGAGCTATTTTTTTTTTGTAATTTTATCATCAATTTTTTATGTGTCGAAATTCTTACTTAAGCAACTTTAAAACACGCTTTTATATTTTAAAAGCGTTATAAAAACATCTTTGATGGCTTTTAGTTTCTGTGTAATCAGAAGTTTACTTTTTAAATGGACAATTAAATATTTAGTACGATCAGAGTAGTCATTTAAAATTAAACAAGTTTTCAGACTTTGTTTCAGTTTTGAGAAAACAGCAGAATATTTTGGTGCCTCAAAATTTGTCTGACAGAATTTAAATAGTGTTATTGGTCAAAAGCTTACTATTTTATTGCTTTATTAAAACAAATAAAAGATTTTATCATTTCAAAAAGATATTGATAGGGCTTTCACTTGAAGCTTAATACTTTTTCAGGCATAAATACAATTCATAGTTTTCTTTGCTGAAGGTGTCAATTTCTAAGGCAACAAATCAAAGCATTATAAAATTACTTTAATACCAAAAAGCTATTTTTAGAAGAAGAAAAAAATAAAGCCTTATAAATCTTCTTTTAAAGAGAATGTTGTACATACATTCACGAGTACTACGAATAAAAATATGTATGTATGTATGTTTATTTAACTAACCAGTTTAAAGTCATTTAAATACATTGTTGCTCAAGATTTGGCATCTCGGAGTTGCCACGGAATATCAATATGATTGAAAGTGGGGGGAAGTGTATAAGTCAAGTTCGCTTTAAAAAATTTGTTTGATATTTTGCAAGATGTTTAATTTCCATCAAGACATGCACATACATATATAAATTTTTTGGTGAAAATTAGTGTTCTAAATGAAACAAGACGAAAAAAGGCACTATAAAAATAGTGATAGAGCGTCTTACACCTCCACTATTAAAACTAAGTTAGCTTTAACAAAATTCTCTGCGTTTTTCTCGCAAAATTCGCCCAGAATATGTGTAATGAACTCTAACAGCATGAAGTAAATGCATGATATAACTAAATGAAAGTAAATACATACTTTCATGAGCTTATTGAGTAAAACTTCTAGGTTATTCTCAAAATGAAATATTTTGCTTAAGACCCATTAGTTTTTTCTTCAAGTTACGCCAATGTGACTGTACGTTAACACATACTATCAAGATTTTGTGAGACATAAATATTAGTGATAGCAAAAATTTATAAATTTAATAAAAATAATAAATACCAGACGCTTGTAATAATGGCAATCATGATTTTGCAATAATAATAATAATCAATGTAAACATCAGTCCACCTTAAAAACGTTTCTGTAATAATCTGTATAATAAATTTTCTGTAGATTTTTTATGTAACAATACGTTTAATACACTGTCAAGGTTTATTAATAATATAAAAATATTATTGACCTTTTACAAGCAAAACTTGATTTTTTCGTTTTTTCTTTAAAAAGCAGTTTTAATGCATTCGCAAATCCTGCTGTTCGCAGTTTGGCCTTTCCACTCAATAGAGATAAAAACGTTATGCCCTTTAACAATCTGGCAACACTGCCCGCCACTGCAAAACATCATAAAATACCTCCTTTAACTTAAAAGGGAACTGCTTCGATTACATTCTCTTACTGTGAGTATCATCTTACTAAACAGAGGAAAAAAGCACTTAAAAAAGATTTCTTAGAACAGCAAAGAAAAAAAAAACCGTGTCGCGCACCTTTTAAATGCCGGCAAGTGTAAAAGGCAAAAGAAATCGAACTGAAATTAAAAAATAATTTATTAGATAGGAACTTTTAAAATACTTACACAAATTCATGTTGACTCAAAATCCAAGTACAGAAAGTGCAAGCAAGAAAAAAAAATAGATTCAACAGGTTTATTTCAACCAATAGTTTTGTTCAAATAAATCATTTCTCTATGGCTGCAACAATATAGTAAATATGAGAGCTAAACGTTAAGCAATACAGAAGAAGGAGGGCTCTTGCTACACTTTATTGAATAATTTGTTGCAACAATTGCAAATATAAAGGAAAAATATCTGTAGCAGGCAAAAAAAAAAAAATTAAAGCGGGCAAGATTACATATTGCCAACATGTCTTTGGTTTTAAGAGCACCATTTTTATAATTTGTTTTTCATTTTACCAACAAGGAATTGCGATACAAAACGTTTTTATTTGTTATCTTGGCTTAATACAAATTTTTGTGCATGTTTTTCTTTTTCCGATAATTTAGCTAATTTTCTATTTTTTTTTGGATATTTTCAACAATTTTTCAAGTATTCTTTTTATTTATTAACAAATCCTTGCTCATCGTTTGTCATTAAGTTATTGGCAGTTAAAACATTATAACGGTTTTTTATATATATAGAAAAAAAATTATTTTATGCTATTTTTTGTTGGCTGACAAAAAAACGTCTCATGAGACAATAAGCAGTCTTAAAGATTTTCTCCACTTTTCTTAAACATGGAAAGAATTTTCCGTTTATATCGAAAACAAAAAATTGCATCTTCTTCACAAGTTTCTGGAAACACGAAAAAAAACGTACTTTTCTTTAGCTAGACAAGCCATTTCTGTGTTACTAAAGTCTCCGTTGTCGTTGTTGTTCTTGTTGTAATTTAGCTATTATAACATTTTAGTACGGATCTTTTACCCAATGCCTGTCAATACATACAACAACAAAATGTCACTCATTCAAGTAGTAAATATAAGCATAAGGAGAAGAAGCAGACTTGACTATGTCTTCAAGCGCATACAAATACAGAGGCAATCGAACAAACAGTCAAGAAAAAATTAAATAAATCAACAAGTTAATGCACTGTGGAGCTATAAATTGAAAGTTTTCGACTAATATCATCAATCTGCCAAGTGAATATTATTCAGTGTAATAAGCAATTCAATACATTTGTACTTAAATCAATTCTAAGCGGAATCAGCAAATCGTTAAGTACTCATATTCGTCAATCAAAAACGTTGTGCTTAATTTAAGAACGGATTATGCAAGCACTAAATACTTAATAATATTTAACAGCAGTTTTGGATTTATTTTAGCCATATTTAATCCTGATTGCCGACTAAATATGAATAAATGTTGTGCGTACTTAATCTAAGACCGCACGAATGTTCTTACTTTTGACACTGACTGGTATTGATTTAAGTACTAAAGAACTGAATTTGTCTTGAGTGTGATGACTAGTGGCTAGATTCGAAATTTCTCAACTCTATGTAATCTAAGATTCGCACTTGAAACTGTGCCCTCTACCTCCTTCATTCAATAGCAATTTATAAATTATTTTGTTTCTTTGCCGTTTTGAGTCTGCAACCCAACTGCTGCCAGTCCAGACAACCTACCAATACGGCTATTGCAGCAATTTAAAAAAAAATTAACTATAATTCAATAATTATACAAGCCCACACAATTGCTGGTTACAACTACAGGCAAGAATTTCGTAATCATTTTGAGCCTTAACAGAATTGATCCTCTTCAATAATCGTTATTCGTTTTGTTTTACATACACTTGTGTGTTATGCGCACATAAATTTTCTAGTACGTTTTGTACTGAAATCGCGTAAAAAAACTTAAAATTAGAACGAATTTTTTTCTCTGTATACTTCAATATTTCTTCTGAAAAATATGTGTATAATTGCTAATTACTTACTGGCCCTTAACTCAATCATAAGACCTCGAAGTTGAAATCTAAGTGATTAGCATTGTTAGAGAAAAGCAAAAAAAAAAATAGTTTTGAAATCTGACTAGCTGGGGAACATCCCTTAGCTGTTTTACAGCCGCCATAGTGGTCAACAACTATCTAATTCAGGTGATATGGAGATGAATGTAGAGCATAGGAGGAGGAGAGCGGGACATTAGAACAGTATTTATGACAGAGCCCTACCTTCTCACAAATACGGTGCCGATACCGTGGTTAAGAGTCTTTACCAGACATAACAAAATTACCGGGCATATGCAGGAGGAAATTAAGAAACTTTGTAGATAATATTGAGTTATTATAGACCTATGGGTCAAATTGTGCAGGGTTAGGTTCAACAAACCTATACAGGCTTGAATGTATGTCACAAAACATGTGCAAACAAACTCCTCCAAATGCATTCAACGCCTTATTATTTTCTAAGCTTTCGACTAATTATGGGAATTTTTCTTTGGGAATATCTTCGGCATGAGTTTTTTAAAAGCATCTGTTGGGAAGAGGATTTAGTTTCGCTGGTGATTCTCAATGGATTTTAAATGAAAGAACATTGGATTGGACTGAAATGCCATATTTTAAATTTTAATTAAATCTTAAATTAAAATTCCTAATACATTTATATTAAATTACTTTTTCAGGCTTAAGTTCAACCCTTGGTTTGTCACTACTTTTACTTAATATCAATTAAGTAAAGAAAAGTAAAATTTAGTAGCTAGGTCGGCAACCGGCTGTTTCTGGGTAGCCAACACCCTTCATCAGCACCCTATGAACTTTGGACGTGTCAAATTTCACAATTTTGGCACAGCCGCTTTAACCACTCGGCAACCAAAGCTCACGCAATTTTACCTTCTGTTTGTATACTTAACTAACATTAACCAAAGCAATGATATTTTTTTTCCTTTAATTCATAAAATTAATAATAGTTTGACTTACGAAAACTCAGTTTTCACTAAAAAAAAACTGTTAAATTTTATAATTTTGAATATCTGATTTTTCGTCCGGAGCAAAGATTTGTCTTTATGTCATCTTTGTACGTTGAAGTACTTAAGACAAGAAAAAGCAAAATGGTTGTTTATATCTGACGCCAGAACTGCCTAAATAGAGAGGGTGCAACTGTCAGTTAACAATTTTGAAGTTTGATGTGGCAATAACGCCATCTTTTATTTCTTAAGCGGTAAATAGTGCGATTAGTAAGTGCCTCAACCTGTAATAAAAATAATAATAATTTCTTTCATATCATTTCAAACATGAACAGTGTAGAGACTAATTTCGAGAAACTTTGTTGAACAACTAACGAAACATTGTATTTGGTCCTTCCAGACAAACAAATGCAGGCCAGTTTGGTATTTATACCAAATGTTTTTCACAATATATTACTTTTATCTTGCCCATAGTGCAGCAATTGTTCATTCTCCAGAATACTGAACTATGTGCACCATAATAATGATAAAAGTATTTGTTGCAAGGAGTTGTTGCAATGGTAGTAATGCTCACAATACTGGTAAATGAAATAAAAGGAGAAGAAATCAGGGAGTAAGACCGTTAAAATATTCCATATAATGATAAAATATTATAAGTAAAAAACGAAAAAAAAACAAAAACAAAATAAATAAACTAAAGCTTAGAAACTAAAAAATTATTTTAGCGGCTAATATGCCTTGATATTACCGCTAACAATTGTTGGCGCGTACATGTCATACAAGTGGTCAACTAATATAAACACACACACACACACACACATACACACACATCATATACACAAAAATGCTAACAAGAAATCCACAAAACGACACATGCTGTGCCTCTATTCCATACACAACCACACAAGAGCTGGTATTAAATTTAATTTTTATAAATGCTTTATTTTAGCTTTTTTTCTTCTTTTTTTTTGAAAATATCTCACACAGACAAGAGTTTGACATAAAATGGACAGTTGTTTGGTGAGCGACATGTTTTAATTTTTTTTTCTTTTTTTAATTTTTAACAGAAAATATCAAACTGTAACCATAGAATTTATTTTGTTCATGAGGAAGTGGTCTCCTTATATACATACATACATACATACAAACATTTTTATGTTTTTTACTTTTTACTCATTTTGAGTTCAAAGTTTTGTGACTTGACTACTTACTACTGGTGGCTTATATATGCTTCAAGTCATTGATAGATTACTTTTGGTGGACTATGACAAACAAAATAAAACGTACGGTCAAAGCAAAAAAAAAAAAAAAACCACAAACAGACAATGACACATGCACACACATGCATAGGTATGTAGGTACGTGCTTGAAGAAAATAGAAGTTATAAATAAAAATTTTAGAAATGTAGGTCAAAGTGCCATTTTAAGAAGATATATTACCAAAGATGTTATGGTCTGCCTAAGAAAAGCAATAACAGTAAAAGAGATAAACTAAATGTTGGGCATTTACTCTAATGCCTGTGAGAAATATAAAAGTGTGCAAAAATAAAAAAAACCATTCCAAAGGGTTAAATTGCGCAGCAGCAGCACACAATTGAAAGGCCATATTTACAAAAAAAAAGTTTCATTTAAATATGATAGAAAGTTGAATGAATAGTAAAAGTAAACATTTATGGAAAATTTAAATTGTTTTCCTTTCAAAAGAGAAGATTTCCTAGCAAAACTGTTTCTGAAGGCATCTGGAATTGTCTTGTTTTAAAGTTTGATCTTTTTTTTGCCTTCCAAGGTTATTGGCAAATAACAATAACGTTAAATCTGGAGTAATACAATTTTTTTTTTTAATTTTATCAAAAGGAAAAAATATTCAACTATATATAAATACTATTTATAAAGTACTTATATTAAATAAAAAGGGGCTCAAATACAACCAAATAGCTTTTAACTATTGTGAGTTATAAGCGTTTTGTTATAATGTAAAGATAATATTTTTCGATATTAAATAATGCACTACGTTTTCAATAACCTTTTTTACAAAAAAAAAAAAAAAACAAAAACATTTATTCAGCAATTATATTTTTTTCTTTCCAGGTATGTGTAAAATATCTCCGATTTGACTGCTCAAATGTACATTTATTCCTCAAATTAATCAATTTAAAATTTTACTTGAAGCATTTGGTAAGTATTGCACAGAAATTGGTGCAACTTGTCTGCTGTCTCTCCAACCAATAATTTTTGCTAAACACTGAATTAAATGTAGCACTGTAAAATTTTGCATGGACTATAAACCAGCTGCCAATAAATAATATTCAAAACAAAATTATTTTTAATTTACTGTAATCAACCGTAAAACACATGAACGCCAGTAACAGCAGTGGGTCTATTTTATGTATAAATTGGCCTTTTTTTGTAAAAAAAAAAATGCTTTTATTTATATTAAATTTTTCTTCACTTTACATTTTTAAAGCTCATTTGTCTTTGTATTGGTATTCTAAAAGAAGTTGCTTAGCAGAGTTTAGAAATTATTGAAAAATATTTGTTTTTTCTAGGTTTTGATGTGTCACAAGTAAATTTCCCTTTCAATAGTGTTTTGCTGCTAAAATGTTGGTGTGGGCAAGCACTGAAGTCATGCTCAGATTGAATAAATATTAGACAAAAAACATAACCCCTACTTTTTGATGGGCTTGGGTTTAGGCCAAGATGTGATTTTTGAAGAAAAAAAAAAACGAAACAAAATTGATAATAATATTAATGATATGTAACAACAATAAAAGTATTAGTAATTTTAATAAAAATATATGTAGTAATATGAATAAAAATATGTAAAACAAATAAACTAGCCTGCGTTTAAAATGAATTTTAGAAAAATTTTGCCTAGAGTAATTTCAATAAAATTTTTTTTTTTTGAATATGATGCCTTATTTTTATGATCTACTTCATAAACTTATAATAAGAAAAATGTCTTAAAAGTTTATTCATAAACTAAAAGAAGCACACATTTAAACAAGCTCTCATTAATGACAAGACCCCTGTGCAAGCATTTAATAAATGGAAATATTCAAAGCAAAACTCAAGAGCCTTAATGAACTTGAGACCTAGAAATGTGTGCTGCCTGATTCTTTCGTTTCTTTTGCACGTTAAATTGTAATTCTCATGAAAAAGAAAAGCTATTGAAATTTCCAAAAAAAAAGAACGAAATTTAAAACTAATACCTTGTTCATACATTCATTTCTAATTGAGATAATATTCAGTTTATTGACATAATATTTTTTGCGTTCATACATACAAATACTGCGCTAACTGAATTAGTATTTGACAACTGGAAAAAAGTTGTTGGTTTTGTTTTGGTGGTGAGAAAGAAAAAGTGAAAAATATTTTCAAATAAGAAACATGGAAGAAAAACTGCCTTTTATTAAAAAGATTTTAGTGTTGTACAATAAAAATATGGAACTCGTACAAGTAGTGCGTTCATGTTATGACTCCAAAGAGGCAATAATAAAAGAAGAAGAAATAAAAATTTTGAAATTCTGCAATGTTTAAAAAGACAGCAGATATTGCTTCTCACACTTTTTGTTTGCTTTTGTTGACATTTATCTCGTCATTCATCTCGCATTGTATACTTTTGCTTATTAAACACATCTTTTACAGTGTTATGTTTCATCTTTTTCTCAATATTCAAAGCAATTTTGAGTTTATTAAGCAATAACTTTATTGACTTTTTGTATGGAACATTGACTTAAAATAAAATGGACTTTATTGCGGTTATCTCAATAAAGGAGCATGCATGAACATGGTATAAGAAAAGTTTATACAGTCATGTAGAAGAAACAAAATATTTTATTAACTCAGATAGTGTTGTCGCCGCCAACCTTTACGAGTAAAATACATCCCTTGCTCGGTTAATCACTTTGTTCACTTCAGAAATCGAAATTTTGTTTGTTTTTAACTGCCGGTTTGTCTGAACCGTATGAACGTATCATTTGGTTGCCTGTACTTTTGTTGAAAGTAAAAATAAATTTTCATATTTTTGCATTGCTTTAAATATAATTTCAAGAATGGATAATTGTGCACGCTTTAGAAAAGCGTTTATGTTAGAGAAACCGGCAATAAATTAACGTTATATTCGAACTTTGTGAGTACAGTTGTTATAGTTGGCATAATTGTTAATTACTTCATAGGAATTTACATCGATAGAATTTCCTCAGAATTGAGAAAATTATACATACATATATGATTTAGTCGGTTATGAGACAAAGGCTTTGCTGGAGCTTATCTTTTACTTATTTGTTCTTCACTCTTTGACGGTGGAAGCTTGCAAATTTTTTGAAAATCCCAAAAATGAGCGCAAAGTTAACTGGGTGAAGATTGTAATAGCTGTAAGACTTTTGTCTAATTTAAAATATTACACCCATATTCATAAAAACTATTGAAGGTTTATTACACGTTTATTTGACAAATATTCCGTAGAAATACATCAAATAAGAGCTTAATATACTTACAATAATTATTATGAATATGGCCTTTAATCTCTAAAATCTAATACCGAAGTCATTTCTACTTTGAACTTAATGCCAACAGCTAACAATTAAAAATTCAGTTATTGGAATCTTTAGTTAGCTCCTTTGCTGACGAGTAGGATGCCAGTTATGTATGCTGTCTCCCTACTGACAGCTAGAGAACAAAATAAAGCAAATAGTTTCTTGTCAAGCATATTTTATTTTTTAATTATAATTTTGTTAAAAACTAAGATATAAAAACGCATAAAATTTAAAAGCCATTCCCTGATGTGCAACAAGCTAATTTCAATACTCCCACTTTTGCAGACAAAGAAAGATTTTATAAAAAAAAACAGCCGTTTTTGTTTCTTGCTTGAATTTTTACTTGATAATCAATCAAAATTCACTCTTTTTTTTTTTTGCCTGTTTAACTTTTTTCTGCACTTTCAGCATTTTGAAAAAAGGGCTGACATTATTTGTTTCGCTTAGTTACGTATGCAGATTTACACACACATGCACACACACACACTCGTATAAATTGAAAACTATATTTTGGAGTATTTGTGCTGTTGCTGTTATTTTTAGCTTGCAGCTTAAATATTACCAACATCAGTCTTTACAGGGAGTTTATGATTGTTGTGGGAGCTAAAAGCTGCAGTTAAATTATATTTTGATACCGTTCAATGAAAACATTTGTCATTGTTTTTGACAGCCTTAAAATTGTACTGTCGTTAATGTTGTGGTTTGATTTAAAAGTAAAGAATTGAAGTGGAGTTTGTAAGTGGTTGGTTGGAAGGGATTAAATGCTTACAAACTTTCACTTTTAGCCAAAGTTTTGCTAGCTTACGCATTCAAGATTTATGCTTGAAACGAACTAAAAGAGACATTCAATTAGACCTTTATTAAATTTTTATACACACGTACATAAAAGCATATCTTAAATAAGACAATACACAAGCCTGAACGTAAAGCTGCATAAAAAATTAGTCTGCAAAAATATTTACTGTTGCTTGAGGAAATATTTACTTTTGTTTAAGTTCAGTTTATTTGTATTTAAACTTAAATTTGTTGAATGTGCTTGTTTTGGGAACGTAAAAATATTTCGACAGTCATCATGTTTAAAGTCAGCAAATTTTTCGGTAAGGATTTGCTTTTCGATTTATTGACATATGTACATTTTTTTCCTAAAGCTTCGTCAGTTGTTGCTTGTTTTTTCATTGAACTTTGTATGTTTGTTGCCATTTTTTTCTTCATCTGAATGCAGCTTGTCGTTGTTTTGTGGTGTTTTTGTTAAGGCTCTTTTTTAAGATTTTTTTTTTTCATTATTGTTGATTTTTATTTGCTGGTTGTTGGTTTGTAGAAAAAAATTTTTTAGAGTTTTTTTTTGTTTGAGTGTTTAAACAACAAATCGATTTAGACATGTCATAATAAATAGTTTGATTGTGTTTGCGATATGTTGCAATTTGTTGTTGTTTTAATACGAATGAATGGTGGTTGGCAAAATACACTGACACAAAAATATATCCATGATAAGTATTTGTATTCCAAGATTAAGTTCAAAAAAAAAATCCTGTTGAAGAAATTAATTTCTAATCGAATTTCAATGTCATAAATGTAGTATGTTTTACTTGAAATGGCAAAAATTGGTTTTATGTGGAGATAGTGGTTTCGGTATGTTGTGGTACAAGAACGAATATTGCTGCAAGTGAGTTTTAGGTGAAAATTCCTTCAATAAGTAAGACTTGCGTATTGTTGACTCAGTTTTAGCTATCATTTTGTTAAAAAAATAAAAGAATAAAAAACACTAAGTCAGTTTAATGCTGTAGTTTGCTTTTAGACTTCAAATGATGTAGTAAAAAAATTAATTAATTATCGTAATAATTTCGCAGCCAATCCCACCAAATAAAATCACATTAATAAGGTTTTTTTAGACCCAAAATAATTTTTTTTTTTTACATCAAACATGAAGCTGACGAATGCTTGTTAAAATTTCTTATTTAAAATCTCTGCATTTTATTTTCTGCTAATGATTTATTAATGTTTTATTTTATTTTCTGTGTATAAATTAAATTTTTTTTTCTTATCTTGTTAGATTCATCAAAAAAAAAAACAAAACAAAAAGAAACTAATGAAATTGTGGAAATGCCAAAGTGTTGCACACGTTTATCTAAATTGAAATTCGATTGCGCAAAATATTTTTTGGTTGTTTTTATTTTGTTGTTAGATAAATTACTAACAACTCAAACACCAGCCGCAAAACAACAAAACTTTAATTAATTTTATGTTTCACTGCAATTTTGTTTTTTTTTTTTTTCATTTTACCAATTGTGTTTTCTTATTTTTTGTTTCTTTTTCGAAAAGCGTAAGCTTTGAAATTGCCATCTTAATCATGTAAAATGTTATAAAATATAAATCAATTTATAAAGCGGACAGACAGTGAAATACATACAAAATAAAAATAATAAACGACAATTTGATAAAGATCTATTTTTATATTGCGTTAATTACAGAGCGGTAGATAAATTGCAAAAAGAGCGTTTGAAAAGAAAAACAAATTTGCAGTGATTTGAACAATAAAACAACACTACAGACTTTATTTCAATTTGAATGCAAAATTTGAAATAGACATACTATTTTAAATAAAATTTTGAAAATATAAGAAAGTTTTTTATATATAATTATATATCGATTTCAAAAACTTAATTTTAAAAATCTCAGCTCGATGAGAGAGATTTTTCCTTTGTAAGTTTTTGTGTATTTTCTATGTTTATTTTAAAAAGTATTTTGATCTTGCAATTTGCCAAATTGCTTTTATGAATTTTAATGCAATTCCTTTAACTATCTCTTACTACCGCCCAAAACCAATTGTCTTAAATTCTAACCCATTCTGTAATAAAATTTAATCGTTTTTAGCTTAATATTTATTCGGTTTTAGTGACAGACTTCCACAAGCATTTCGTGTGATGGAAACGAATTAATAAGCGTTAGTGTTATAAATTAAAAACCTTTCACACAAAATGCCACCCAGTTATTTGTCGCTGTGTTTGATTTTCCTTTTCAATTAAAATGTAAATCAAATACAACAAATTAAATAGAATAAATTCTGTGTTATTAGTTTTAATTGAAATCATTAGAAAACAGCATAGCAGCGCATTGCTAGACAAAAATACCCTACACATACACACGCCAACAATGGAGACGTGAACAAATGTAACGCTGAGAGAGCCAACACACAAAAACCACAAAAGTGCGGCATATGTATAGTGCAGCAACTCCAACCACCTTAGATATCCGTAAGACATGAACGAGTACATATAGCATATATAGACAAAACTATGCATGTCAACACCTTTTGGAAGACAATGCTAAGTTTATATTTGTTTTTATTTTATTTATTTCATCTAAACAGCAGGCAGGCAGGCAGGCAGTAGGCACTCATAGAGCAAACATAGACAGGCCGTTATACATAAACAGCAATTGTAATTACGTGCGACAAAGTTGTCACTTGCAATTAGCCATTTTGTGTTTTATTTGTTAACTAAAATAAAACGAGCTGAACAAAACAACAGACATAGAAAGATGAAAAAAGTACAAAACTATTAATAATATAATAACAAAGGAAATCAAGTAACAATCAGAGAGTTAGAAACAAGTAAATTAAACATACAAGCCGAGATAAAAAAGAGACTCTCAAAGCTGTTTTTCAGTTACACTACTTACTACTACTGGTTTTGGTGACAAAAACTGTATATACTTTTCAGCTTAAAAGTTTTGGTTCATCTCAGACCTTTCAAATATTTTGACTTTCTACACAAAGAAAAAATAAACTAACAGTATGTTAAGCAAGAAAAGCACAAAATAAAAAAATAAGATTAAATATAGTCAGTAATGTAGAGCTCAGATAGTAGGGTGGCTATGTGCTGCTGCCTAAAAATAGTATACAATTTGTCCCAGCGTGACCTCGAAGTGATATGAAGGCTGATGAGCGATGGGGTGGTAGTGAAACTTCACTTTTCTGGGTTTTATAAAAACAAATGCTGATCACCTCTGTTTTATCAGAAAAATAATATTTCTCAATTTTGAGGAAGTAAAAATCGAACTAAAATGCCCGTAGGCAAGTTTAATTTAACACATTTCAACCATATCTTTGTTTTGTACCATGTCAATGTTGTTCAGCCAAAAAGTGTTAGCAATGAATATTAATAATAAGGCCAACTTATCACTTAAGTTCTGGTTTCACTGGGTATACCATAGCCATCACGCTACTCATGTGCACCCAGTTAGATCATAAACTCGTGAATATTTGTTGTATACGGCAAATAGTTCAGTACGATTGTAAAAATTACTTACTTTACATGAAAAACTCGATAAATACTTCCAGTTGGTAGAATAAAAAGAATAGATCATTATTTACTTTAAACTGAAATTACAATAATTTATGGCAAAAGATTTTTAGAGGCCTAAAAGCTTGTTTTTAAATTTTTTGTTTGTTTTCATCCCGTTCCTTTAAGAATCCAATGTTAAAACTAGCGAAAGATAGTTATATGGTTAATTTATTACGTCAGGTCTAAGACGATCAAGTTATATCCAGAGGGTATCCTGTGAAACACAAGGCAACTCTCTTTACACCAGCTATCTCTACTGGTAGAACCATACATCCATCTGGTGGCCTAAAAAATACGCTGGTCTCAGAGTTTAATTAGTGCTTTTCAATATTATTATTTAGTTTTCATGTATCACCTTTTTTATATTTCTAGTCAAAATAAAATATCTGTATAAATTTGCGCAACAACACATAATATTTTTGGGCAATTTTTTTTTAACAGTTTTAAGTCATAAAAGTTGAGTGGTTTTGATTCTAGCCACTAGGAAACGCGAAGGCGTGTTAATTTCAACATTTATTGTTTTGATAGGAAAAACTCTAAACAAATGTTGTTTTATAAACAAATTCGGCTGCTTTTCAGGCTGCTTTCCGATTAAAGTTTGTGTCTTAGGTCTTTTGTACAGTTTTTGTTTTTTTTTTTTGTTCATGTATTTTCACCAAAGCCATTTCATTTTGCTTAGTCCCACTGGTCTGTGCATGTAATTTAAAAATTACAATTTTGTTTTGATTCCTTCAGGCTAACAAAGACATTTTCCATTTATTTTTATTCCGTCAGTCAAGAAAAAAGGTCAATTAAATGACAAATGTTTTGTTAGTTAACTATAACTGTTGATCATTATAAAACTTCACGATTATTGTTCCGAAATAACAACACGGTGCAACAAAAACAACATCCTGTATACCCGTTACAAAAGCCACTTCAGTTTCTAAAGCAAAATTAACTTTTCATTTCAATTTAAAAATTAAGATGAAGAAGAAGAAGAAAATGCAAAGAAAACCAACATAGAAGTTACAAAACTTCGCTTTCATTTTGCTGCAAGTTGTGACTGTGATGAACTACATTTGATGATGTTTACGACAATGTCGTTGTGCTTGTTGTTGATGATGTTTAGTCTTAAGCAGAAATGTTGTGTTTTAAATACAAATGTATGAAGCACTGCAAACCCCTGTTTTTTCGTCTTTTAGGTTTTCCAGCCAAAAAAAAAAAAAAAATTTTTGTTGTATGCAAATTGCTACGGTTAGTTTTACGTTGTGCTTAATGCAAACGTAGTAACTTAAATGCAGATGACTGAGTATCTTTTCTTTTTTGTTTTTGGTTTGAATTCGTTGGGGTACATAATTGTTTAATTCGCAATATTTAAAAAACGAAACTCAGTTTTGAAAAATGCCACGAATATATTTTGTTTTGTTTTTAAAATTTTTAGTTAACGAAACTATTTAACCAGTAGACCAAAAGGCATGAAATTAATAATATTTTCCAGTTGTTACTGCTTGTCCCATCTGAATCAAATTTAAAGTCATTTCAAAATCGTTATACAAAACACTTGTAACGATTTCCTTAAAACTTAAGACATTTCGACACCCCAAAAATATCCCAAGTAACAACCTTTTTCCTGAGCTTCAACTAAAACTGAATAAATTAATATTTTGGTTTAATGAATATAAATAAAAATGTGGTATCTAACAAACGTTTTTTAATAACCCATCGAGTATTAAGTTGAATATATTTTCATTTATCTTTATTTCGGTTGCACA
Organism: Sturmia bella; assembly: GCA_963662145.1. NCBI lineage: Eukaryota > Metazoa > Arthropoda > Insecta > Diptera > Tachinidae > Sturmia > Sturmia bella. Next base: position 12,134,129 of record OY759171.1, on the reverse strand, counting down.
CAAAAGTTACATGTTTATAACTATTAGTTGAATATCTAATTAGTTTCATGTTAAATTTGGCTGAAGAGTGTTTTTTATTAAAACTAAAATTTATAAGTAAAATATAAGTTAGCTGTATGTGTGTGTGTGTGTGTTTTTTTTTTTTTTTTTGTATAATGAGACTTTTTTATGTAACTTTGAGTCTGTTAAATATGATGCTGCATAATATTTCTTATTACCAGTTTTCTTCCTCAAGTTGCTTACGTTAATAATCAATAAGATACGGTAATGATGTTATGTAGTGGATGATGTTGGCTTTGAGATTATAACAATGGAGCAAATTGTGTGCCTTTTGTGAAACTTTCAGTTTCTTTGAAGCAAGAAAAAATCTTTTTCATTTTTTCGAATGCACGAATGCAATAAATTAAAAAAGAAAATTTTTTGCCAAGTTGTTTGGAAAAACGCAAAAAAAGTAATGAATAAAAAAACATTGTTTATATTTTGGAATTTTTACCAAATTACATAAAAATAAAAGTTGATATTTAATAGAAAAAATGGTTGCTTCTTGCAATCCAAGATATGACTTCATTTTTTCACTATATGACATTTTATTACATATTTATTATATATATAATATATATTTGATCTTCTTAATTATTTGAAAAAACTATTTATTACACCTTCAGATCAGAAATTTAATTACAATTATTATCCTGAAGATGATAACAAATTGTTATCGAAATATTGAATAATATTATAAATAAAAATTTGTTTATATAAAAAACGATCTGAAGCTGTAATAAATAGTTTTTTCAAATTACATATTTATGTTATTAACTTTTTTTTCAAACGGGCTTTTAAGTTCGTTTTTATAAAACGCTTCTATTTTGGTTAATATTGAACTAAAGATAAAATAAACTTGGCATGGTAGACATCCAGATATTTCTGAGCCGCCACGCTCTTTGTCAGCATCCTACTGAACTAACCAAAGTTCACTCAATTTTTCACTTTTTCTTACCTTATCAATATTATTACGCGCGAAAACTTACTTACAATTAATGTGAAAATAAAAACCCGCTCTGTAACCAGGGTAATCTAGTGTATTGAGTTCTAGCCAAATGTTCCGTTTATAAAACTTAAAACTTACGTGGCTACAAAACTTGTGTTTATTATTCGGGATTAAAAAACAAAAACTCACATTAATTATCGAAAACTATTTTATTGTTTTTCAAAATAAGAAGATCTATACAATTTCGTTTGTAAATGCTTGATGCGCAAACAACTTTTGTTGGATTTTGTTTACTAGAAACTTATTTATTTACTTTTTTGAGCATTGCTTTCGACCAATCGACAGCAGGCTTTTTTGAGTGATTGACAAATTGTGAGGGATCCAACGACAACAAATTTTTTTGAAGAAAGCTGCCTTTGAGTTTCACCTTGGCTTATGGTATATGATATTTCAGTGATTAAATACAAATTTTTTTAAGTTCTCAGTTCTCTGTTCCTTTCTAGTTCCAAACAAGTTTTTGACTCCTGTAGGTTAGTCCAGCTTACAACAATTACATTTTTAAGCACTATCATTTTTCCTTTCAGATTGCCTACATATTTATCATAATTGAAGTATCATATATCAAAATATGAAAAAAAACGGGAATAGAAAAACCTTAGGGCCTTCCCACATGAAACCAACGATAAATAAAATTGATACCAATAAAAGAATTAACTTTAAAATTTAACTATTTGTCAGTGATATTTCATTATATTTCACACTTTTACCTTACATCAAACTCATACTAATTCTTTTTCGTTTTAAAACTAATTTTTTCTGCTTCAAATAAAAAATCATCAACTGCTATTCCGGTAGCAATTTGCAGTTAGACAATTGATTTGTCTTTATTGCTTCAAATAAAAAGTAGCAGCTCATTGAGTTTTTTAACTTTAGTTTTTTTACTTTAGCAATTTTCAATTATCTGAGCAAACAACAAACACAGTTTGTTTTCCACGATGAATGGCAAAAGGAAACAAATAAAATTACCAAACAAAAGATAATAAATACAAATGGCATTTTTAAGGGTGAAATCTGTTTCTATTACTTTATACTCCATGACTGCAAAAAGTTGTTTAAAGAAACAGCAGTAGTAAATTTAAGAGATTTTTTTTTTATGAGAACTGCTTTGGCAAAAATAGGCAAAGAAAATTTCATGGCGATCATAGAATGTCATGCTGAAAATGATAATAGTGAAAATGATGTAATAGGACTGTAAAATGTTTTCCAGAAAATATGTTTTTGCTTTAGTAAGCACGGAAAGAAAATCTAAAATTAGTTTATATGTATGCAGGCGATCTTCTTAAGTTGGGTTTCCTACGCTTCTTATACACAATTAATTTAAAAAAATTCACCCATGATTGCAATTACTTTACTTATATAATGAATAATTATATTCAGGAAAGTCGAAATTAAAGCTTGAGCTCATCTGATGTCTTATGGGAAATACTTAAGAAATCTTGTGCGCTCTGTAAAAGACTAAATAATAGCGTTTTTTGTGGTTTGATATTTTTGAACTTATAAATAGACCTTAGGGTCACTCTTGTTTAAAAAAAATTTTCTTTGTTTTTTTCGATATTTCTATACTCCGACAATTTCGACAAAACAGCAAATGCAGATCGTTTTGTAGTCTTCTTCTCTAAAGATTTCCGTTTTCAAATTATGTACACAAAAAGTATTTTATAAAATACAGTAGACACAAGTTGTGCATCACGGAGGGTTTTCTATGCAGTTCTGCGTGTTGGTGGCCCAACCCAGTTGTCGAATCTAGTTGATTGGCCCACCAAATAAATATTTGCCATATTTGTCAAATTACAACTTTTACAGGTAAGTTTTGCAAAACCTTCAAGTACAGATCGTTTTCTAGTCTTTTTCTCTAAATATTTTCGTTTTCAAATTTTGTACAGAAGAAATATTTTAGAAATACGGTAGAAACAAATTGTGGATCTCTAGGGGTTTTCTATGCAGTTCTGCGATATTTTCCCCCCTTATAGACGACAGTTTCGACAAAACAGCAAATTCAGATCGTTTTGTAGTGTTCTTCTGTAAATATTTCCGTTTTTAAATTTTGTACACAAGAAGTGTCAGTTAATTTTTTCTTTCCTAAAAAAATACTCAAAATAAAGCATCAAATATGAAACAAACGTACATTAAAAAAAAGAGTGACCCTAAGCTCAGTTTATAAACTCAAAACAGCAAGTAATAGCTTAGAAGATCTTGACCAATTTTCTATAACTATTATTACTATAACTTTATAAAATACAAGGTTTTACCTCAGTGTTTTTAAGTTTATTGATTCCTATTGTGTTTTTCGTTGTAAAGAGAGAATGTCAAATATTTTTAAGAAATAATGCCAAGATTTTCTTCTCAAAATCTATTGAGAGAACGCCGTTAAATATCAATAGTGATTGGGTTGAGTGTCAAAAATGTAAAAATATATGGATTTAAAATCGCCAAAAGAAAAGGGGGCATCTGGCGTTTTTAATCTGCGCTGAACATAATAAAGGTGAATAATGCACGATCGTACTCAATTTCATACCTTAACATCAGCTTAAGCTACTAAATTTGACATTATTTTATTTCTATATTTGTCATATTTTGATGACTGAGAGGTACCCAATGGAGCTGAATGTTAAGATTGTTAATGGTTTTCATGAAAATGGACGCTCAAATCAAAATGCATGTCATGTCTTTCGTGTTTTCTTTTTGTTTCAACAGAGTCGAGCAAATGTGATCGGAATGGGAATAATAATTATAAGCCAGTTTCAGAAAATTGGGTTGCTACAAAATAAGAAAAGACCTGCTTATGCTCGAAAAATGTAGTTGCAGTTTGCGACTGGGGGGCAACAGAGTTGTCAACCTCGACTCACAATAATCGAACATGTCACAGACATCACTGACTTGAATTTTGAATAAAAGTTTGCGGTCCTATGGAGCCGTTCTTCGTTTAAAGGTGGCCAAGAAGTTACCGGGCATGGCGTTCAATATCACAAGATGACAAAAAACTTTTTAAATCCAGAATTTGTGGATATGTCACGTATGTTTTTCTAAAAGGATGGTGCTTCTTGCCATCATAATTAAATTAAATACATGAAAAAATCAAAAAAGTACACGAGATGCATAGATGAGTTTTTCACACATTTAATCGAGTATCACAGATTTTAGTTTGTTCGGATTGCAATTAAGGTTGTGCGTTTTGGTTGGACTACCCTTTGTTAAACACAAAAACATTTATAGCACTTTCGATAAGACAAGCATGGAGTTAAAGAAACATTTTAAACTGTAACTGATTACCTCCAGCTTAAACTCATGTTTGAAATCTTTTTTTTTCTAAATTCCTTTTTTTTTTGCAAATCTCTAAGCGAAATATTGAGGATGAGCACTTTTCACTTTTTGTTTTCTTATTTTATAGTATTACTGCTTTCTGCTTTTCAATTGCTTTTATCGGATTTTGGTATTTTAGACGCTGGGAAAACACTTTTCATTATTTTATAGTTTTTGACCATTTTTCAGTACTAATTCGTGATAAGTGTGATAAAAGATGTTTAACACCATTAACAAGACAGGCGACCTGGCCATAGTTATATTACATAGTTTCAACCGCCAGACACAGCAGATCAATGATAATTTTTTTTTAGTTTCTTACTTTTTATTTTTCGGTTGAGGGAGCCCGTTTAAGTGGTGGCGTACTGCTGCGTTCTTCAATGCTACCATTTAATGGTATGGTTAAATGCGTTGAAGTTTTTTTGTTTTTTGTTTTGTAGTTTTATAAAATTAATGTGATAAACAAGAGTCTGATTACAGGGAAGTCTGTGTAATGAAAGTGAAAGGTTAAAAGTTGAAATATTTGCTTGTGGTTTTTGTACAAAAAAGGTGCGAAATCAAAGTTAAGCAACTTTTAAGCATTTAATGTATTTTTCTTAAGATTATTTTTTCTATATTATATTTTTTACCAGCTTTTTTACTTTGAAGTGTCAATTGAGTTAAAGCCAAGCCTGTTTTCATTAAGAAATAACCACAAGTTTTTGAGTAAACGCATGTTAAAAGTTTTTTTTCTAAACTTTAATTTTTTTTTTTTTTTTGTAGCAATTTCGGGGTTCAAAAGTTGAAGAATTTTGCTTAAACTGTTGGGAAATTGTTTCCAAAATGTTTGTAATTTTTAATAAGATTTAAAGATTTGTAATATTTTTTAATTTGTTTTGTCTACAAAAGCAAATAAATAAGTGAATTAATTTGTACAAGCCCAACAATGCGGCTGAGATATTTTTTTCTTACTTTTGCTTTTATACGCCATAAAACGTCCGTTTGCTTGTTTTTTTATTCGCTGGATTTTCTCATTAATCCAATTAAACTTATAAAAATTCTCTTACCAAATATGACACCCACCCAAGGCATATTGGTGGTATTGTCATGTCTCTGCTTTATATTTTTATAGTAATAATACCTACACATACAAACATACATGCATACTTCTTTTATATTCACATGTATTGTCTAAAGTATTATTTTCATTTTTTATAATTATAATTTCATTTTGACAGCTGTATCTTGTTTTAGTATTATTTTTTGGGTAACGGTGGTTTTTTCTTTTTAAATCATTTGATTTTTACAAATATTGCCTAGTAAATCAAATTATTTTTGTTAAATATAAACTGACAGTTTGGTTTCTCGTTGGGCTCAACTACAAATAGAGTTATTGTTTTTTAATGGATCGAAAAGATAATGTATTTTTGTAAGACAGCAAATGCAGCTGTTGGTTGGCTTGTTTGTTTATTTTAAGATATGATATGAAATAATCGTATATATCTGTGCTTGTAAAAATGTACGGCGATATGTTTGTAGATATGTGTATGTTCAATTGCGCATGCATATGTATATGCATTTGCATATCTGTTATTTTGCCCATAAATCAAAATGGAATAACTATCTGGGATTGAATTATTGTTAAAATTTTTGGAGCAGAAATATTGAATAAATTAAAAAAAAAAACTTCTAAGTTTCAACTCAAGATGATGGCCAGTCTCTTAAAATAAAATATCTTCAGGTGAAAAAACTTTAGGCATTATTCGTCAAAAAAAAATCTGTACAGATTGGAGAGTGTTATTGCTTTAAAATTTAAAATATGTAAGCAATTACTGTATATGTTTAGAATGCTATGGATTAATAAATTTCCATAGCGGTTTTAAATTTTGAATATTAATCTATAGATTTTTTGCATTTAATGTGAAAAATCACAAGTCCTTAGAAATTATTGCGAAAAAGAAATGAAATTTTAATTTTGCCTTACTTCATTGATTTTAATAAAAAAATTGTCAAAGAAGAATTTAGCTTTAGCTAGTTAAAAACCATTTACAGAAATGTTTTATTGTATAGTTCAATATAATTCAAATATCATTATGCTATTGAAAAAGTATAGTGTTGTGTGGAAAAGGAGCTCTAAAAATGTATTGTTCTGGCAACGCATGATAATGAAATCCTTGCGACTTTTCGATACACAATTCGTCTGGTCACAGTTTATTATTTTAAATGTGATTATTTAAAAAAATAATAAAGAGTTAATAGAAAGGGTATCGCATTTAGAACTATCTATTTTGCGGATTTGTTAGTAACAATATCATAGTGATGGAGTGAACACTGCGCGTTCGCTGTGGATACGCTTCTTAAGAATTAGTTCGTCTAGAATTTTGCTCAAAATTATATGCTCGGAGCATAAGTGGTCGACCAAGTGTAACTTTAATTTAGTCGTAAATGCAGAAACTCCGCGCAACTGTTTTTGTTGTCAATATTCCACAACCAGGGCTCTGTCGATCATCATCAATGAGTCCCAAAATCATTGAATTAACGTAAAAACCGCGACTTTTAATACGGAAAGAGCCTTAATGGGACTCCCAAGAGCGAGTATTCATGAAATGTTAAAAAAAGTATCTGAATTTTAATTCTTTCAAAATTCAAATCATTCAAGAATTGAAAGAAAGTGACTTTTATTTGCCCAAAAATTTTTATGAAATGATGCTGCATCCCTTTCGCACTGGTAAATCCAAAAGCGACAACGCTCGTTTTTTACTAAAACCGTCACATCAACTACCAGAGCATTTTGCTGCAGTTGTTGGTAGGGTATATTTGATTTGTACCGTCCAAATTTTTGCTTAAAAATTATTGCTTGTTATACAGTACTTTTAAAACAGAAGTACAAAATATATATAAATGCTGTTTACTTATTTTTTTATTTTAACAAGTACAAATTGGCGAAGCTTTTTGCTGCAGCTCTGCAGAAATAGGCAAATCTTTTAGAAGAAATCGAACCTACAACCTAGCGGACTTTTAGTACATTACTCTACCAATTCATTCCTCGATTCTGATTATCGTTATCAGGAAAAAATGCAGACATTTTTCAAATATTTATTCTTATACGAAATGTTCTTCATTTGCTTTTTCTACTATCTCGAGCTTTCGGCTTAATTTCTTACTAAAATTCGCAAAAACTCTCAATTGAAAAATTGGAATTAGTGTAGTTCTGTACAAACTTTTAAATTTAACAGAGCCCAAGTGATCACTTATTATGTGTCTTCTGTAGTTCTACATGTCAAATATTAATTTACTTCTCCTCCGGTGTATATGTTTGTGTCAATTGTGCAAAACAGCTGTTTTATATACATACTTAACTTTATTGTAAGAGATTTTTTATCTTTTTATTTGAATTCATGTTAAAAATTTTAAATTCTTTAATGTCTTGTATTAGCTTTAAGCATTCACTTGTTGATGACATTAGGCCAAAAATGCTAATTAAGCTGAAATTGCAAATATTTTGTTAAACATGTTTGTTTAACATACAAAACACAATCATATTATAAGCCAAGTTAACAAGAAGAAAACAAACAAACAAAAAAAAAACATAAGAAATTAAACAGAAAAAGAGATCTAAATGTGCAGATAATACATAATTAATAAACTTGAAGCATGAGAAAAATATGTTTTACTTTATGTTAAAATTACTTGAAAAAAAACTTTCATGAACATAAAAAACAACAACAATAAAACTGTTAGAATTCACAAATACAAGGAATGCAAAAAAAAGCATGCACAAACACAAAAATACATACAGATAAAACAAATATGTAAAATTTTTTTTTGATGTTTTTACAGGCAGAACAAGAAATCAAAAAGTTAAAGCAGAAAACAAGTTTGCTGCTTAAGTCTTTTGATTGTAGCTTTATTTAGAATTTATTCAATTACAAGCTTTGGATGTTTTTTTTTGTTGTTGTTATTTTCAATTGAATTTCTGTCTTTTCTTTTCGTAGTTAGAAGGTTTTACTTTATTCAAAAAATTTAAATAAAATTTATGTTCTTTTAGTATTTCTTAAGCTAAATGTCTCTTTATTGTACATAATTTTCTTTTACATTTCTTCAAATATATTTGTCGTTATTTCGCTCTGCTTGAGGTATTAAAAACAAAATTTGAATAAAAGGATATTTTGTTTATTCCTTAATTCCCTTCATTTGTTTTATGTTATTTTACCAATCAACGAATATCACTGCATGTTTTATGTAATTAGTTGCGTATTTAATTTCGTTATTAAACTGGCCCAACCAATATGATCTTTAGTACTTACCTTACAAAAAACTTTAAAAAAATACGCCAAGTTGCTTGTGAGGATGCTTTTTTCTTTATTTTTGTACTGGAATTTTGTGAAGAGCTTCAATACTCACACTACAAGCAATTGGAAAGAGTTTTTGTTTTTATAATAATCTGCTAGATAATCTCCTGCCAAAAAAGTTAAGGTGGCAGCACTAAAGAAAACAATTATTCAAAAGAATTCTTTTTTTTGTTGTTCGTTTAGTTTTTAAATGCCAGTTCTAGCACATGTTCTTTGTGGCTTTGAATTACGAACGGTTTATTTGTCAAGTAAATTTTCGGGTTTTTTTTAAATGAATCGGTATTTTCTTTGTTCTGAGGTACCACTGTTTTACTGGCATAAATCAATGACTTATAAAAATAACTCAGAGACATTAAATCGCACCGATTATACGACCGCTTTTAGAAAAAGATGTCATATTTACTTTGCAATAAGTCGATTGCTTTCAGCTAGTGTAGCTTACTTTCACATCTTGTTGTTATCAAATAACGTTGACATTTAGCAGATTAATTTTGGTTAACAAAATTTCAGTTACCATGACTTGAGAGTGTTTGCCATTCTCCGTAACTGCAGTTTCCTGATCATGTCAAGAGAGGGTTACTGTAATAGTTCACTACATGCAAATAGTCAAGTAGAGTTATCAGTGCTTTGTCTTGAGATTTCGAAAGAAATAATGACATACTGTTAGTTTATTGCAAGGGAATCATATTTTGAAAATTAAATATTTTAAGTCTTTTACGAAAATTTGCTTCTTTAGACTATATTTCACTCTGCCAAAAAGTTCAACCTTGCATCTCAAGTTGAACCTAAACTATTACAGTTATAAATTTTGTAGGTAAAAATACTTTAATTAAATTCTTCGAAATACATTTTCCAAAGTTAGTAATAGAAAGGGTTTCCTAGCATCCCTTTCATCTATACGAAGAAGATTAGATATATATATAAGTAAAATCAAAGGTGGAATATGTATAAAATTGGCTGCTCATGGTGTTTTGAAAGTTTCAAACGTATTAGCTAAGTTTAGCTTTTTTCGGGACATGACTACGTTGCCATGAAGGTACGATATAATAACGCCAGCGTGTAAACTTCACCAGACTATACATTTCATTTAAAGTAATTTTTTAGAAGCTAGAGGATTAATAGTATGTACGCTAAACAATAGTAATAATGGTTTTTGGCTACATAAATTGAAAATAAATGTAGTGTTTTATGTATTTCACAAGCAGACTTCTTTTCAAACTAAATTTCTTAAAACTAAAAACCAACCGATTTATAATTTAAGATATATATTAAGAGAATTGTAATTCTGTTTTGACTTTAAGTATCGCATATATGTAACTTTTATTCTTCTTCAACACTCAAGCGTTTGTGGTATGTGGTATGTGTTTTATTATTTATTCCTTTTGTATCCATTTAATTTTATTAAACATTAACCATACTAAAGATGATCTTACTGCGCCTAATGTTTACCATCATTATTATATTTATCATTAATAATTATCTCGTGTCCATACTGAAGTGAAAACAGAAGAAAAAAGAAATAAAACAAAACCAAAATGGTATAAAACACCAGCAAGCGAAAATATTTTTGCAAGACGACATCAAGATCGTCAACACAATATTGTTGGTTGGCTTTCGTGTAACACCGGTAGCGGCTGGTATTATTCACTGGCAGTTGTGGCACTACATACATCTTGTATGTGTAAGTACGAATGCCTCAGCATATTTGTTCATGTTATTGCCAAAGAAAAATAATGTAAGAAATTGTTCTAAGGCATGTGTTAGGGTGACCAGCGGATTAGAGACTTTTGTAAACTTTTTGAAAAAGTCCTACTTTTTTGCATGTCCTATTGTTTGTCGTCATTAAAAAACGCCCCACAGAAAACTCTCCGACGATGTCAAGTTTCAACTTCCTGCTGGCCAACCAGCATCATTATTTCGGCTAATAAAACTGCCATCAAATATTTGCCGTAATTAATCGATTGGGGCACGAGATGTGTGTCAAGTACCACCAAGCCTGCTTAAACCAAACATCGTTTACATCCATACCATGAAGAGCGAGTACAAAAAAGCAGGGTGCGAACGGCTGCGCCGTTCTCATATTCCAAGAAATATGATCTATTGATGCCTGCGCTCCACAAGCCGTACCAATCAAACACTCGTAATGGGTATACTGGCTTCTGTAAGAAACATTGACGACTTTATCGATAAGACGAAACGATTTTTTTTATCTTATCAGAGTGTATTGAAGCTTTGGAGTTCACAAGAACTTTTTTTGGCTTTTGGTGTATTGCCAAATCACTGGGCCTGTCCTCTACTATACCTTTCTAGTCTTGTTTATAATTTCTTCAGAGGCTTAGGAGATGTGAGAGACTATTTTTCGTATCTATTTAGAATTGGCTTTGGAACTGCGCAGGCTGTTTTGCTAATCCATTTTTGGTGGAATTCACTTTGGACGTTTTGACTTTTTAATGATCGGAAGTTCGATTAGGTTCTAGAAAGGCGCACAATCTTCTGGCAAGCCACTAGCTTATAGATACTTTTCATTAGCAATTGATTTGAAGAATGTGTGGGTTGGAAACTATTTTTTGCTTGTGGACCTATTAAATCTTGGTGATAGGCTGTGTTCTTATCATTTTTTTTGACGAAGATATATAATAGGCGATTCTTTCTCTATCACAGCGTTAGCACTAATGTGTTGTTGTTCAGACCAAGGATCAAACACAATTATCTGGTAACTTCTAAGCGGGACATAACGGCCTGTTTACTATACAACTATTTCGAAAATGCTGCGATCCCACCAATAGTGTGTTTATTGCAAATTGCTTCAATAAGACCACCATAGAATTGCTTGGTAAATTCAAGAAACCTCACCACCATACACTACTACTGTAATCTAACTACGGCCAAGGTACTTGGAGCAAAATATAGTAAAGCTCTCGGATGACATTTTAAGCATTCGACTTGTAACTACGAATCTTGCGATATCATTTCTTTCTTATTTTTTTTTTTTTGTAAATCTTGATTTAGTTAACTAAATTGATTACCAACCCAATGGGAATTAATTGAAACTTCTAATGTAATACAGGTTTACATGTGTGACAGTAGCTGTAGAACAACTTTTGGAATAGTGAAAAATTTTAAAAAATGGTAATAAATTGGATAAAAATTTGCTGTGCTGGGAGCGGTTGGTGTTCGAACTTATGTACGTACATTTCAATAAAACCAATATTCTAGAAAAAAAAAAAAAAAATACGAAATATACAATCGTTAATAAGCTCAATAGCTTTATGAAGGTAAAGAAAAATCAGAAACATTTAGCTGCTTAATTGTATACCATGACTATTGTTTTTACACTCAATATTAAACAAAGAATAAGGAAAAGATTTTGTATATCAAACAAGCCGCAGATATTTCCTTTTAAACTTCAAACCACATCCGTTTTAATTTTTGCCCACCATTTGCTCATGTATGGGTAAGGGTAGCAATATGGCAAAAGTGCTAATATTAAGATAATTTTATTTCAAACTGGAAACAGGTATGTCTCCTGCCACAGCAAAGGGCCTACTTCCCGGTTTCGATTTGTTTTTTATTGCCGCTGTGGTGTCATTCTGATCAGCAGCTTTATTTTTTCGCCCATACACAGTCTATATTATTAGCTTTTATTATTATGAACATGATTATGATTTAAAAAGTAGACACGTACTGCACGTACTTTTATTTTCGTTTCTTTATGAAACGATTTTTGTTATTGTTGTTGCTCATTTGTTGTTTTCTTTTTTTGCCATTTTGTTTCCTTTGCATGAAAATTCTTTGTTGACCACTATTGTCTGATAGTTTATGTAATATTCTCATCAGGTATTAACTTGCGGTTGGTTTATGTTGTATTTAGTTGCTTAAGTCGAAAAGCATGACTTTAGGTTGCCTCTTTATACGCCCATCTTTCACTATGTTCAATGGAAGACCATATGTGCTGCTTATTTTTTTTCTTTTTTTTTTACTTAATCAAAATGCCATAAAAATTAAAAGATATACAACATGCATACACAAAGAAAAAAAATTCTGACATGACTTAAGTTTTTGTATGTCCGGTGTATTTTATTTAAATACAAGAAAGAAAGAAAATTTTGTGGATTTTTATTTTGCATTAAAATTAAAATGCTATTAAATAGTGTTTGTTAAAATTGACTACTAAAAAAAGATTTTTATAAAAATAATTATCATTTTCATAATTTCTATATTCTTGTGATCTTTTGCTTCCGTATTTGTTCTGAAGCTTTCGAATTGCTTAGTTCCACAAAACTGAAATTCTTTTAACACAAATTACTCAGGAAAGAAATGAAAAACAAAAAACTCAATCCCGCTTTGGTAAAACCAACTAGCATATACATATGCTGAATGGTATCAAATATATCATGGATATTAGTTTTGCCTTAGGGCATTTGAATAATGAATACAAACCATCGAAAGCAGCCAGACAAACCGACAAATAATAAAAAACAAAAAATAAAAAACGATCTTAGCTTTGCTCTAGCAGCAACTCAACAACATGTTTAATATATTCTTTGCCAATTACTTACATGTATGAATACATATTTTCATAAATGTAAACACTTTGTCACAATTTTTCAATGTACTACTTTTTTTACATACAACTTCAAATGTTTTCAACAGAAACTGCCTAAATGGCTCCAAGCATATGCACAATAAATATTTTAAAACACAAATGATGTGTATAACAGAGTTATATGTATTTACAAGTATACATATGTAATTGCGTATTCCTATATGGAACAGAAATGGGCAATTTAGCAAATATTGTTATTAGAGTTCTATAGCTTGAAAAAAAAAATACTAATTTACCTCTATAGTCGAACTATATGATTTATCACAAAACAAAAAAAAATCTTTTTCAACTCTGAGGAAGTAATTACTCTGTGCTTGTCATTGCAAATCAACCACTGACGAAGGAACTAGTGATCAAGTGGTTCTTATGAGACTATATGACGACCTTGGTACTATTGTTTCTCCATAGACATTATTGCTACCCTGATAGCGATGATGTCAGTAGAGAAACTCAATTGAAAAATCAATTCATATTGTTTATAACTTTAGAAGCAATTCCAAGTTTTCCTTTAATAATAAAAATGTTATATGATGAAAGTATTAACAATTGTAAATCATATAGTTCGACTATAAAATTAAAATTACTAGCTGTAAATAAAAATTAAAACAGAGTGCAAGTTTATGAAGCTTCTTACCGGTAATGGCCCTCTTAACAGACCAATTTTGGTCACATCTGCTTTGGAATGTGCAAAAGCTAAATACAAATGCAAGTTTATTAACTCATATTCATAAGACAAAAATATTATTTATGCCTATACGTACTCTCAGTTTTGTTAAACAAGTAACTCAATTTATTTACTGTATCTTGACTAAAGGCACCGTATTGATTAATTTTCAACAATTTGTTTCATATTGAATTGGCAAAAGATGAGAAAAGCAACTATGGTATTTTATTATTAAATGAAGTTTTTTTATTTGTTTCGGAAATTTGTCTATTTGTTTATTTTTTTTTAGATGGAAAATAAAAAAAAAATGAATAAAAAAATGATTAATTTGCGTGTGGTAGTTTAACTCACAAAAATCACTCATACAAACGTAGTCACATAACAATCGCACCAAACTTAAAGATCTGGCTAGATAATAAGTTTCAGCATTTTGCAGCATTTACGGAATGAGCTGTTCATTACTGACTGTCTATATTTATTATATTGATCATCTTTCAATTCAATCACTGTGTTTTTTCGGTAATTTTAATATACAGTTCTAAATGCCTTATGAAGTAATTAAGAACTGCAAGTATTTTTGTTATTAAATCACGTACAAATGTTTACTTAATGTTGCATTTTTCTCAACGTCTAAACTAATAAGAACAAATTTGTTAACTATTTTTACAAGATAATGACACTAATCATTGATTTACAATAGTTTTTTTTATATAACTAGGTCTAATAGGTATACAGACTGCCAACCCAACGACTAAAATATCCACCTTTTCCTTAAATTGTTATCAAACTTTTCCTTAAATTGTTATTATATGTATTAATTATTCAAGCTATTGATCTTTGGTTTTTTTATAAAAATAATATTAAAGAATTATTTATTTATTTTCAATATTTCGCCAACAATTTGTTGGCATCTTCAGGAAAATAATTATAAATTTTTATTGATATATCACATGTCGTAAAATACCTTTTTAAACATGTGCTTATTAGTAATATTGAATTGAAAAACTTAAGAACTAGGAACTAGATGATTCCAATTTGGCCATTGCTTGACGTTTCCCTGTAAGCATTATCTCCAGTATGGTTTACATAGCAAATATCATACAATGCTACTTTTAATTAATACTTAGCATGCCGTAGTCACTGAAATTACAACTAGTGCTATAGATTAGTAAGTAGATGGTTCGAAAGAGATCACATAAATACTACGGGAACTTTCCTTACGATGCGAACTTTTCGCATCAAAGCGGATGTGGTTTTTGTGTTGTTTAATTGTAATGGGTGAGCGTGTGCTTTTTTATTGGCTTATTTGAGAAAAAATTCCATGTTTATTAAACGATTATTTGACAAATTATATACAGATATTTGCCAAATGAAATGTTAATAAACATAATAATATTTTTAAAAATAAAGCCCCTCAAAGTATACTACGTCTTACCTTGAATATTATGTCGTCTTTTTGTTGTGTATAGTCTACGTTTTGCAATACTGAAGAGGTTATGTTAACTGGATAGTGCCGCATCTGAACCCCCGGTATACTCGACAAAATTGTTGACTTGGAAATACTACTTATAGGCTTCGTTGTGAGTATTTAAGCAAATATAGTTCTAAGATGCCAATTCAATGTTTACACACTTATAAATATGCATATGGATACATAAGTTTGTATATACAACGAAGTTATATATTCCAAGAAAAAATTTTGTTTCTGGTTCAATCTTAAAATTACAAATTTTCCAAGCATCTAAAATACACACACAAACGTATACGTGCGCATGTATCTATAATCTATAACTATGGGGCCATTTGTTCCTTTCTTTTTTTGCTTTATTGCATTTTTTAAAGTCCTTTAATTTTCTTCATTTTTTTTTCCTGCTTGGTTTTACTAAAAAGAATACATAAAGCGATCATTGGCTTTGTTTTTGGAGAGAAAAGACATGAATCTTTTGAAGTTAATGTAGAAGATTAAAATGAAACGTCTTACATCACCAACAACAACGAAAAAAAAATGAATGCACGGCATGCAATGTCACGACAAAATTATGTTCAAATGTTGACAACATTTAAATAATGTTTGTGAAAATAAAGAGAAAAATTAAAACAAACACAAAACATTTAAACATACAACAACTTTTTTCCACAACGCTAAATAATAAAATGCGGCAAAATTTTGTTCAACAATTTTTTTTTCCTGTTTTAAGGAAAAAATTTTTTAATTTTAGAATACAATAACTAGTCACAGCACTGTTATTTGATTTATAAAAAAAAAATAAAAAAAACACACACAATTTTGCCAATATGCTCAACTTTTGTTTTTTAATTCTTAATGACAGCATCTAAATCCTTGGAAATTATTGTAACGAATTCTTTGAGTTTAGCTATTAATAAGAACAACTCGTTGAATTTGAAAAGCAAAGCATAGAACTGAAAACGTTTAACTTGAGGATACTAGAGTTTGACAAATGCTTCTTGCCTTCAAAAATTAGTATATAAAAGCATGTTTCCACCTTTCTAGCAACTAAACTAATTTAACTGCTCCCATTTCTAAACAGCTCCTTGAAGACGAAAAGAGCAAAACCTGCAGGAATAAAAAGTTGCCAACCAATCACAAACCAGGGTTCCACAAATTTATATAATTATGTATATTAATGTATGCTCATTAGGGTGGGTCGATTTACCAATCGATTCTTCGGTAGCTTCAAAATTAAATTTTGAGTCGCCTGAAGACGTGGTACGCTGTTTGGGTGTTAAGAGAAATAAGAAGTTATTAGGGCTTGATCATTCACTTGACTCCTATACGGGTGACCTGGGACTAACTAGGGTATTGAAGGCCCCAACTAATATTTTCTACATTTTTAATTTTTTCCCATCGCACTAGTCAGTCCCCGATTGCCCAGTAGAGGAGGAAAATGTATGAGCAACCCTCCAATAAATTCTTCTCCTCAATAATTTTTTCGACTCCTGTACAAAAATACTAATTATATTATATAATTATACTCGTTTTTTCTCATGTTTGTCCTTACTAACAGAACCCGTCTAATGTTCATATATGTATTTATCTACTCCTTTATATAACGTTACTAAATTAATATATTCCGCATAACTTTAGAGAACGTTGTGTACATATATTCATATTTTTTTAACCTTAACTTTTCAACCCCATGCTGGTGAAAACAACATGCACCTTACACTAATGACTAAATGACACGATATGTTTTACACTTGCACTCATACAGTAAATTATGTAAATGTACATTTTAATCGAACATACACACACACACACACACATAAATATTGGCGTTGTGTGTTCGTTTGTTTTGAGGCTGATGATACAAAAAGAGTGAACCAACCAAAGACGTTTTGCTATGGTTGTCATATTTTGTCTGTTTATAATTTCCCCTTGGAAGACGAAGAAATTTGTTGTGGAAAAAAATTGCAAACTACTTGAACATTAGCAGCCATCTTTAATTCAGTGTTTCGTTTTTTTAAATTTTTTTTCCTCCCAAGTCTGTTGATAACTACACAAACTTAATTTTTTTTTTTTTTTTTTGTAGTAATTACTCAACACTTGAGTAAACTTCAGTTAAATTTGTTTATTTATATATGCATATGTGTAACTGCAGTGAACTTATGTAGTAGTTATATGTATATATGTATGTATATGTAAGTGTACTAAATTAGATATTAAAACAACTCACTGTGCGTAAAGCTGAAATTTATGACTGCTTTGTTGCATGAAAACTTGTAAGGGCTCTTAGAGCTTCCACGAACAACCATCTTCTAGAACTGTCTGCAAAAAACAAAACAGCTTTAAGTCTTTGAAAAAAATTATATCCATTAAAAGCTGTCTCAAGATTTATGTACACATCATCTGAGATAAAAGCAATGACCCATAACTATAGACATCGAAAAAGTAAGCTTTAAGCAATTCTAAGTCACTGCTAAATAAAAGTAAGCTTTTTGTCTACTACAGACGAGAAAAAGACGACTTTATGGGCAAAAGTTTGCTCTAAACTTAAAACCAGCACAAGTTATCTATTACTAATTTAGCAACAGCTTTGCTCAAACAAATGTCACTTTTATATGTAAAAGCTTTTTAATGTAAATTTTTTTTAAATAAAATATTTTTTTTAATAACTATTTTTTTTTAATAACTATTATTAATTAGAATTTTCTTTAAAATTTGACTTTTATTCAATTCGCTTTGATGTTTTTTGTTTACCTACTAATACAATCTTACATTTATGTAGGTGCGTGTTTACAGGTATACATAATTTTTGAGAGTCATCTCATTAGAGATGGGATCTTACTTAAATTTGTAAGAGCTGGTATGGTAAATAAATTGCACATTTTCGATAAATAATGTGGCACCCATTTAAAGCTGATTCAACTTAAAGTCAACTTTAATTTTGACTATAGTTAGAAAAAAGTTAGCAACACGTTTTAAAATTTAAGTTGTTTCTAAAAAGAACCGACTTTAGTGTTTGTCTATAGTTAAGACCCGATGTTTTTTTATTTAAATCAATTAAGGTTTGTGTAATTGATATTGGTAATTTCGCTCAGTCCAAAATACCATTAGTGTTTGCCAATTAGTTATCAGGTCTTAGAGTGTAGTTTATTGGTCGAAAACTGACAGAATGACAGAATCAACAAAAATTTTTCTTTTTTAGAATGCCTATAAAAAATTGTAAGTTTCCTGTTTGATTTTTTCAATAAAGATTTCCTTGTTAAAATAATAAGACTTCTCTCCTGAAAAAGACCAAAATGGTATTTAATTTATCTTTTTCTAAATTATTAAAGTTTTGTGCACAATTGAAATAGTTTAATTTCAAAATAGTCCTTTAAGGGAGCTTTTGTACTTGGTTTGGTAGAACTTAGGACCAACTGGTGTGTGGCTCTATAATGGCTTCTTATGTCTTTTGCAGGGAAAACATCCTTAAGCTTCAAAATTAAGTTTTATTTTACGGGGCTCTTTTTAGCTCTTTTTAGCTCTTTTTTCAACATTTTGAAAAAAGAGGCAGTAAATTTCGACATAAGAAAATAGTATAAAAGAAACAAGTTAAGACGTATACATTTTTTTTTGTATTTTGGTTTAATCACACTGTTAAAAAACCCCTTAAAACATCAATATATGTTGTGCAATTCCTTTTTTATCTATTAAATAATCGGAAAAATGTTTATGAAACATTAAGGTTTTTGTTTGTTTTTTGTTTAAAAGCCTTAAAACATTTTATTTAAGTGAGTTGTTATAATGCATAAGGACGCACAAATTATACAAAAAAAAGAAACCTCTAAACAACATGGCTTCGTTCTTCTTTAATTTGCTTTTTTATTTTTTTATTTATTAAATATTAGTCTTGTGCAATTTTAGTCAACAGGATGAGTTGTACTTTTGAATGTTTTTTCATCTTAAGCTCAGTGTTAACAAAAACCAAAATGAAAAAAAACTTGATTTTTTACATCAATCTTAAAGGTGTGAAAAATAATAACTTTAAACCGTGATACACAGACTGTTCTTTTTTACTTTCCCTACACAAAAGATCAAATTACCAGAGAATGCATTTTAATTGTTGTTTAATTTTTTCCACTCCTTTTTTCTTATTTTTTAGAAAATACAATATCCGATAATATAGAGTTTTTAAGTTTATGCTAATCTAAGGACTTGAGTCAGAGATTTGCTCTTTCCTTTAAGAGGTAAAAACTTGCCTTGGAAAATATGTATGATATTCTACCTTAAACGAATCGAGTGGTTATATTGTTCTCGACTTATACAATCTGATCATTATGTTCTGGAACCGTCATTGCCGAGTTGAGTACAGTTAACTATTTCGAGTTATCATGATCATGATACATTTAAACTAGACAAAACAAAATTTTCTAACTCAAAGGTCTCTATAAATGTAAGACCTGGAAGTGTATGTGCATCAAATTGAAGTCTTCTCTACTTTTATATATTAAATTTCAATTCAATTAGTTGAAACAAAGTTATAAAACTTTGAAAACACTCTAAAGTTAAGGCAAATAAAATTTAGGCAGGTTAAGAAACCAGCTGTCGGTTCAAATAATCGTTCTTTGAAAAAAATTAATTAATTGTTTGTAATTGAAAAAAAAACTTTTGGTTTTCTTGCGTTTTGCCAAAAATATAAAATAAAGGTTTTAGTATTAATTATTTTGTGAAAGCAGTTATACTGATCGCAACTAATAAAAATTTTTCATGAAAATGAAGAATTCTTATTTTAAATTGCTCTATAAAAGCAAAATGTTCATTAATAGGTACACACAAGTTTTCATTCACAACACAAAAATTGAAGACAAAACTAGCTGTCAATGGCGGCTGTTTGAGAAATCAAAAATACCATGTTTGTCACAGGTAAAGCTTATTCAAATTTTCATCATGAAATAGCTGTAGATATTGCTTCTTTCAAATGAATATAACCGTATTTCAACTATTATGAGTAGCGATAACAGTATAATTAAACTATAACAAAACTTTGTTTGGGGTGACCAAAAATGTTCACGATATTTTAAATAAAAATATTCAGCTTGTCACAGTCTTTTGCATCGTTATAGGCAACATCATATTGGTAACCTAATTTTAAAGTAAAATTATTTATATATTAAGTTTATCAGGCTCAAGTTCTTGCTATATTATCTTTGTGATTGATATTAATTAAATTAGACAAAGAAAACATCAAAGACATTTAGCAGGGTGGACAACTAGTTGTTTCGAAGACGCCACACTTTCTTGTCAGCAACCGTCTTTGATGTTTTCTTTGTCTAATTTAATTAATATCAATCACAAAGATAATATAGAAAGAACTTGAGCCTGATAAAATCAATACAGAAATAATTATATAAGAAAAAGTTCGAATAATAGAAAATTAATTAACTTTAAAGTAAAATGTTTTTTCTTTGCGTGCAAGCTTTTCCTGTAAGACGAAAAAAATTACAAAAATATTCGACCAATTTTGGTTAGATATGTTTGTTCTTGCTGCCGGAGCTAACAGGGTGTGCGGAATATTTTTCCTACCATGTGCATTATTTTTTTTTTTTTTTTTTATGTAGTGTAATGTCAATGCACACACGTACACACATGCAAAGCATGAGCTGGACTTAATTGCTAAAACGTTCGATAATTATGAAAATTCTACAGAATTGATTGTTGTTGTAATTGTTTCTTGTGATATCTGTATAACGAATTCACGTGTTTGAGTATTCATTAGTATTTATGCTAGTTTTTTGCTTCAAGTGTTTCAATTTATTGAGTGATTCAACAAGGGCATTGTCTTTGATAAGAGCTTATCTAAAAATTTACTATTTTCTGACTCATGCAACGTTTATCAATTAAAACGTTTGCATAAAAACGCTCTATTATATATAATCTTGATCTAAATGAAAGCACAGCAAAAAAATTAAGTCTGATTGACACCAAACAATACACATTACACAAATAACGTCTAAAATGAAAGTAACAAACTCAAAAATTTCATTGGTTTTAGAGAGCTGTTGTTAAATAAATATTATTTTTTTAAATTACTTTTATTGTATCTAAGTATTTTTCGTAAACAATATTTTGCCAGTCAACATGCTTCAAAATGTCTTTTTGCTAGAACAATGGAACTTTGAAAATATAGAGAGAAACACATACATATTTAAGAGAGGAGAACAAATTATATTATAGTTAATAAAACAATGTTGCCATCAACAATAAGGGCTTGAGAAATTTAATATTTTTACTACAGCAATAGTTTTTAAGTTTTCACTAGCTTTGTGTATTAAAACTTTTTTCTTGCCATATATGAGCTTGAACTAATATTTTATTTTCTTTTGTATTTTCAGGTAAATATTGCTCCAAAATAATGTATTCCAAAGATTTCTGGTATGTCTTATGTATTATTTAACCAAACTATAACATAACAGGCTTTTTTTTCTGTTACAAAAAGACTTTTAGCTCTACTTTTTTTCTCAACGCACCTTGATTAAAATAAAGCAAACTAAATACTAGCGTATAGAAGTAAAATACAAACACTGTAAGGCTGCGTATTTGTAAAAAAAAATATCAATAGTTTAATAAGCTTCAAGATTTTATTTAAGGAAAACAAAGAACTTAAATCTTAACTTGCAAATATTTGTAGTTTGCCGACGTTTGTACGTCTGAGGCGCTAACTAATGTCAACTGTGCGTGCTTGCAATACAAAAAAGAAGTTCAGTATATAAGAAACTATAAGAAACTATAAATACATTTGAACAAAACTGTGCAGCGGTAAGCTTTTGAACTTATTTAAAAAGTACACAGGCGCGAAAAAAAAATTTAAATGGAAGGTAGGCTTAAACTTAAGCTTTTTTTGGTAAACTTTTTTTCGCAAAACCACGGCATCACAACTTTTTTATTTACTATTATTTTAGGTACAGAAATGCATGTAAATTTTAAGGGGTAATATTGATTTTGAATACAACACAAATTATTGAGGATATGTTGTCATTGAACCGGCGGGGTCCAATTTTGCAAGGTACAATATATTGGCTTCCATGCGATCGCTCAAATTTTCGATGACGTTGAGTCATAACTGGGATTCTTTGCAGGCGCATTAACCGATTCAACTCATCGTTTAGCTCTCAAACTGTTGCTGGCTTATTGTCACACACCTTTTTTTTAAATAGCCCTAAAAAAGTAGTCAACGGTATCAAATCACATGATATTGGCGGCCAATTGCTTAGTTAGCAGTGTAGCAAGGAGCGCCATCCCATTCTGTAGAAACCACATATCATTTACATCCATATCTTCCAATTCGGGCCATCAAAAGTTCGTTGTCGCCTCACGATAGTTAAATAACTGCATAAATGTCCTTGTAAAAAAATTCATGTCTAAATTAAGCTGTGTCTAATTAGAATTGCTGTGTAGCATCAAATTTCACATGACAGATACAAAAAACAAAAATTCTATTTATTCTTAAAAATACAAAATTTACAAAACTCAATTACCGAATCTTTTCGTTGCTCTAGAAAAACCTTTTTGAGAAAAAAAAAAATTTCAGAGTTTTATTTATGTAACAAATGCCTGTGTGCAAACGAAAAACGATAATTTATATTAAACCGGCTGCCAGAAAGGGCCTGGTATAACTAGAAATTAATTATTACGCTTCAAGACTACCACTAAATCTGAGTCAAATACTCTTATATTAAAACTTTTGTTTCGTAAAATTTAGTTCCCTTTTGAATAACAAATAATATAATGCAAGAAAAATTGATTCGCATTATTTTTACAAAAACCAAAACTACACGAGTCATATTTTTTTGCACACAAAAAGAAATCAAATAAAATATCGAAGCCCTTAAAAAACTCCTAGAAATTTGTTAACATGCAAAATAAACTGCAGCCATTTGTTATTTATTAAAACACAATAAGCAAAAAAAAATTTTACCAAATTTGCCAAAACCACAACCAGGCACTTCTACTTTTCAAACGAAACTCTTTAAGTATTTAAGACAAACTTAATAGTCTTTTGACAACAAAATCTCTAAAAAAAAACGAGCACAACGACAACTAAAATTATTTGGCTGTAACCGCAAACTCTGACTTATAATCGTGCCAATATGAATTGCAAAAAAAAAAACAGGAAAACAAAGAAATATGTATAGATAAATCTGGCATAAAATAATATTTAAAGAGAAATTATTTTTTCATTTCTTTTACTCATAATATCTAGTGTGAATTTGTAGTGTACCACAATTTAAAACTAATAAAATATTATTAAATAAAAATCTAGTAAGCAAAAAATTTCATGCCAAATTTTCTTTAATAAAAAGTGAAATTTGTTATTTGCTCATAATTTTGATTGCATATTTTTTGTCTTAACACAAAAAGAAAAAGAGAATTTACAATTGTAAAATATTTCTTCATCTGTTATTTTCTTTAGCAAAAAATCGTGTATTGTTTGCCGACTTGTTTTTTCTTTTTATTTATTATTTTTGCTTTTGTAGTTATAGACCAAAATTCAATCTCAATTTTTTTTTTTTTAGATTTTTTTATGCTTAAAGTTATGATGATCTTTTTTGTTTTAATGTTTTACTTTATTTCTTTTGATCGGAAATCGTGATTTATGATTTGGAGTTAAAAAAGAATAAACGAAAACGGAGTCAGATAGTAAAGACAAAAAAAAAAAAAAAATTGTAAAATGTTTATGACAAAAATACGATTTTATTGTTATTTTACAAGAAAAATTTGCTAAATTTTTAAAGAGTTTCATCTCTTCACTTATGAGGTATTTAAAGGAAGGAGTTTAAAGTTATAGTAACTTGTTTTTATAAAGTTTTATATACATATATATGTACTTGAGAGTGGGTTGATTAATGGCATTGCAATTTAGATTATTGTAGTGCCATCCTTTTTTCTATAGCTTTTGGCTTGAGGAAAACTTGTTTTACAACCACATATCAAAAAAAAAAAAAAAATTCAAGGCGTTGGATTCTCATTTTTTGTTTTGTGTAGTTTGTAGACTTAAAAAAATGTCGGAGTGAAAAACTTACTAGAGGTTTGTCATACATTTGACTTCGCTACAGGCAGCCTGGTTATGCCTACAGGCCTGTATTTTTAAGACTTGAAAATACAATTTTCACCCATCACAATAGTCAAATGTATGACCAAACTCCAATAACTTTTTCTTTCCAATATTTTTTTTTAACACACCCATTACGGGCCAAGGCATTGTAGTGTACTTCCACATAAAAATACAAAAAAAAAAAAAAAAAGATATGCGGTCAGGGGACTCCCATTAGGAACGAAGTTCCTTACGTTTTTTCTTCATCTTTGAATATAATACAAGGTGAAATCTGTATGTTTTATCTTGAGTTGTTTTCGAAATTGTATATACTTCTTTAAAAAAAAAAAAAAAAAAAAAATTTTGTTTTATTTTTTTTACTTTTGACACATGCAGTATTTTTTTTGTCAATCTGTTACAAACCGAAGAAAAGCAACTGTTGGTCAATTTTTCAATATTGCTGTTTTTTGTTGTGACATAGTTTACTTTGGCGACATCTAGCAAACTGGCAGTTTTCGCAACTAATTAATATTTATTGGTTTGTGTCTCCGCTGAAGTCAAAGAGTTTCGCTACTTGCGCCCGTCATAAACGATTGTTTATCGAAAGATACACCAATTCATATAAACAGCTCACACGCTTTCGTGACGATTTCTACTAATTTGCCCTACCAGCAAGCCGCGTTAAGGAACTTCGTTCCAAAAAAATGCAAAAATCATGAGTCTCGAAAATTATTTTTTTTATGGTGAAACTTTTTTTCTCATGTCAAACGCTATCGAAATATCGATGGCACGGTATCGATTATTAAATCAAGCTTACAAAAACACATGTATAATACGTATCAGATATTTCCTTGCTAGCAATTGGTAATATCATCGCTGATGGTAATATCAGAAAAATTAGTCTTTTAAGACACCCTGAAAAGTTCAAACACTGATTAATAATTTGAACGATCCAAACAAGATTGCAATAAAATTTATACACTAGTGTTTAAAAAGCGACTAATTCAAATAATATAAACAAATTATATGGACTGCCCAGTAGTCTGGCAGGTATTTATAAAATGACTGTTATAACTTTTCATTTTAATGGGATAATATATACGTATTGTACGATAAAATAGATAAATACCGTAAGATGGTAATCACTCTTGAACCCAAATATTACCACACAACTCTT
Organism: Sturmia bella; assembly: GCA_963662145.1. Taxonomy (NCBI): domain Eukaryota; kingdom Metazoa; phylum Arthropoda; class Insecta; order Diptera; family Tachinidae; genus Sturmia; species Sturmia bella. Next base: position 12,108,468 of record OY759171.1, on the reverse strand, counting down.
GGATCTTACTAGGCCCCAAACTGAGGCCAGTATGTCAGTCATCTCTTTTTTAAAAGCATACTATACGAGCACATATAAATCTGTAGAAGTTGTCAAGATGAGCGCCAAGAGCAGATTATTCTACCTTTTCTTAGAACTGACCCTGAAAACCTGCATCGTTGTTCTTTGTTATGTGATCTTTCATTGAAGAAACTTCAGTCTGCTTCAAAAGAAGTCAACGTTATTTCATTATGCATTCGTTTGCCTTCTCAAGAGTCACGGATGACTTCATCCTACATAGTGGGCAACCAGTTCGAATTTCCTTCCCCCTTCCGAACCTCTTTGCATGGCTATTAAACATCTACACCGGTATTCATAAAAAATAAAACATTGTTAAAATACATTTAGAACAAATTTTTCATATTAAATTTGTTCTAAAATGTATTTGAGCAACATTTTATTTTTTATGAATACCGGTGCTACTCTTTATACCATGTTCATACATGCGCTTTTATTGCGGTAATCGCAATAAAGTCCATTATTGAGCTCAATATTCCATACAAAAAGTCAATAAAGTTATTGCTCAATAAACTCTATATTGCTTTGAATATTGAGAAAAAGATGAAACACAACACTGTAAAAGATGTGTTTAATAAGCAAAAGTATACAATGCGAAATGAATGACGTGATAAATGTAAGCAAAATCAAACAAAACAAAATAATAAAAAATAAAAATAAATACAATAAAAATAAAAACATTGCAGCATTTCCAAATTTTTATTTCTATTTCTTTTTATTATTGCCGCTTTGGAGTCATAACATGAACGCACTAAAAGGCAGTTTTCTTCCATTTTTCTTATTGGAAAATATTTTTTTACTTTTTTTTCTCACTACCAAAACAAAAAGTACAACTTTTTTTCAGCTGTCAGATACTAATTGAGTTAGCTCAATATTTGTATGTATGAACGCAAAAAATATTATGTCAATAAACTGAATATTATCTGAATTAGAAATACATTTATGAACAAGGTATTAGACTGTTTTATTAAATTTTTTTAGTTTTTCTTCTCTCATTTTCTCACCTTCTCTCTATCGCTATCGCTATCTCTCTCTCTCACCCTAACTCAACTCCAGCTAGCTACTATACAAAGGAATCGTCATTCGAATAAACCCAATTAGGCTAGAGAGTTTTCCATTTCGTTCCTCTACAGCATGCTTGTCTAGATTAGTTTTTATAAATCGATCTCCATTGGTCTTAGAGCTAAAAATGTTTGAATTTTGCAGGAGTACACATGAGTATCTACCCGGCTATGTATACTAGAGCTAAACGTAATATATCTGAAGCTGAAAGCAGGCAGAACTTTTCATAATCACAAACAATTTGTTGCAATTCCAAGACATTATTCTTGCTTTACCTTTGAAACTTGTTCACTGCTTTGTTTAAAAGAGTTAATTGTAGATTTTCATAAGTCATCATTTTTTTAATATACTGCCTTCAAAATATATGCAAACCCACCACCTTTAAAAATCATTCTTCTCAAATTTCTTTAGTGCACAAATTAAATTGACAGGTTTTAAAACAAATTTTTATATTTTCATAAAATTATTGAATTGCATTTGCACGCTTAGAGTTTTCAAGCATTAATATTTTTTTTCCCCAATGTCAAGAGAACAATTTCTCATGCACATTTATACACCCCACTTATTTACGACAACAAGAAAACGAGTACGAGTATAATAAACATTCTCCTGTTTTACTTTTTTGTTTTTGTTTTGGTTTTTTCTTACTTTGCTCCTGTATGTCTAAATATGTCCTGCTGTTTTCATATTACTTCCACTTGTTCCAATCGTTTTTTAATAATTTCAATAACAGCAATTTTTTGTGCCGTCATTTTTTATTTCCACATTCTGTTTATTATATCTTTTCATGGCGACAGCGAAATACTTTGTTAACATTCTCAAGTAGCAGTTGTGTGTTTTATTCACATGAGTAGACCTCTTGCTAAAGTTGGTGTTATTGGAGTTTTAATATTTTATTTTACTAGCCAATGACTTTAAAACAATATAAATAAAGGTTTATTACTTTATCAAGAGGAGAGAATTTAAAACGAGAATTTTTATGCATCATCAGAAATAAGGTTAACAAATTGTTAATAGTTATGTCTTTCTTTTGATGTATGCATGAACAAAACATTTAATTAAAAAAACTCGACTTAGTAGCAGAAATTTGAAGCATTTAGGATGATTATATGCAAAAAAAAAAAAAATTTGTGTTCAAACAAGCAAAGAGCACTGCAACTCATATTAAATGTATACAAAAATAATACCCTGACAAAAAAAATTTAATTTCTTCTCAAATTGTTTGTAGTTGGAATCATTCCAATTGATGTAGGGGCTGAAGAGGTTTGAAATCCGCTGTATCTAAATGGAATACTTTATAACGTCACAGCTTGAAAAATAGTATGCAATTTGTTATGACTTGATTTCAAAGCAATTTGGGTGCTATTAATTGTTGTATTGGACATTAAACAGCCATTAACAGTCTCCAGATTTAAATAAAATCAAAAACCTGAAATGAAAAATGTTTTTGCTTATGTTCTTCCTAATTAAATACGTGATTTTGTAAATCTTTCTGAATCTGGCGTAATTTTAATTTAGAAAGTATAGAGATTTGCTTCATTTCCATGTTATTCTCATCTTTGATTTATTGCATTGCTGGTGCTCTAAATCTGGAGGCCAACAGTTTGCCTCAAATATTTGGCAGTTTTCCATAATAAGCAACAGTTTTATAGCCTGCCATTAAGGCAAATTTAATATTAGAGATTTTGGCCAGCAAATGTTGTTTTAAACATTTTTCACGCTTCTAACACTTGTGGTCAGTCAAAATTAAGTGAGAGCCATAAAAAGAGCACGAAGGAAACGTTAACAGAAACATTTTAAAATTACTAAAATGTTATTACTTTGAAAGCTGTGATTTTGTTTTTATTTAGAACACGACTGCATTAAATCTGAAAATAATCATTGGAAAAGAAAATACCTAAAGAGAAATGTGAAAAAGAGCTCTTGGTGGACACTCAACACCCAACCAAGCAACCAACCAACCAACCACCCACAAAACACGACATTAAAAGCCCTGAAACCACAAATGAATAAATTGATTTAAAAGTATTTGACTTTATAGCGAAAATCATTAAAAGGCTGTTATTTTTTTTAAATTGCTGTGAGACATTTGCCATAATGAAGTAAACGCAAAAAAATTTATAGTTTTTAATTATGTTTTGTTTTTTAAAACTCTCGCTTTGTTCTTTTTTTTTTTTTTTAAGGAAAAGCATTGATTTTTCCTGGCCACGTTACACTACATGCTGTGCCAGCAAAACAAACAAATATTTTATAATTGCTTTGCAGTGGTGGCTGACTGGTGTCTCCGCAGTTTATCTGATATTAACATTGTTTCACGTTTTGTATTTGTATTTACGTTTAAAATAGTATGTAGACAAAATAATAAATATAAAATAAATATGACAAAAAACACAAAACATACTTAAGAAATGTGGTAATATGTGTATGACATTTGCTATAAATACTTTTAAGAATTCTTCAAATATGTAATTTTTAAGGTGACTTTACTGATCGCTAAAAACGAGATTTTAATGAAAAATAAAACTCGAATTCCTGGCAACACGAAACTTCAAGGCTTAGAAGAGAAAAATATGTATGCTTATATGCAACTGAATTTTATATTTAAGTTAAAAATTTTGTGCAATGGATTGGGAGAAACTACTAATATAGGTTTTACAGTAGAATTAGTAAAATTGTATTGTAGAGCTGGACAACAGCTTCTAAGATCTGTGACATAATGGAAACTTAATGCTGGTTGTAAAAGAAAAAGTAGCAGCACAAAACTGCTACAGAAAACTGCAAATACAGCAAATACAGACTTACGAAACGGAAAAATATGCAGAACCAAAAAGGAGAGGAAAATTCAGAAATGCTCAATAGAACAAAGAACTACCAAATTTTAAGCGAAATAAATTAAATATGTAATGCAGAAAAAATAATTCATCCTATTTTATTTATTATTATAATTATTATTTGCTTGAACTAAAGCTAAATATATAAGCACATTTTTTTTGCCGTTTTGTTGTCAATTTTATTCTTCTGTCCGATTAACAGATTTTGATTTTGTTTGGGTTGCCAAACTGGGTTCGGTTGCCAACCAACTAAATTTGGCAACCGAATCTAGCTGGTTGGCAACCCAACCCAGTAGATTCGGCAACTGTGATGGTTCGCCAACCTAGATTTGGCAACTGTGCTGGGTTGCCGAATCTAGCTGCCAGCCCAACCAGGTTCCGAATTTACTGGGTTGGGTTGCCAACCAACTAGATTCAGCAACTGGGTTGGGTCACCAACCAAGTAGATTTGGCAACTGGGTTGGGTTGCCGAACCTAGTTGCCAGCCCAACCAGGTTCCGAATCTACTGGGTTGGGTCGCCAACCAACTAGATTCGGCAACTGGATTGGTTTGCCAAATCTACTTGGTTGGCGACGTAATCCAGTTTTGCAACCCAACCCAGTAGATTTGGCAACTGGTTTGGATTGCAAAATCTAGGTTGTCCACCCAAGCAATATAATATAATAAAATGACCTTTAACTCAAAAAATATTAATATTATACACACAAAAAAACCAAGCTAAAAATTTACGGCGCCAGGATGATCTTATATGTTCGGCGGTGATTTTGCTTGAACAGTACCAAAATGACTTTGATTTAATATGTCACTAAATTAAAAATTCTAATGAAAATCGTTTTAATCATTTTCTATTTCCATTGCCTTAGTTTTTCTAAAGCATTTCTATTGCTTTAGTTTGACTTATTCTTTAGAGTTGAGAAAGATTTTTTGTGATAAAATTATAGGCAACAACACTTAGTGACTGCGAAGTATACAATGGCTGTTTCATGTCTGCCATGACGATCATCAGCACCATCCTACAATCTGAGCTCTTCATTTCTGACTGCCTATATTTAATTTATTGATTAACTTTAAATTTTTATCACTGTATTTTGGTGTTGACTGGAAAATGGTTTATATTCTCTCAACAACATCCAACTGATTTTTAGTTTTGTTGCTATTGTATCAGTGGTGGGAAATCGCTAAACTTTACTCCAGACCGAATGACTTTTATGCAATAATTTAACTTTTATAGACGAACTTCATAATTTACAATTATTTAAACGGACTTAAGTTCCATTTTACTTAATAAGGATTGAGAAAGATGTGTTGGGGTAAAATTGTAGTGATCAACATTACTAAAGAAGACAAACAAATTAAAGGTGAAGACTTATTGGCTGGGGGAAGATAAAGCCTGATAAAATAGTCAGCAGATGTAAATCAAAAAATTAGACTTTCGTTAATCAAAATAATGTGTGTTAATTTAAAATTATGTAGAATTAAGTTAAATTAATGTTTGAAATTATAAAATTAAATTATATTTTTTTGAGTTATCTCACCGTGTTTAATTGTATTTTAATTTTATTTCCCTGGAACTAAGCGTAACTAAGAGTAACACATTTAAATTGTCTCTTATAGCAAACTATAATTAGATTCATTTCTAATTATGCTATGGTATATGTAGTTGATTATAATATATTTAGAGAACTATGTAAAGATCGCTTGATTAATTAAAAGTCCCTTTTTCCGCTTTTTTGAGTTCCCACAAAATTTTTTATTTAATGACATATTTTGGTGTTAGCTAATATTTCAACGTATATATTTATTGTAGTATACCAAAATAATGTGAGTATTTCTAAAATTATTGTTATATAATTTAAAATATACCGACCATTCTTAGAAGTTCACTATACAGATTAAACGTTGTGATTGTACTTTTATTACGGTAGATTTATTTTCATTTTTATTGTTCTGCTATTCTCTAACTTATAAATATGCAAGATGGCGTTGGCTATTATGATATTTTTGCTGTTTTTATTACATGTGCATGACAACGACAATGATGATGAAGACGACAAAGGGCACAAGAAAACCAACATAAAGAACACACTAATACTGCTGAATCGGCAAACATCTTCATTTTTTAAACTGAAGGCAAAATGGGGGAAAAAGATGTGTGTGTATTTTTAGCCATTCACACCTGAAGAGGAACCAAACGAATGAGTAAAAAATCTAAAGATACTAAATATACGTACTATACACATATTCATTTATTTGTATACAAACAATTTATAAGTATAATCACTGTTGCCATATATTTTTGTTTTATAGTAGAAAAGAATGTTTATTTTGGTAATTTTGTTTTTTTTTTTAAACTAAAGCAAAACATTGTCGCGTATTCTTAGGAAGCAGTTTTTACATATGATAAAAAAATTAAATATTTGCATTGAATAAATTCCAAGAAAGGAAATCGATAGTTTTTCTTCTTTTATGTCTAAGGAGGATAAAATTTAGTTGTTGGCAGTCTTACCTTTCAGCTGTCTATATGTACATTAATCTTAGGACTAACATTAATTGAACTGGACAAAGAAAATACTAAAAAAATTTAGATTTGCGACAACTAGGAGCTTCGAAGCCGCTATACTTCTTGTCAGCATCTGTCTTGAAACTTTTCCTCCATTTACAAGACTGTTTTTATTTGCAAATACTATAATATAAAATATAATGCTGGAAGGTATTTTCATAAGAATTTTTAAGTCTACTGACACTTTAGTTGACACCCACGAAATATTGGCGGCATATAGGCATGCTGAAAACTTAAAGATAGAAAGCAGCTCTGAAGGTGCTGAGCCTTTGAGAATTTATTCTGGGCTCACTAGCAAATAGTGAACTATTAAGTTTTTAATATTTACATTAAAACATGATTTTTATATTTCTTAACACTAGATATCGAAGATACATATAAGCTGAAATTCAGTTTTAGAGTTTAAAAAAATTGCAAACCCCATCAAAATCTGCAGACCTGGAAACGTTGAGTGAAGAACAAAAAACATTAATTCAGAAAAGAGGAGAAAAAATATGTATTTCTATTTGTAAAATATTCAAAAAAATCAGTTAACCAAGCAAAATCCCATTTACAAGCAGCAAAACACAAAATCCTAAAAAAAAGCATAGAAAACTTTGCTCAAGCAAAATAGAAAAAACAGCGAAAAACAAATAATGAAGTTGGCAAGCAAAGAACAAAGATTGTATGGAGCTTGAAGTTGATGACTCTCAGCTTTTATTATGAAAACAAAAATAAAAATATCAAAGCAACAGCAAAACTTAAATAAGAACATACCTTTCGTTATGCCTGTCTGAGGACACTCTTCTTTTCTCCTGCTCTATCACTGTTAACGTCTCAGCAGAGCTGTATATTGGAAACAAAAACAAACAGAGTCTTTTAATAACATCAAAATAAAAAATAAAAAAACAGGTTAGAACTTAGATTCGGTTTTACAGCTTTTGTCTCTGCGGTTTTTGATTTTTCTCGTAAAAAATTTTTATCCGAAAAGGTGACTTAAAATATTTTTTTTTTGAACATGAAACTTAAAAAAAAATAAAGTTGGTACAAAGTAGTGGATGTCCTTGAAAATTAGCTAACCCTTTGAAACCTTAAGAAATCGAAACTTGGAATTTGAACAGAGCATATAACAGCCTAGCCTCTACAACAACAAACTCCAAAAATGAGAAAAAGTTGAAATTGTAATAGTGCACAATAGTTTAAAGCTGTGCTGCAACTTTCGAACTGTGAAAGATAGAGGTTTGAAGCTTTCACTGGGTATGTTGTTGCCTGACTACTACAACATAAAAGAAGCACCCTGCATATGCTAAGTGAAAAGAGTTAAGCCATTTGGAAGGTAATGAGGAACCTTTCCTGTACAAGTCTGTCTTGTACTTGCCTTATTTTCTTACTTTAAAAAATGTTGATTGCTTTTCCAAATTCCTTTTCCATTTGGAAAGAGTTTGTTAGCAGTATGAGTGCAAAAAAATAGTTCAAGACGAACGGTTCAAAAATGAGTTTATAAATAACTCTCTCTGTTCAAAGAGCCTTCTTATTTTTCAAAGAGTTTGCTCATACTGTGCCTACAAAAAAAAAAAAAAAACACTTTCGTAAACCCAAAATATTAGTTTTAAAAAAATAACTATGCAAGTTTTCAAGTGGTTTTCAAAATTACTTCTTCTCTTAGTAGAAGTAAGGCAACATGTTACGAGTAGTTCAAGTGAAAGCTTATGAAAATCAGAGGTAAAATTTTGATTTTTATTACAAGAGTATTTGCAAACAATTCCTTTTACTGTCTATATGAACATGATAATACACTAAATTTTTGGTCTGTATTTTATATCTTTGTTCAGAAAAAAAGCCAATAAAAAAACCATACTAGTATAATTTAAAAAAGTTCTCTAAAAGCAATGGCTCCCTTATTCAGACTTTCAACAAAATGCACTGCAACCTTCCAAATGCTGCTTTCAGGATAACATTTCTTGAGCAAAGAAATTCTATTATTTTTTGCTGTCAAATACATATATATATATATAGTATCTATCTTCCGGCCTTTAGGTTTATAGAGTTTCTTAGACTTCTTATTAAATACTTTGTTAACAGAAACTTCAAACAAATCTTAGTTTTTTTTTTTTAAACTCACATTAAAATTTAATCACGTTCTTATTAAATTGGATTTAGTTCTAACTCCCGGTTGCTAATTTTGCTTTTCCCTCTTCCCTCTACTGCTTTTCCTGGGTTCCTTAAATTAAAAATTGTAGACTGCGCTAAAAGAAAAAGAAAAAATCACAAACTATAAAATGATACCAAGATACTTGTTCATTAGATTTAATTTTTTATATGCACTAAATTTGTCTACCCTGCCTTCGATACACAGCAACAGTAAGAGGCACAAAACAAGTGTTGTGCTGTTTTCTTTAACTTTAGCACTTTACGCTGATGCCAAAACCTTTTCGAGCAATAATATTAAGCAGACAGCAACAACAAACGACAACAGATCCGACAACAATAAAATTACTGAAATAAAATTAAATAATAAGAAATATCTGAAAGAAAAAAAAAACTGATCCACACAATACGTTTAGTGTAAAAAAAATGTAAAACTATGAAATGCAAACATGGCGTACATATAAAACATGCATACGAACTTCTTCTCCCTTTAGTACTTTACACTTTTTGTTGCTTTTGGTGTTTTGCTGCTATTGTTGTGTTTCACTTTTTTTCTGTCTGTAGATGTGTAGGTATGTTTATATTCTGCTGAATGGTTTCAAGTGTCGTGTGTCCTTGAAACAAATTGTTGTCGTCATAATTTTTCATATGAAAACATGTTTGTATGAGTGTAAATTAATAAGTCTGTGTACAGCTCTTTATTATATCTGATGCTGTAGTTTTAATAAAATAAATTTTAGAGTGGTAACGGCTTTGAATTGAAAGGCTACTCTGGCTCAATTCGTAAATCATATAAAATTAGAATAAACAGAGTGGCCATACTACTTTAATTGTCTGCGAACGTGTTTTGTCTGGCAGAAAAGGAAACCTTTTGGATTTGGTTTGAAAAAAAAAAACAATAAATTAACAGAAATGTAAGGAGTATTTGCATATGACATTATGAGTTGATAGAAGGATCTATATAAAGCTTTGTTTAAAGATGATTTCATGTAAATGTTGATCGCTGTTGTTCCTCAAGTGTTTCATATGATGGGTCGAATTTTGTCATACTCTTTCCTATATCGGTTGCTATCTCACCTACAAATTCTCCAGTATTGGATTCTATTAATTTAACCGTTGCGGTTTTGTCTCTTTAAATATGCAGAAGACTTAATTTAGCTCCATAAATAGAACTCTAAGGGCGTTAGTTCACCAGACCTGAAACGTGCGGCTGGTCGCAAACCTGCAATAACCTGGCCACTGTGCTTGCTTCGCAACTCGGCTTGCTGTGTAGCATGTTTGAACATCTTGTTAAGTCACACATGTTAGCTTACAGCAGCTCCTCTGCTTTCGCAGAAACAAATTTTAACCATCGTACGGTAACGTTCCTGCCTTCGTTGTATTGGAAAAATTTAGACGCACTGGAGCTCCCGGCCCATAATCTACATTAAACAGTGCAGTTTTTTTGGAACGCATTGACAGTTCATGCAGCTCTTCTTGCCGAATACGGCAATTGTGTTTATTCTTTAGGGTGTGTAGATAAATCAATCAATATTGTGCCATCAAGTCTTCATAATCCTGGGTATGAGGGGAAAAGTTACACTACGGCATGTCAAAAAAAAAAAATTGTTTTCGTAGCGGCTGATTAAATTTTTTTTTTATGATAGAGTCCTAGCGAGGCTTGCTATGGGGTGAGAAGTCGCAAGCATGTTGGGAAGTCAAGTGAATAACACGTGACAAAATAAAAAAATTTTAATTAGCGGCTGACTAATTTTTTTTTTTTTATGATAGAGTCCTAGCGAGGAGTGACTAGTCCCAAACCCGTTGGGAAGTCAAGTGAATAATATGTGACAAAATAAAAAAAAGTTATATTAGGACAATTTAAGCCATTCTTTTTTTCAATTTGTTTTTTTTTATAAAGTTTAGAAATGTGACATCCAGAAATGTTAAAGCAGCAAAATCTTCTAAATGGCTTTTTATTTCAAAAAATTATCTAAATACCAAATTCAGTATGAATTTCACCTGTCACTTTTTTCCGCGTTGCAGTATCATTCCCACAATATTTGTAGCATATTATTTAATTTCAGCATTAAAATTAACATTAGGATTTTAATTCTTCCACTCATTTACTTTCACAAAATTTTACACCAGTCCATGTCTCCCATTACTAACTTTATTTAATTTTCCATTTGAAAGGGGGAAAAAATTCACATGATTTATTTACTTAAGACAAACAAGAAATTAATTTTTATTCATGATATTGTGTGCCTGATGTTGCTGCTGCCAATGAAATTTAAGATGATGACGACGTTGTTACTTCATCAAGAGTCGCCGCAAAGTGTTCTTAGTCTTTGGAAGGTGGTAGAAACGTAGTTAGTTATAAGTAAGCTGTTAGCATGGCCAACCAAGGACATGAATGCAGGCAGTACTGCGTTCTGAAAACTAAAATATACATACTTAACTTCTTTCCACTTCTTGGCATTTTACTTTTTCTCTTTTTTTATTGTAAGCGTCAAAAATGCACAGGTAATCATTTGTAATTTTCTAACATTCTTGCGTTTTTTCATGTACCTTCGATGTGAATAAAAAAATCTTTAAAAGACCAAAACAGAGCATGTCGATGCCACAACAAAGAGTTCTCCTCTGGAATACACACAAGCATAAATCGTCACTTGTTTAATAAGCTGAGAGCACTGTTTTAATGAAAACAAGATGTTGGCTTTAAATGACACCTTAACATAGGCGTAACAGCAAACTAGAAAAAAAAATAATAATAATAAAACGAAAATGAAATAAAGTAGCAAACATTGCGTTTAACCCATTCAGAACCATAAAGAAATTTCGTACTGAAAACTTAACATAGTTTTATTTTTATCCCAAACAGAATCGCTAATAGTCAAGTATTTTCAGCTATTTAAAAAAATTATGTATGCGTATTCCATGTTAATTGAGAAATAAAAATCTTTTGAATTCATGGCATAATCTGAACTTAAGCATAATTCGCCATAAAAAATAGCTTAAAAAGTATTTAAGGTAAAAAAATATTATTTGGCATTAATATTTATTTCTTTTATAATATAAAACAGGTTTTTTTCAAGGAATCTAAGTTTTGCTGTGAAATCATTTGGCTACCTTGTAGGCGGCTGATAGCTCTTCTTGTAGCTGATAGCTCTTCTGAACATCCTGTTATTATTAGAGAGTGAAATGTTTCTAGCGTTAAGGCTTTGTGTTCCTTCTTGAGATTAAAATTTAATATCAGTTAATAACACCCACAATTTGGTTATCTGATACCTCATGAGGGTATACAAATGTAGAACGCCCTGCATATATTGGTAGCTAGATTGTTAACCTGCTAGATTGTCAATCGAAGGGCAGTCAGTAATCCAGGCTACAGGCTGATTCTTAGAGGTTAAGCAGCCTACTTTGGCTGCACTGTGTTAGTCATGCTTGCCACCAGAAAAAAAGTTTATCAAAAATTTACATTAATGGTTAGGATAACTCCATCTGTCTCATGTTAACGCAGCCGTTACGGCAAATTAATTTATCGGCTGCACACTGACTTTATCGGCTGCACACTTGCGATCTCTTTTCTTAACAACCGATAATCAACTTATTAAGAATAATTACATGCAAGCAACGAACAGAGAAAGCTTTTGTGGAAAAATAGAAGTTGCAGCTTATGGTTATAAATTATATGCAAATAACTTAAAACACACATTTTCTCAAGATCTATAAAGAAAAAGGCAGCCTTTTCTAACCAATAGAGCCATAGATAAGAGACACAACATAAAAAGTGTCAAAACCTGACCTACTTTGACCTGAAAGCCACCAGAAGCCATCTAAAAAAAAACTAACTACAGATAAACGATATTAATTAATTTTTAGGTGTAAATTATGAACTAAAAATTAAGTGCTAATTAAATAATGTTTGATTTTGCACTAATAAAACCATTCTAATAAAAACCATTTTTTTTATTAAACTTAATAAAGTTCTAACTGCACCAATTTTAAAATTAAAAAGTAGAGTTAGTAAAGATTTTTTTCTTGAAAATTTCTGATTAGTTATCTTTGGGCGGTTCCAAATGGCCTACGCGTGCTGTTGTCTTCTAACAAACCCTGCGCTGTGATGAACAAGAAATGAGTTAATCGGGATTTGTTCAAAGATTAATGTTATTGTGGGATTTTGCTGTTCGAACCAAAGCCGTCAGTTCCATTCGACCTAGAGATTTGTCTTCCAGGAGAGCTTAAGTAGCTGAAATCCCCCAGCAAAGGGTTATGTTATAGGATCAGGACTAGCAATAACGAGATTGCCTCCCCAGCAGTCAAACAAACAGTTTGGGACCGTTAATTACATCAGGTCAGATAATAACCTAAGACCAAGTGCTGACGTAAATCATTCCATTATCTATGTAAACATTTTCCTAGCTCGCTAATAGTTTTTTCAATTCTCATCATTTAGTTTAAATTATTGAAATTTAAAGAAAAATGTTTGAACATATAAACAATGTTGTAAGCTACAGATCATATTTTTTTAAAGAGACTAACGCCGGTATTCATAAAAAATAAAACATTGTTGAAACACATTTAACAACAAATTTTTCATATACAATTTTTTCTAAAATGTATTTGAGCAACGTTTTATTTTTTATGAATACCGGTGTAAAACAATTGGTTTTCAACTCAAAACTGTCTGTTGATTTTTTCTCTAAAAGCAACAATGAAAAGCATTGGCATCACTTGATAAAATAAAAACATGCATAAAAAATAAATGGACATCAATTGGACATAAAAAAATATTTTTACTCTTTCCAACGTTGTTCTGAAAAAAAAAAAAATGTTAGTCTTCCTAAAACTTTTAGAAACAATCCTGGTATTTTAGCTCAATATCAGACCAATATTCAACAGATGTCTTCTGCTTTGTTACTCATATCAGTAGCTCAATATTATTCAATTTATATAATAAGGTTTACAACTCTACAAACCAAAATTGTTTTATTTCTTTTTGAGACGGAAGACGGTCCTTCATTTTGATTTTGAGTCATCTAAAGCAAGGATCTGAACAGTGTTTTTCCAAACGTTTATTTTTCCAAAATATGGGCTTTGAAAAGTTATTCAAGGCTCCCGAATATATTTAAAAGCATTCAAGTCTGCTGACAATAAAATTACGGCAAAAAGACATCTACTAAATCAACAAAAGAGAGCTATGATTTTGGATTTTAAACTAACAAATAGCCTTCCTTTCCCATTTAGTTCATACTTTTTCGGCCGTGTATATGCCGCCGACGTTTTATTGCTGTTACTGTACAGTAATCATTGTTTTCTATTAGGACATTACCAAATTTATTTATTTTCATAACAATAGTAGCATAAGTAGAAAAGTTTAAAACAAGGCTTAAGTAGTGGCATCAATGAAATTTTTGCGGCATATGCCCAGCGGAAAGAAATTTACTATCTCTGGATTTAAATAAAAAATATCAAATATGAAATAATTTTTTTTTTTTAATTAAATACTCTTTGAAGGAAAATGAGTTAGACGTCTTATAATTTTTATATTATAGTTTAGCCTTTAAAGGATTTATATTCATGTGCTATTCCTTCTTTCCCTAACTCGGTAAAAAAAAAATTATTTTAAGGTTCATTTATCTTTTATTTAACATCACTAGTAGCAGCTATTTAGAGGCAAGAGTTTCTTCGCTGGCTGAGATTTTTGCCTGCTAATGATTTTATTTAAACTTATTTTTGAAAAATTACCTTAAATGATGTATGCAATTCTAGGTTGGATGCATAAGTTGCATCAAAGTGGTGTTGTAGTTATATTTGTTAATTTTTCATTATTTTTTCAATATGCTATCATCTCAAAAAATAGAATATTTCTTTTTTGTCACTTTGCGTACAAACTGCGAATAAAAAGCACGGGTATTTGTGTTTGCATCTTCATGTGTGTACGGTTTTGCTATTTCAAATGTATTATTAATTTGTTTGCTGTTTTTCTATGATGCATTCATGCAAGCCCGTATGTACATAAGTTTTTGACTGCTTCGTCTTTATTTGTTAGCGAGGAGGAGGTTACGTTAAGATATGAAAAACAACAAACAGAAAAAACATTGTGGTTATGTATTTCATCTGTCAAAATGTCAGTTTTGAAAAATGATATTTTAAGAAATAATTTGTTTACAAAAACTATAGATAGTTTTTTCTAATGGTTTTTAAATGTATGCAGTAGTCGTGATTATAGAAAGCGAGATTTGAACATCATGGAATACATAAAAGAAGTCAAGTCTCAAAGAATGTGAGTAGGATGTTGATAAATAAAGTCATAAAGTTATTGATAATGATTTAAAGTTTGTTTTTAGAGGATAGTGTCAATTCTTAGGAAAAACTGGGAGACCGAATAAGGAAATCGTGGTTTAATGGTAAAAGTCTTGAGCTTAGAATTCACAAATTAAAAAGCATAATTTTTTTCCGCTTATAGCGTTGCCTTTCATATAGAACGTTTTCATTTTTAATTTACTTCTATAGTCAGGAAATGCTTTTGAAAGGAATTTAAAAATTTGTCTTAATGCGATTTGATGAAAAGTACTTTTCCTTTAGAAAATTGTTTGAAAAAAGATAAAGGGTAATTTTTATAGAGCTTTTGGATTTGAGTTAAAAACAAATACATAAAGCTAAGAAAATTGTGGCATATCATTACTTGAGATATTTTTAGTTATATCCCTAATGACCTTGAATAGCAACATTTTAATGCTTTTTTTATGTAATTTATTTTTTTACTTTTTAGTTTTGTTTTCATATGTAACACAAATCACTTAACCGAAGTTACAATTGTAAATGTTGTTGTTGTTGTTGTTATATTTATTATTATAGTTGCTTTGCTCAACATACTTTTTCATTCGTTATACAAAATTGCTGTCACACACACATGTGTTTTACGACATGTTAACAAATTCATGTTTAAATCAAATATTTTGACACAAATTGCTATCAAGATCTTATCGTTAGTAACGATATTTATGTTTTTTCCTCTGCAGGTACTTTTTATCTTATTTCGCCAAGATTGCAAATAATATAAATTTTATATGGGTTTATTATAAGCATGTTCGGTTTCAATGAAAAACAAGCAATTTGAAATTTATTGAGGGCAATGATTTTGAAAAAAATAAAATAACAATAAATTAACAAATTAATTGTCTGTGAATCTGAATCGGCTAAACAAAATTGTTTTAAGAAATGATAACATGAGCACTATAAATTGAACAAAAAAAAAAAAAAACAGTGAAGAGTTTCTATTCTAGTAATATACATATGTACATATGTTTAATCTCATGTTTTTACTTCAAATCTGTAAATTTTGTATATTTTTGTATATTTTATTTATTTGTTTTTTATTGTTACTATTTAAGAAAAATTCAATTTTAAGACTATTTTAACAGCACTTTTTATTATTTTCTAAAAATCCCCAGACTGGTGATAAAAAGAGCCAGCTTTAGCCAAACTAACATGCAAAAAATATAAATTTAAATTTAAAAAAAAAAAAGATACTCTTGCTTTCAATATATAACCATAAATAGTTTATCACTACTAAAGTATCTTTCAACATACACAGCCAACTAACTGACTAACATTCCACCAACCAACCAACCAACCAACCAGACATTGAGCCATATGGGGAGAAAAAAGACTGACAACAATAGTCTATGTCTTTTGCAAGAAATAAACAAAAAAGCAAAACCTCCACCAGCTATTAAACTAATAAAGCATGTTAAACACCAACAACTTTCTAAAGATTATTTTATTTAAAATTAATGTTTCTTTTTTCCTAATAAACAAAATTTATATTCAGAAACTTTACAATAAACGAGAAAAAAAATCAAACAATTTTAGATAAAAACTTAACTACGACATAAAAAAAAAATTTGGTTATTTTTTTTGTCTTTTGTTTAATATTAAAAAAGCTTCTACTTAAGATCAAACGTTATGGGTGCTGGAGGCAAAGAAATTGATAATAAAAAAAAAAAAACTATAATGAAAATTTGTAAAATTAAAGGTGGTTAATTTTAATAAAAGGCTGGCAGTCGAATGTTGCGGATAATTAGAGTTTATTGAGGGGGCTTAGAGATTCGAAAAAAGTAAAGATATGCAAATTAGTAATGCAAAAAAGTGATTGGATTGAAGCTGGATGGACACTTTTCAATTTGTTGTATATATTTTGTTTCTCAGGTACAGCCTGAATTTATTTCTCAAATCAACTGGAAGCAAAATGGTTTCTACAAAATGGCGCTACATACTATAGCAGTGGTGCTACCGCAAACTGATATTCGTTATCTATGGAAACTAAAAAAAAATGGTTATGCAAAATTGTTTGAAACAAAAAATCGAATACAGATCGGAGCTGATTGCTTTATGGAGCAAACCGTGTGTCAGCTGAATTATTGCTTTACTTTAATATAATTAATTATTTAATATAATTATTTCGACCAAAATAATCATATTATAATTCTAAGTACTTTCATACTTAGAATTGCCTCAACACAAAAATTTGTTTAATAACTGCAATCCTTTTGTTCAGGGTCCTGCAAACCGGATAAAAAGCAATCCTTTTGTTCACACCTACAAACTAACATGCGTATTTTTTTTCTTCCATATGACTATTACACACTATTGGGGTGATTTTCTTTATCTGGAACAAAATAACTATTTATAGGTTAATTTTCACAACTGCGAGCTGATTTAATTTCCCTTAAATGTAGCTGTCTAAACAAGCAAATAATCTGGGAAGTATTTAGGGGTTTTAATTATTAGCGAGATTTTTAAAAACCAAAAAATGTTTAAGAAAAAGAATTTTTGTTTCAATGTGTTATTTTACGATATTGTAAAATAACACAGTGATAAAATTGAAAACTGATAGATAATTTAAATAAAGACAGTCTGTAAGGAAGAGCACAGTTAAGGGAATAGCTAAGCGCTGCCACTTAAAAAGAGTATGCAATTTGGGTGCTGATGATGGTCATGGTGGACGTGTAACAGCCAGCCATGGTGTATTCCTCAGCTAAATAGTCTCAACTTTACTGTTCTTGTTCTTTGAAACTATTAGTCCATACAATTTTATCGCAAAAAAAGCGTTATCGAACTAAAGCCCCATAAAGTAATTAACAATTGTAAATCATCTAGTTCGACTACAAAGTTAAGTTAAAATTAAAATAGTGAAAGCTGGCGAAGTTTAACTTTGTCTGTAGCAGCTTCTGCAAAAATCTCCTATTTAAGCAAAAAAACAAAAAGGAAATTAAAACAAACCTTTAAATTTACTCCAAAACACTGGGCGCCAAGGTCTCCAATTCATTTAGAGATTTAAGGTAGAAAATGTTGTTTCAAGTAAATTTATTAACCAAGTGCTAAGACCCGGTTCTTGTCATTAACGAACGATAATGTTAACGATTTTTGCTTATTGGTCGCAATAGAAATGGCTGAATTGAGTCGTATACCGCTTTAATTAAACCAAATTACATTACATAAAATAAAACAAAAAAATTTAAATTTTAACAACAAAAACTTTGCAAAAATCTACCATAGTTTGATTACTATATCAACAATCTTTGGTTGCCATTTAAAAAACCAAACATATTATAATTGTTACAAGTATAGAAAGTTCAAATACTGTTTGAGTAATAGTTGTAGATCTCGCCTTTTTTTTGTAAAGAGTGCAACTCTATTCAGTTTTCATGGATAATGACAATGACTTAATCAGGATATAACTAAAATATATCTATAGTGAGCAATAGTATACATACATATATGTTTAAAGTATTTTAAGTAAAAACAACTTTTCTTCCACAACCTTACAAATCGTCGTTGTTATCCTGAGCATATTTTTAAATATTTTTTCTTTGCGTGTAAAGATTCACAAGTTTCTTGTTTCCCCCTTTTTTATTATATTAACTCAACTTTTACTTAAAATTCCCATAATTTTTAATATTATTAACTCAGAAACCTTAAAGAAAAAATGGTTTTTTCTTTGGTCTTTTCTGCTAGTCAGCATAAGAAACATTTTACAAATATCAACAACAATATCTTTGCGATAATAAAGTTACGAAATTTTCTTTAAATATTTTTTAACGACATTAATCTTGGTTATATTTCCGCCATGAAATTCAAACAACAACCGAAATACAATTTGCAACAGCAGCAGTAACAACAACATCAACAACAACAAAAACAAAATATGACAAAGCCAACAACAAACAGCAGCATCTTAAATATTAGCGAAACAATATCAGCAGCAGCAACAAAGATTGTTTTCATGAAAGAATACAAGTACGAGTAAGCATTTAAGAAAAAATTAAATAAACTTTGTTGCCTAAAATGCAGCAGTAGGAAAAACAAAATAACAGAAACAGCAAAAAACCTCCAAAAAAGATTATGAAATATCTTTTCAGAGCACCAAGCAAGATTGCAAAAGTATTTAAACGTTGCCTTTTTGCAACTTTAAGAAAATTCAGAAGAAAAAAACCAAATAAAAATAAATTCTTTTTTAACACAACTGAAGTTTAAATATTTTCGTTGTTACAAAGTGTAGGTTGCTTTTGGTTGTATGCATTTATTTTCTGCAGCAATAATATCGTTATTATAAAGCATTTGCCTTGGCTGCTTTTTCAACTTAGACGCTTGACCCTTTAAAGGTTCAAAGTATTTGTATCTACTTGAGCTGGCTAAGGTTTTCTGTATTTTTTTTCTTTTTGGTGCCAAGAAAAAGGAAACTTTTTTCTTCTGCCATAGTTTTGTTCGAGGGAAAAAAATCAATAAATATTCTATTACATGTTAGGAATATTGTTGTAAAAAATTGTATTAAATTTCCTTATCTCTATAACAGTGGGTTAAAACAAGGCAATTATTCAGGTAGATGGAATTGAAACTCAGACTTAGACTACAAGCTTGTTTATTAAACAACGAATCTATTTTATTGTACATATACTCCTTAATTCATTAAGACCTTCAGGTTAGAAAGTTTTGTTTCAAATTGCTAAGTATTTCTGAAATCTTCAGTATTTTGTGTTTATGAACAAATTTTTTACAAAGCCTTGTGAATCACTTATGAATTAGACCACAAATGTTTATTTCTCTATACAAGTTTATAGCCCACTCTACTTCATTCCTTTAAATTCTTATGAGAAGTTGTATTTATTAGTTTTTTCTTTCTAATAAAGGCTGCAATACCACTGTATCTAGTAAGAAAAAATTAACGTTAACAAATTTTTTAAGCTTTTCCTCTTACTTCTTTTTATAGTACGAGTTTAGTTGTAATCGTGATTGCCCTTATATCGTGATTTTTATTAAAAAACTTTAAAGTCCTCTAAAAGTGAACCACCAACAACAAGACAACAGAACAAAACAAAAATCTGAAAAGAAATATTTTTATTTAACCAAATTTGTTTCTAATTACAAGTAAAACAAATGCTAGTCATAATTTCTAATTATTTTTTTTTTTTAGCTTTCCGTAGAGAAATTTTTTTTATTAATTTACCTTAAAGTAGAAAAAGAGCGACGGTTTCATTATTGCTTGAACAAAAAATTTCCAATCACGAGCATATTAATTCCTAAAATCATGAATATCATTTATTTCTTCTGAGGTTTTTTGTTTATTCTTTTACTTAAAAAATGATTTCAATTGATGCAAGCAGCTTCATTAAAAGACAACAACAACAAAATTGCATTGAAAATGCATAAAAGTAAATTTCTGTAATCGAAAAAAGGTAAGAAGTATTTTTAGTTGCATTTCTTTCCCTTTTCAATTCTTAATATTTTGTTTTCTTACATGGTACATAAAGTATTTTGAGGTTTTCTCCATTTAAGTTGTGCTCAAAGCTCTTAACCATGATTTAGCAGCCGTTTGTTTCCATTATTTTTGGCTGTACATTGGCAGTCGTTGTTTGTTTTAAGTTTTGTTCTGGACATTTTTTGTCGTTGCTGAACTTTAGGGCATAATCAAATGCCAATCAGTAACCAAATGCTTAAAAGTATTAATTTTTTTAGCTAAAATAATGCGTATTTTTATTTCTGCCGTTTGCTTATAAGATGCAAATTGAACAAATAAAAATAGTTGTTTGAATGGTAACTTCACTGAGCTCTTGGTTAAGAGAAATTATAATTGTGTAGATTGTTTAAAGTTATCAATAGAAATACTCCCAGCAGCAATGAAACTCTTTGTAGCATATAAACTTAAATATGGATGAAAGTGCTCTTAGGTTATTAAAAAAAAAACTCAGTACTCGGTATCCAATGTTCAATACTTTGCCATCAGTAAAGTGCCCAGGACGCTTGTCAATCGTTTGATTGTATGCTTGCGGTTGTGCTAGCTCGGCTACACGTACATGCGATCGGCTCTGTGCGAAGCGATAATCAAAAATTTTCGATATTTTTATTGAAGCAGTTTTTCCCTTACGTGTCTACTATTGCGCGACCAAAAATTTCACTTGGTTGGAAAGTTTATGGTGGATAAATACGTAAAAAACACTACATTACATTACTTTAAGTTACATTACACTACATTACATTACAATAAATTACATAACATTATATTACATTGCATTACGTTACATTACACTACAATACATTACATAACATTACATTACATAACATTACATTACATAACATTACATTACATAACATTACATTACATTACATTAGATTACATTACATTACATTATATTACATTACATTACATTACATTGCATTACATTACATTACATTACATAACATTACATTACATTACCTCAAATTACATTAAATTACATTACATTACATTACCTTACAATACACTACATTACATTACAAATTCGTTGGATGAACCGGTAGAGTGCCCTACCGAGAGTGTCCGTGGTTACAAAATCGATTCCTGCCGCAGATTCTGGTTGTTTCTGCAAACAAGGAAGAAGCTTCGCAGTTTTAATTTTTTCTGTAATTAAAAAAAACCAAACCCTGCCCACTATTTATATTGAATATATACATTATGTGCATGTCCTTTTGAGCCATGAGCATACTTACATTTTAGAATGAAACTTTTCTCAGAACCCAATTTTTGCTTTCTGAGTATGATTTTAATGGTAATTATGAGAAACTCTATCTGAATTGAAAGGTTGTTAAGTTTTCTTTGGATTAAACATTTTTTACTTTTACATATTTACTTATAAAAAATAATTTAATTTTACGTCATTAAATATCCATTTGTAGCTTCGCCTTTAGTAAGGATTTTCTTCTTGTGCTTAATGATTGCATTAATTTTGGTAATAAAATGCAATCATTTTTTTACACTGAATATCTCTGGCTGTCTTTCTGTCTCCCTCTCTTTTAACTTTTTTTTTGTTTTTGTTTTCAGCAGCCAACAACAATCACTTACCAACCATCAGCTCAAATAGCATTTACACACTTGAATAAACATTTATACGCATGCATGTGTGTTTGTTTGCAAGTCATGCAGCATTTTTTAGCTCAAGCAAAAAAAAAATGTAGGCTTAGAATCATAAAACAACCACACTAATATTGAAATATAACTTGAGGCTATAAAAATGACGGTGTTGCACATTATTGTTATTAATAATAACTGACACTCATCTAATGTGCAACATCAACAAACACGGCCAAAGAAATAAAACAAACTGAAAGCAAAAATTAAATTAAATGTTTTATGCAAGAGAAGCAACTGGCCGACAACAAAGTTGGAAAATTTCATGGTTACTTTGGCATAAAAACTGCTGATTATGAAAAAGTTTTTAGGAAAATAAATTTTTTACAAACACTACAAAATCTTAAACCTCGTTAACAAACTGCATTTGCGTTTTCTTAAATTAGTCGTAAGATTTTCCAACCCTGCCTACTAGTGTTTTTGTTAACAATGTATTTTCTAAGTAGTTTTACACTAATTGATTAAACTCCAACGATTTGAAAACATGCAATGATAAAAGTATTAGTTTATATATAAAATTTTGTTTCAAGTCGTTGTGCTGAAAGATTTGTGAAAATCTTGTAGCCGTTTTGAGCTTGTTGTTTTAGCGTATCAAACAAACATATTCATATATGAAGGTATGTCTGAAAAATGATTTTTATTTATTGTTGTTAGTTGTTTCGAACATGTGAATGTTTGTCTGTATGTTGCTGAGTGACAAGTTGGTTAACGCCCCTTGGTAATTTTTCAAATTAATACTTTGTGTGGTATTCGGTTTTTAAGGGTTTTTTTTTGTTTGTTACTCATACTTATTGTGGTGTAGCGATTATTGTTGTTTCTGTTTATTTAAGTGGCCTCCCTTTTGTAGTTTATCGTCTTGTTCTAATTGATTTCTTGTGCTCATATCTACAATTTATTTTTCAGTAGTGTGCAGGCTCGTTTTTGTTGAGTCTCCCAAATTAATGGACACACACATACTCTGTTGTGATTAAGTGGCCTAAATCAACGGTTTAATGTTGTAGAGTAATTTTTCATTGTTGGCGATTTTTCTTCTGTTGTCTTCGCTGCATTGTTTTAATCAAGTTGCTGCCTTCTATTAGCACTAAGTTGTATTTTTACTTAACAAGTTACAGGCAAGCATTTGTTTTAGGGGTTTCTCTGGAATTTATTGGTGGCTTTTTGCCAGCTAATCAAAAAATCCCAAATAATGTTTATGAGCAGATTTCTTTAATATATTTTTTTTTTTTTTAAAATACTATCAATTACCAAAATGATGAGCTAAGACCGTGGAAAATAAGCTTTTTGAAATAGTTTCGCCAAAACCCTGTTGTTGCTCACTATTTAGAAGATCATCAGCATTCATTAAATGCTTAATAAAGTAATTTATTTTTTTCACAACCTGCAGCACAAAAATCTATCACTAAATGATTGACACAATAGTGAATTGTCAAAATGTCACCAAAAATTTTTTGGTTGCTTGTTACGGCTGTTGATATTTTAACGTAACATTTTTTGTTTTCTTTTTAATCGCTTCTACGGGTACGTATGTCATGCAACTTATACAAACAGCTCTAATAGAGACACTTGAGAACACATAAACAGATGTCGCCACAACCAAGGCCCCCAATTTCAAAATAAACTGCATTCAATTAAGATGGCAATAGTTTCCTAATGCCCAGCTCTGATGTTAAAATCATGATTAAACATGTTAAGTTAAGAAACTAAGCAGAAAAAAAACACTAAATAAATGTTTATTATAAAATTTAGCACATACTCAAGATTATAATCTCTAAATGTAGAGATTGACTTCAAGGTTTATTTTGCTTAGATTTTGTTGACGTTTGGCTGCAAAAAGGCGAATATAAATATAAACTACAGCCTGCAAAAAGCGAAATTATAAACATTTGTTTTTCATTGAATTAGTTGCACATTAAAGCATGCTACATTCGAAGATTTGTATCTTATTTGCTTTTCAGTCATTTCAGTCAATTTTACCAGTGTCATTTCAATTTATTTGGTTTTTCTTTTATTTTACATATAAATAAATAAAATAATACATAATTTATTTTTTTTTTTTTTTTTGGTTTAAAGTCAAAATGTTAAATAATTCTTTATTATGTCAATTTATGATAATCATAGAATGTTAAATGTGGGAAAATAATAATATTTATGATATTTTTTGGGCTTAACCAGTTGTTAGATATTGAAAATATTTTAATGCATTTTATTAAATAAACAAAGACATGTTTATTACTGCTTTGGCAAAGTAGAGTTTTATTGTAAACTATGAAGTAATAGATCAGTACCAAACTCGACAACAACTAATCTCTGTTAAAGTATTTTTAATTCTACTAAAAGAGTCATTAAATGACTGTTTTTTAGTTTTAAATATCTTCGGTTTTACTTTGGTTTTAAAATAGCCTATAATTTACACAAGGTAGCTGCATAATTACATACCAAGTCATTTTTAAGATATGATAACTGATAGCTGTAAAGTAGCTAAGGAGCCAATAGCGCTCTATATGACAACTGGATTTGTTAGGGCTACTCTAAAAACAAAGATAGATTATTTAAACCTAAAGCTTTGCGGACTAACTGGTTGTGCCGTAATGGCTTGGATCATATTAAGGGAAGATCAAACCACCGCCCTTACTCTGAAATTTTCCTGGCTAAAGCTAAATCTCGATCTCAAAACTCCTATAAAAATGTTGAGCCAACAGCTTAAGCAATGTAGCTTAGTCATTGCTCTATATTGCAATTGCTGGAACACTAACGTACAGCCGGCATTACAAAATTGCACAAATAGCTAAAAGTTGCTAAATTAAATTAATAAATTTTTAGTGATAGAAACTAATCAGCAGCAACTTGCAGAATAAGCCTATAGAAGTATACATTTACCGCAGGAAGAGATACATGTGCCTTTTGACGTCTCGCTTAATAGCTGTTGCATTTAAAAGGCAGTGCCTTTAAATGGGTTTTTTCGGAGAACAGGTTTCTCCAAACAAAAGCCGATATTTTTTTTAATATGGATGCTTTTTGAAAAAAAAAAAAAATTCTTAGAAAATAAATTTCCTGAAGCCATAAAAAGCCAACATCATGTGTGCTAAAGCTACACTCTTTTATCATAAAGGAGAGGCAAATGGAAATAATTTTCGTTATTATAATTCTATAGCCGAACTATATGATTGACAATTGTTAATAATTTTATCGGGCCTTCTAGATCGATTTTTACTTCCTCAACATTGAGAAAGATTTTTCGTGATAACATTGGAGTGATTAACATTTTTACTGTTGATCATAAGGGGAAATATTTTTCTATAGTTATTTTGATTTCGTTTTGTTTAGTGTAAAGCATTGCACAAAAGAAAAAAAAAATCGTATTTAATTAACATTTTAATAATATTATAAGAACCAGCCTACGGTATCTGCCAATCATGTATTGATTTAAATTTTAAATCGTACATTTATATGAAATATAAATAAAAATAAATTAATAAAGATTGCTTTTACATTAGGCTGGATTGAAATGTATGGGCAGAAAATTTTCGATATTATGAAACCGATTTTTCAATAGCTTTGGCATTAAGAAAAAAAACTTCTACTGCGGCATTGCGAAAAGTCAAATCTTAATTTTCATTTTATTTTGGTGTGGGATGGAGGCCCCCTTAAAAAGGTACGGGACGGCTTTGATGTGTTGGAATCATATATTGAAGAGCAAAAATTTTTGACAATTAGTGCCCGGAAGCGTTTTTTTCCTCATGCCAAAAGCTATAAAACAATCGATGTTACAATATCGACAAACTTTTGCGCCTAATGATTATTCTATGTATATAATGTGGTCCAAGTTTGTTTCTTAAGTCTTTTGTTTTCAGAGTGTCTGCATGACAAATGTCTTGCAATTTACATTTCAATTGCGAAATTAAGTTTAAGAATTTATTTGCACGGAGAAACACAAGTCCCTTCAAGCACATACACACACGCACACACACATGTATAAGTATATTTAACACAGACAACAAATGTCAATCATTTGTTTGAAAGACAGCAAACGATAAATAAACAAACATAAAATACCACACAGACATTAAAATTTTGTTAGCAAACCAGACAAAATGAAAAGACAATTTCTAATACATACATATGTACCAAAACATATTTGAACACATTAAAAATCCTGAAACAGCAATAAATACTCGTACAATTTTTATACGCATGCAACTGGTGTTGTGTGGCGAGTAGTAGAGTAGCGTAGTTGCAGCAGTATGTAGTAACAAATGACGCATTATACGCATGCAGCTGTATAAATGGAGTGTTACTTTTTAGAAAAACTGCAATTCAAACAGAAACCACATATATGAAAAACTTCATACAAAACATAGCAAATGTAGCGTGGTACTTGCAAGAGCATTAGTTTAATAGTTACAAATGTGGTTTAGTTGTTTGAAAGCTAAACGAACATGAATATTTTAATAGTGTTGTTTTTTCTCCCTCTCTATATCTCTCTCTATAAATTTCTATATATTTTTGCAGTTAGACACATGGTACCATATATAACAAATACGACAAAAATAAAAGTTGTTGTTTCCTTTTAGAGAAGTTTTTGTATTAGATTTTCTGCAAATGTTACTGTTGCTGTTATTGTTTTACTGTTGTTATGGTTGATTGTGGTTGGCAAAGGAAGCAAAAAATATACGAAAATAAAATTGAAGAAAAAACACTTCAAACGTTAAAGCTGTAATTATATTATTACTTCAATAACAATTTTCAACATAAGTTTTGTGATACATACATTCAAAATGTTGATTTTGCTGTTGCTGATGATAATGATGATGATGACGACGACGATGATGTCGATGACAATGATGTGGACAACAACCAACAACAGCAATGATGATGTATCACTCAGTTAAGACGCTGTCAATGGTAGCTACTGAAAGTACGTGCCCCTTATAAGAAAAAAGAAAACAAAAACACGCAGATGGACAACCAAACAAAATAAACAACCAACAAACGAACACATATACAGCATTTCAGTTGTTTGCTTCTAAATTTTCCTTTATTTTTAATATAAAGTACTTGCAGTATTAATAAAAAAAATATAAATATAAAAGTAGCAAACCTTCTTGCTTTATGGACCAAACTAACTTCACTCTGTTTGTTATATTATTGTGGTTATTTCCTTTATTTTTTTAGTGTTTTTTTCGTTTTCTTGCTTGATATTACATTGTGTTTTTGGTGTTGTGTGGCATGATGGACAACATCACTTTTGATGCCTTGTGTTATGCTGTTGAGAAGCAGTTAAAAAAATCGATTGTTGTGTGATTTTACAGTTGATAGTATTTTACGTTCTTTTTTTATTATTATTTTTTATTTAATTGAATTAAAAAATATGGTTGAATCTCAAGCTTTTACTTTAAGTTTGCAGATGTTGCCTTTTTTTGAACGGGTTGTAATACCTGTGAGTGTTCGCTTATATTATATGTATTTATAATAACTTTATAGAAATTGCAAAATAAAAAAATCCTTTAATGTTTATGTTTGTGTTGTTATTTGTTTTATTGCAGCTTAAAGTTACGATATTGGATAAAAACGATAGTCCTCCTGTTTTTCGGGATTTACCTTTGTCGTTTAATGTGAGTGAGGACTTAACAGCTGGTCATCTAATTGCCACCATACGTGCCTCAGATCCCGACACTTTGGGCTCTTTGACATTCTCTCTTGTGAATGGAGATGACAGTAAATTTATTTTGGAGCCAGATACTGGAAAACTGCGCTTAAAAGAGGCTTTAGATCGGGAAATTAAGGAAAATTACAAACTAAAAGTTCGTGTCAGCGATGGCATACAACACACAGACTCTATTGTGGAGATAATGGTAAGTTTCTTGTTCTTAAAATGTACAGCAAAGCTTTGAATAGCTTTTCGCAGACCCTTTAAAACTTTTTTAATTGAGTTAAAAGTATGATTAAATCTGCAGCATCTGCAGTGTGTGAGAGAGAATGAAAAAATATTTAGTTTAGCTTATAATTTTTGAGCATGTTAATAAATGCAACGGCAATGGAAATACTTACAAAGTTGATGTCGAGAGAAAACTGGCACATTTTCTTTATCACATGTCAATATCTCTTAATATAGTTCATACTTTAACCCCTGTTATGATAAATTAGTTTTGTTTTTGTCCAGTTGGAAACGTGGTTTTGTGTTTTGTTTCTACTTTTTTGATATATGCCATTACTGGCAAACTTGTAGGTAGTAGAATCCAACGATACAGCAAGAATCTTTTGCAGTTATCAAAAAAACTATTGTTATGTTTGTCCAGCTGATGGCCCTTTTTTATATATTTAATTTTTTTTTTTTTTTTTTTTGTTGTTTTCCGATATTTCATTCATTTTATATTTCATATTTTTTCTAGCTTTTTCAGAGCTTAAAGCTTAGCAAAATTTTATATACAGCCACCACCTTTATCATCAGAGTAATCAGGTGGTTATGTGGCATCTGTTTTGCTTCAGAAACATGAGCCTCTGAGTTCAAGGACGGGTGCTTATGAGAAGTGTGGCGACTTCGAAACAGCTAGTTGTCCACCACACTAAAATTGTTAGACACTTTTCTGGTCTTGATTATTAATATAAACCACAAGAAATATTATATAACGAACTCGTACCCGATAAATGTAATACAAAATAATAATGGACGAAAAAATCGAAGAATAATAATTAATTAATTTAATATTCGAAAATACTATATTAAGAAATGTTCATTCCTATAGAAGCTGCTGGGGGGTATAACTGAAATATCGAGTGACTAAAATATTTCAAACCCTTTTTCTAAACATTGAGCACCTCAAGCTTATTAAGCATTAATTTATTTTCTGTAACTCATTTTGCTTTATGAACTTAAAGTCATTGTACATTTTTTAACGACTTTATATATAAATAAAACGCATTGACTTCAGAGGAAATCCCGAAGAGGGAATAATTTAATAAAAACCAATTTAATGTACCCAAGTATATCTGCTAATCACATATTTATTTTCAATTTTATTTCGATTTTAAATCCTTCCTGAGTGTGAATAATGTAACCTTAATAAGTTAAAAAAGTCGCTTCTTTTTTCTTTCTTTTTAAATGCTTACAAAAACAGAATTAAGAGCTACAAAATCCATTAATATGCAGCAGAATGCCAGTCAAAATAAAACTTCAAAAGTGAAGAAAAAAATGTTTAAATGAAATTTAACTCAACACATTAACTCAAGGTAGATTTTTTTCTTAGCAAAAATCACATAAATTTCAATTTGGTTTCATCATGTATTTATGGTGTTAAAAATGATTTTTATTTTTGTTTAAAAAACACACAAAAGCCGAAGATATATTTCAAAAAACAAAACTGTGGAATAGTGTGTCACATAAACAAAAAATTAAAACCGCTTTTTTTTATAGTTCATCCAATGGTTTGTGTGTTAAAATCCTTTAAATAAGGTTGTTTTTTTTTTCTTAAAGGCTTTTTGTAGTAAGTTTTAATATGTAAACCATACAAAAGACCTTGAATGCTCTTCAAAAAAAAAAAAAGCAGCACCAGCATTAACGACAAAAGATCTTTGAGTATTTAAATAAACACAACAGAAAAAAAAAAGAATAAAATATTGAAAATGTATTAAAAGTTGTATGCTTTACACTTATGAATCATGCAAGCAGACCGAGTACACCGGCCAAAAGTGTTTCTAGTGATTTTCATTGTATGTATAAAGCACTTACACACATTCGAACATTCCTAAGCTTGACTTTCCCAACTGACCAAAATAGCTTTCAATATACGGGTGATATTTTCGTGGCTGCGTCTTCAAACATACCGGTTTAGAAAAGCAAATACTTGATATTTTCGCTCAGACTAGGATAAATCGACACATTCTAATTTTTAGCGTAAAATCTTTTATGCAGATGCCCTGTCGACCTAGAAAATAAAATTACTCTTGATTGAATTATTTTATTTAATAATTAATTTTACTATGTTGTTGCTTTTTATAATTTAAAACTCAAAGTGATCAACATTATTGTGGAAGATAGAACTGAAGATTTAAAGGCTGGGGAGCATAGCAATGCTATTTAGTATTCGCTACAACGATCATCGGCACCACAATTGCTGCGAACTCAGAGCATTATCAAATTGTATACTGGTTTTAGGCAGCAACATGTAGCCATCGCACCGATTGATCCTTTTGTTAGTGAATATCTCCGCTTAAACTTTTGATCTACTTTAATTCTTTACCTGGGGCTTCTGTGTTGTTTAGCATTAATTTTTTCTTTTCTCTGCCCCATCCAATTCGAATTAAATATTTATTATAATCTTAGCTCAAAAATATCTATCTCAAGTTCGGGGAAGCAGAACCCAGCTGAAGCCCAATAAGCAATTAACAAAAAAATTATTATCTTTAGTTTAAACCAGGCACTTAGCGTTTTGTTTTCTGTTTCGCTTCTCAGGTCCCAGGTTTGGCCTCTTCTGGCAGCATATCTGTATACAAAAGTATGTCTGAGGTCAAAGGTATATTCAGTAACTTTGTAGAGTTTTAAGCAAATATTTTTCTGGCACATAATAACCCTCAAATTCACCCACAAATCTGCATTTTTTTTTTTTTTGTTTTTTTTCTAACAAATCGAAAGAAATATTCGGATATAGGGGAAGAAGGGAGAAAATGCGATCGGATTTCATTGGCTCTGCTCAACGCATCAACAGACCCGCAATAATGGCGTTTGTGGTAAATATTAAATACCCTTTGAATATTGTTTTGTCGCGACGAAAATCAAAGGTTCACTGGGTTGTTTCCTTCGTATACTTGTGTGAATGACTTTATTTGTTTCTTGAAGTGAGTAGAGGAGAAATGTTACATTCATGTATGTATGGATGTTGACATGTTATAAACACTTCATTTAACAGCCCAACCGCAAGTACTGTGGTCAGTTTTATATAATTATATTTCCATAATATCTTGCCAGCATATACAAGGAACTTTTTTGAAACAATTTACATAATTGGAATGGTCGACTACAGTGTTACCCTACTTCACATAGTAGACTTAAAGCTCTAACAAATCAGATAGCAAACAGGCGTCCGTCCAATACCAAAATATTAGCTTATAGCACTAAACTGCTAGTTAAAAAGAAAATCTATTTACCGATAATGCCTTGCATTTATTTATTTTTTCGCACACATTATTTTACTTTTAGTAAAATTATAGTAAATAAATTTTTATAAGCAGTTCTGAAGTCTAATAGACTGTGAAGCCCTGAAACTTTAAAAAAAGTGTTATAGCACAGTACAATACTATAAAAATTTTAAACTCTGATGATACTATTGGTAAAGGAGACGAACAAATTATACGAATGTCAGGGGTATAAAAGATCACATCGAAATATTATTTTAGCGCCGGCTAAAAGTTCCCAACTTCGGCCTATTCTCACAGCAAACTATGTTTTGTTTACATCTACGGTTAAAAGTACATTAAGTGACTTTGTAGAAAATATTAAGACAAATATTTTTACTATATATGTCAGAGAACACTAAAACCCATTAACAGAAATGGGTTAATTTATTGTGGAGTTGGTACAACAAAGAATTTCAAACTTTTATTAATAAAGTTTACCTATTTTCAAATCATTTTCTCGTTCACTCTAGGTAGTTTGACTCTACTATTAAACAATGTCAAACATAAACCTGCCTTTAAGCCGTTCTTCTATAGGAAGACATAGTTAATAAAGAAGTCTTCCTCGTTTATCAGATTTCGTGCACTAATAATTTTCAAACTAGTCTACATGTGAGCTGGAAAAATTAACCCCTAATTTTTTAAACTCTTCTAGCATGGTGTCTGTGCAGGTTTGAGCACTCTTGGCCAATGTCGATCTCTTTTTCCTCTCTCTCTCTGGTGATAATCAAAGGGCCAGTAAACTAATACAATAAATATAATGGTGTAGGGTGTTAAAGTATAAGCATATAAAATTGGCGCTCGAACTTTCATACATTTTAAAATAAAATTCCTTAATTTGAAAATTTATATATATTTTAAAACACTCAAAAACCGAAAAATATCACCACCAGGAAAAAAGAAAAATACAATTTTTTTTTTGCAGAAGTGTTACTTGTAGTTTGTAGTTCTTTTTCTTACTGTTCCACTTTTGTGTATACCATTTACAGAGCAGTTTGTGTACTGCATGTTTGTATCTTTGGACTAAGTGAATGTGTGCTTGTTCTCTTTTTTCTGTAATCCATATTCTGATTTTATCACAATAAAATCATCTTTGCTTTGCTTAAATGTTTGTGTTCTTGTTTGTTGGTCTTTTTTTGATGCCAACAGCCAGCTCGATTTGACCAAGAAATGTCTGTTCAGTGTGGAAGGCGAGAGTTGATTTTTATATTAAATACCGGCTTTTTGTATACTTGTTATATTTAAAAATGTGTCCATAATATATTTTGCTTGCTTTTCTTTTGTTTTCGGGTTTCTTAGTCAGCTTTTCTCACTAGTTGGGGGCGCATAAGATTTTATGCTTGTTGAGTACTGCTTCAATTTGTTTCCAGCTCTTTGGCTGGTTGAAGTGGTTGTATTTCTGTTGCTGTGTCTGTCTCACTGTGTGCAGTACTACAAAATCATTATAATGGAATAAAGTAAAAAGGGAAGCGCATTGAAGTAATCATTGAGGCGTTTTTATTTAACACGTTGCAAGCTATCAAATTACTAAAGCAAAAAAAAAAAAAAGCGAAGAAAAAGGCAAGGATGAATTATCCAGGAAAAGATCGTATATAAAATAAAAGAGAAATAATTTTTTTCTGCAGTGACAGATTCAAAGCAGAAATTTCTTAGGTTAAATGAAACACCACAGTTCAAAAGAATTCTGGTTGTTATTTTCATTTGCTTAGTATCTCGGTTTTTGGCATATTGAAGTGTTTTAGAGAAAGAAGAGTTTGAGGGATTAAATGACACAATTTTTGCAACATTGTAACGTAAAATAGGTTTCTACGTTTGCTTTGAATAACCAGCGTGACTTGCTATTAAGCTTTGGATATAAGTTTTCATGTTAGTGTTAATAGCGTAACATAATTAAGTTTTTATTGATTTAATACTGAAATAATTTATAAGTGGCCATACATTGAGCGTCTTAAAAAATCCTATTAAATTTTTATAAAACCACAGTTTCTCTAAACGACAAAGGAAAATTATTGAAAGTAGCTCAAACAAAATGTGGGTGATTAAGAAGCTTGAGAGCCAGGAATCCAGCACTAGCAAATTTCGAGCAACATTTAATTTTTTATGAATGGATCCAAAATAGTTTTTGTGAATATCTATCTATTCTTCAAACTTACCCAAAAACAGTTTATGCAACTTTGTTAAAGATATATAACTCTCTCTCTCTCTCTCGATCTTTTTTATTTTCAAAAAAAATTGTTACGTAGAGCAATGTAGCGTAATTTCGATCAAGCTTTTCATTTGGTACAGGCACAAATATGTCACTTATTTTATGCAAAATTATGCCAATCGCCGAAATGCCCTACAAAAAAAATTGTTTTTTTAAATCTTGATATTATTAACACTACTTTATACGATCTATATTGCTGAAACAACTTTCCTTCATATCCTCACAATTTTAGTTCAATTCTGTTTTTAGATTGTTGTGCGGAACACATAACATAATACAATGGTGCTTAAGCCCTTGAGCTAAAATTTTATGCTTAAAAATTAAATATTATTTTGGTATAAAATTTACTTTTTTGCAATTAAATTCAGGAAGAAAAATTATGTGTGTATTTGGCAACACTGCCAATGTTAATACTTATTTAAATATTCTGCGTGTACTTGTCACATAATGTTTGCCTTTTGAAAACGAATATGTAAAAAAATTATCATAAAAATCAAATAAAAAAGCTAGCAGTCTATTTGTTTGCATCTTCAACAAAAAAAACAAAAAAAAAAAAAACTAAAGATTTGTTCAAGCATTTACATGTTTATTTAACACTTTTTTTTTGCCTACTTATTTTATTGTTAATGTGGTATAAGAAATAAGAATATGTATATGTGTATGTGTATTAAAATACAAATTTGTGTTGCTTTTGTTAAAAGATTAGTATGTTGTTGTTGTTGCTGTTTCTTGTATAAACCAACCGTAAGAGAAGACTCAACTCCAGACAAGTCTCAACAATGTCTGGCAGACGCATGCGTGACATGAATACGAAATGACAGCTGTTTCCACCTATACTTCTTCATATTAAATTTTTCTGCTTATTTCGAGCATGAAAATAATATTAAAAGCAAAACAAAAGCATCGACAAAAACATAAATAAGAATAAAAGTGTTGGAAGCAATACAATTTCTTCTCTTGCAACCAGAAAACCGCACAAAATATATTTTTTTTTTTTATTATTATTTAAACACCACTTTTGAAGAATTTCATTAATATATAAAAAAACGAATTAATAATTTTTAATTTATTTTTCATTTCATGTTTGATATTTTCTGTTTTAAAACAAAATTGTAGCAGATTTAATATTTGTTGTTTTATTTTTGTTTTCTCTGCTGCGACAGGTGACCGACACCAATGACAATCCACCGCAATTCGATGTGCCCGTTTATTCATTTGATATACCCGAAAACGCCCCACGTGGCTATCAAGTAGGCATCATTGCAGCCACAGATCCTGACTTGGGCAACAATGCAGTGGTCACATATACCGTAATATCTGACTGGGCCAACGACGTATTCAGTTTAAATCCTCAAACAGGCGTTTTGACACTGACAGCCCGTTTGGATTATGAAGAGGTAATATACAAACAAACAAAAAAAAAAAAACTTTTTAATAAACAAAAAATTTTAATACATTGTTGCACAATTTTTTTTTTTAAATTGTATATACACAGATACAACACTACATTTTGGTGGTGCAAGCCCAAGATAATGGCCAGCCTAGTCTATCTACCACATTGACGGTTTATTGTAATGTGCTGGATTTAAATGATAATCCACCAGTTTTTGATCCCGTAAGTTATTCAATGGAGATTTATGAGAATGTTTCAATTGGAACACCTGTTGTGACGGTGATGGCCACAGATATTGATTCAGGTATGTAAAATGTGATTACTTTCCATTGCTTATATTTTTGTAGCTAATTTTTGTTTTTGTTTATATGCGCCTGTACCACTTCAGAGTGCTCATATGTATATGATTTAGTTCTTTTTTCATAATAAATCACAAAAAAAAAATGTTTATTGCTATGAAAATCTTTGACATAAACCGCAAACATTCGTTAGAATTTTGCAAATAATTTTAAGCCACATTTGTTATGGCACTCTAATATTCACTCTAAAGCTGAGAAATCTGTTGTGCAACATTGCTTATTACACAGGCGGGAATTTAGCACATTATGTTTTTTTATAGAAAGTTTGTTTTCTTTTGGACTCTTAAGGACATATTCATAATAATTATTTTAAGTTTATTAAGCTCTTATTTGATGTATTTCTACGGAATATTTGTCAAATAAACGTATAATAAACCTTCAATATTTTTTATGAATATGGGTGTTAATATTTACAATTATTTTAAGAACACTAATGGAATAAGTTATTTGACAATTGTAGAAATGTTGCTTAAAAATTATAATTGCTTTTAATGATCCACAACTCAAGGTTTCTAAGACGAGACATACGTAGGCTATTAAAACGTGATAAGAAATCGTGTCTGCTCCATTGCAGCTCAGTTCTATTTACACCTTTTATATGCCAACAAAAATGGAATACAGGTACCATGTTTTACCCAGTGCCTGTAATATCGTTACTCGACCGTGTGCAGCAGAGTTCAAAGAACAAAAAACAAGTGACAGAGTAGTAAACAACCGTATTGCAATGTGGAATGCAATACTCTGCTTTATCGCTTCTATGAGTTCAAGTCCGTTGATACCAAAATCCGCACCGTACTACACAGCCCACGTTCATTAGTCAGGGCTATTACATTCATAGTCAACTGGTCAGTATATTGTACAATGTGCTACAGAGACAAGTTATTTCCCCACTTTCTTTATATACAGAAATCAAACCTACCTAATTATTACTTCCGCCTTATCCTAGTAATCAATTTTTCTAGTCACGGTTCCTGGTGCATCACTCGTAGATGGTACTCGGTACCCCAGAAGCAGTAGTAGTTTGCTTAATCACGTACCCGCTGAGATGTAAATGACCCTCATTGCTCATTATGATTTTGATTTTGGTCGAAAAATCGTTCACTTCGTCATAGGTACTATTATTCCACGTTCTTGGAAAGAGTATCGCTCCATGGTGTGCTCACTTGTATTTTGCAGCTATCTAGTTTACAAAAAAAAAAAAAAAAAAAAATTGACATTAGCAGCCACACAGAGAAAAAAGCACCTAATAAAGTAGAACAAAATCAATAAGATATCTCTATGGTTTTTTTTTCAAGAAGCATTCCTTATTATTTTAAATGGGAAAACCTTTTTGAAAAAACAACAATTAATGAAATTAAAAAGATGATTTACGTGTGTTTATATAGGAAACTAATAAAACCAATAGGGAAAAATTAATAGGATAACCTAATAAAATCAATAAGAAATCCTTATTGTATACAATTTACAAGAAAACCTTATAGAATCAATAAGTTCTTCTCTATAGAATTTTTTTTTTTTTGGTACCATGTGAGTAACAAGTTTTCTTCTTGGTTTTATGTGTTTTTCTTGTTGAGACAATTAATAAGATTTGCAACATGGAAATAATAAGAAATACCCATAGAAAAATCTTCTTTTCTCTCTGCTGGGATACCCCTCAGCCTAAAAACGTTTCAAAGAGAAAATCTTATTGAATCTATTAGGAAGTTTTCGCTCTGTGCAATTGCCAAGATGAGAAGTACTTCCAATAAGATAATTTCTCTTGACCCACCATATATAATGTAGTTGGCTTAATTGAAAAAAACAATTTTTTTTTGTGGCCAGCCAGTGTTCGTCGATGTGAGGGTGTCGCGTAAACTAATGAATTCTTCAGGCTAAACTCTCCTCATAGAGTTTTGTAATATTTTTAATTTTAACAACTTCTGCTAGTTTTTCAAATAATATCAATAAGAAAAAAAGGATGAGTTCATTTAAATGCACATTGTTTCAAGAAACAGTTTTATTTTGCATCAAAATATTTTTAATTGTTTTTAGAATCCTCTTATTTTGTAGCGACTACACCGTATAGTTTCTTTATTAAATTATTCCCAACGAATGTTTAATTAAAATAAAATTATGCTGCAAAAATCCTTTAAATTATAATAATGCAAAATAATGAGGCATTATTGTTCTAATTTTGTGGAAAATCGCAGAATAACACACACTCTTGTATGAAAATGCATTTTCAAATCCAATTACAAACCAAGAATACTGCTATAAAGCAAAAATCCATTGAAAGGTGTGCTTTGTTATTACTTGAACAAAAAAGAAAAAAAATAGCAGTTATTGAATATCAGCAACATTCAAAAAAGCACCACCACAGAAAAAACACAAACACGAACAATTTTACCATCCAAAAACATTTACCGCATATTTAACCGAATGACCGACTAAAACAACAGATTTTCTTTTTTTTTACCTTATTCTTCTGTCGGTGCTGTTGTCGAACATTTTTTAATAATTTTAGTGCTAAGAAAACAAAGCTACAAAAATTTAGCATTCCAAAATATACAATGAAAATATAAGTAGCTTTGTCTTGGTGCACATGATCGGTATTCAAATAGTAATAATGCAAGTAATTTTTAGAACCTTTAATGTATGCAAAAATAAAAAGTTGAAATAGAAACTGCATGCTGGGTGAACAAAATGGAATTTTTAAATAAACCAACTCTTTAATGAAAAAAAAAAAATCAGAAGTGTTGTTGGCACAATTTACAGCTGACACCATTTTCTTAGCATCTTTGAAGATAATTTCAATGAAACGTTTGTACACAAATATACAATAGCGTTACAAAGGATATCAAGATGCTTCTATTTTTTTTGCAGCATTTCTGCTTTAATCTCGTTTTTAACTTTTAAGTAGAAAACTGAGTATCAAAAGGCTAACCTAGAATTAGTTTTAAATTCAAATACATTTCAACCTGTTTTTTTTTTGCTAAAATAAATCACAGCGTTTGCCAAATGAAGCCTGAAAAGCAGGTATGGTAAATGTTTTTATTTTATTTACATATGCTTAGCAAGTAAACAAAATCTAATGTTCCATTTTTTTAATGATTTAGGTACCAGTAGCCAATACCCAGTCTTTATGCAAAGTTTTCAAAACTATTTGTAGTTCCAAAATGGTCTGTCATGAAAAACACAGATTCCTAAAACTAAAGTGCCTCAGAAGCTGGATTTTATCTGGTTCTATAAAGATTTTTCTAGGGTTAAATGCATAAAACGTTATTCAGGACTTCATTTATAGTAGAGAATTCAAATTATTTACAAGTGTCATTTTAAAGCTTGTTCTGGTTTTGCCATAAACAATAACAATAAAAATTTAAACAATACTCAATAACTCAAATATATTATTTCTTCAATTGTTAAATAAAACTGACATTGAACTTATAAGGATGGTAAGCTGATGATCTACTATCCTGATGGTAGAATTTCAAAACATGATTAACCTGCCACAAATACCTAAATAATTATCGATCTGCAGTAATACAAGAAACAAACATATTTTCTGCAATTGTTTTCTCAGGAAAACCCTTACGGTGCCATATACAGGCTAAACCAGCATTTTTACTTGTACCTTTTAGGAACTATTTTTTTTTTTTCTTATTTTATTTTTGTTTTCTTAATTCAATTGATGTTTGCATCACTTAGCAATTTATCATAATCACAAACAATAGACAACAACTGGCATCAGCAGCCAACAAACAAAAACAAACAAAAAACATTAAGAAAAGAAAAAACTCAAGAAAAAAGTTAAAGGTTTATGTGGCACAAAAGTTAAGATGTTGAGGAAGAAAATGCCAAAACAGAAGAAAAGCTCAAGCAATAAAATAATAACAAAGAGATAAAGAGGTGCCTAATGTTAAAGAAAAAAGAGGAACTTGCTAAGGCGTCATAATTTTCATTTATGACTACCTTGTTTGTTGGCTTTTGCTAAATAATCAATAAAAAAAAAAAAATAATAATAAAAAAAGCCACAAAAACCAATCTCACTCCAGAAGCAAACAATCTTTATATTTTCATTAATACAGCATCGCTTATTTGTAACCTATTTTCAATTTATTTATAAACAATTTTTTGTTTTTGCCTTTCCTTAATTTTCATGTTCTTTCTATTTTCTATTTTCATTACATCAAGGTGATAACGGTCGCATTGAATATACAATAACACTGGGCGATGATAATAATGATTTTGAAATATTTCCAAACGGTACCATACGTACGCAACGCACATTGGATCGGGAAACAAAAAGTTCATATAATTTAATTGTAACCGCAAGAGATTGTGCCAAAGAATTCCCCATGATGTATGACGATCACAATGAGCATGATAATGAAGTTATTGCTGCTAATGGTGTACGATTAAATCAATATCAGTCAATGCCGTACAGTTTGCAGCGTCAACGGCGTCAATATTTGCAATATCAACAGCAATTACAGTTACAACAATTGCAACAACAGCAGCAATTGCAATACGGTAGTGTTGTACAGGAATCACAACAACGTTTGTCAGCAACAGTACAGGTAAGATTTGATGGCATATTTTTTGCTTTCCTTTGTTTATTACTTTTATTTTTTAAGAAAACAATATTTTAGTGTAAATTGTATGAGCAGAGTCAATGAAAGTGCCTTGAATGGAAAGCTTTCTGCATAGCTTTTTGTCAATAAAAAATCAAAGTTGCCAAAATCATTAAATTCTATTTATACAGCTGCTCACTTATTTCGTCTTGTGAATACACTTTAATTTTTAGCTTAGAAAAGGTAGCAGGCCGCTTTATCATTTTAAATAAAAAAAGAGCTTTTTAATCGTTCTTGTCTTGTTTAGCAGTCTATATACCATCTACTGAAGGTTTGTTTGAACCTATGGAAGTCGCATTATTTTCATAATAATACGGGAATAAGCTTAAAACCGTTTTCAAGATTTTTTCAGTCTACTGACGAATTGAGCAGCATCGAAGAGAGGTCGGCGTTACATAAATGGCTAAAAGCCTCAGCAGAACACAATGAAGAGACCAATAAATGTCAATTGGCTCGTAAAGTAAATACAAAATACATTTTTGGATTTTAAGCAGACCGTAATAAATTTTGTGTTTTTCATATGATGCGCTCGAAATACAAGAGGTTCAAGTCTATTGCTTCCAAAAGCCAGCTATGCATGAAAGTATTGATGAAATTTAGAGAGTTAGAGAAAGAGCCCAAAGTGGAATTTTTGCTAGGCAATGAGCTATGCTGAGCAACTGTAGCTGCTCTCGCTAAAACCAATTTTACATTTTGAGCACAGATAGGGATTATTTTTAGCGCTGGCTCTTGGACGATTTTCCGCTATATTCTGATGATTTTTTTTTTTGGTCTCATTACCCGTTTTTCCCTCAACCCTTCTGTAAAAAAGTTAATTCTTAATAACTTTTCTATCTTTGCTGACGCCTTTGAAGATTTT
Organism: Sturmia bella; assembly: GCA_963662145.1. Classification (NCBI taxonomy): domain Eukaryota; kingdom Metazoa; phylum Arthropoda; class Insecta; order Diptera; family Tachinidae; genus Sturmia; species Sturmia bella. The sequence continues at coordinate 12,067,803 of OY759171.1, read as the reverse complement.
TGTTATAACTGAGGGATTATGATTTTTACCGCTTTAAGAAAGAATTTAAGAGCATAACAAATCAACTATGAATTTTTATCCGATGGAGTGGTATGTTGATTACAATTACAGCCACTAGGATATCTATTGCTCTTGTATATCGATGGGTGTCACTCTAGGTATGACCTTAATTTTGAAAAAAGTTCTTAAATTCCTTGTGTTCTAGGATTGTCATATACATATGTATATATGTATACTTATATATGCATTCCTTCAAGTAATTTTATGGCGATACTAGTTTAAATCAATTGACGATACAAATAAAAAAAGATGGGATAATCTTCCAGTAATTTGAAAAAGGATATGTTAAGTTCTTTAGGCAATTTTATTTATTTTTATGCAAAACTTCACAAAACTGAACACATATTTTACTTTTAATAAATTATTTCAGTTCAAGGATTTTCTACTAAAAATATTGAGACTTAACGCCAGGCCGGCTATATCCGGCTGAAACGAAACAAGTCAATTTCTCTTCGTACTCTTTGCCACTATGAAAGCAAATAAAGTAACAACGAATATCATAATTAATATTTTTACTAAAAATATTGAGACTTAACGCCATGCCGGGTATATCTGGGTGAAACGAAACAAGTCAATTTCCCTTCATACTCTTTGCCACTATGAAAGCAAATAAAGTAACAACGAATATCATAATAAATATTTTTTCAGTTCGAAAAGAACGTAACAGAGGGAAAATCTCTCAATTTTCTAACAACCGTTTAAAGTTTAGCGTGCGATATACAACACTCAAGAGCAATCTCAATAAGTCAAGTATTTAGCTTGGTGACTTTGCCGCCAATGCTAACACAAAACTAAATTTAATTATTATATTTATCAGGTCAGATAACGGTAGATGAACGATACCAAAGTCAAGCCAAACACATTAAAATTTTTAACACATTAATTTAATGCATTAAAGTAGTTTTTTTTTACTACAACAACAGACTACCACATTTTGTATTTTATTTTTATTTGTCTTGTTAACATTGCAGGATTCTTTTTCTATAATAGAAAGCAAAAACGTTCTAAAGTGGCAACAACTTAGTACGGAGCATCGATAAAAAAGAGAAAGATAGAGAGAGAGAGAGAGAGAGAGAGTGACATTATTTATCTTGGAGACAAAGTTCGAAAGAAAAAAAGCTAAATGAAAGAGTAAATTAATGTTCAAACATTACTTATAAAATTACAGGCCATAAAATTTAATTTGCATTTTAAACCAACATACATACTCATCTCAGTTCTAGCTCTTAAAATTTAAGAAGAGAGGCATAGACAAAAAAAACTAAAACACTAAATTTTCGTACATTTTTAAAAGCCCATTTAATGACCTAATGAAATTCAGAGACACAAATATATTTTGCTGATTTTTTATAGCTTACTTAGTCATAGCAAAAAATATGTATAGTGATAAAACTTCTATAAAATAATGGCAGAGTTTCTTACTTAGATTCATTTAGAAGCTTTGAAACGTTAACATCTAAATCACATTGCTACACAGCACACTGTTCATTTTGCATTTAAAACGAGGCAAGCAAAAAATGCCGAGAATAAACAAAATTTATAAAAGCTGTCTTCAACACAACAACAACAACACTCCATACTTGTTTGGACTTTAATGTATTTTCTAATTGCTAACTATTTATTAAAGCAAAGTCAAAGCAACAATGAACACTTAATACTCGTTCTTTTCCCGGCTTTGCAAAGTCATACATGCATGTACATATATTTGTGTATGTAGCTGAAGTAAAACAGCAGTGACATGGTGCTTAGTACGTTTTCAACAGTTCAGATACATGCATATATATAAAGAATTTTGTCACTTTGATTGTGATATAATTACAAACCAGTAAGAATATTGGAAAAAAAATTTTCTAATGAAAATTTTTTCATCAACTTTGCCATAAATCCAAAATGTTTGTCTCAGAAATCAGAATAATAAATTATTGCAGGCCAAACGAAGGTGCTACTAAGACTCAGTAACAGCGAATTGAGTAGAATAATGAGAGTAACAACAGGGCACTCTCAACTACTTTCATAACTCAGCTGCAAAGGAATAAGGAAATAAAGGAAATACATCTAGAATGTAGAACATGTGGGGAGGATAGTGAGACATTGAAGCAGTGAGACAATTATACCCCGACTTCTCACCGTTTTGAGTATGACACTGAATTCCTATATTTGTATGAGTCAAAACTATTAAGGTTAAATCCAGGTTTGGCATAGCACGAAGCCTACACTGGCTTAAGTGGATGTAGAAAGACATGGGGTATCATAACCCTAATATCAATCTAACCAAGTGTTTGAATAAAGTTAAGAGTAGTTGCAATGTAGCAATAATATTCATCAACAGGAACGTACTTTAAATAAGCTAGTAAAAGAAAACTACTAAATTGCCTTGAGATAAGTGAATCTATTTTTGAAAATTAAGAGATATATCAAATTTGTCTAAAAATGTTATGAATTAAACAGAAGAAGAATAAAACATAAAATTAAATTGCGTAATGAGTTTTATAACATAGTGAAGCAAAAAAAAAAAAAGAAACCTAAGATCAAGAACTTTTATTTTATTGCGTGAATAGATGGTCCGAGGGAATTCAGTTTTTCGTAAAGGACCTTCCTCTGCAACTAATCATAACCCCTTGATAGACATCAGAATTTGCAGTGGTTTCCAACTAGCTCAATTTGGACCTGCTTTAGGTTTATTTTGCAGAAATTGCTCACCTACGAGTATTTAGCTTAAATTTTCTCATACGAAACCCAAAAAAAAACCAGTATTTAATTTTAATATTTTTGTTCGCAGTGCTGAGCACTGCTTCAATATTGTGAGACGCAAATTTCCAAGAGAATTTCTGACTTGTAAAACTTGTTGCGTGGAACTCAAATAGAGAAATCCAAATTAAATTTCTTTTGCCTAGCATATCAATGCACAAGCTATTTCGAGCTTATGAAACTAACTATAATGGCAAAATTTATTAATGAAATAAGAACACTCTGTAAAAAATCCGTTATATTTACTACTTTCCGTCTGATAATTTAAATTTATTTACTTTTTTAAAACAGCCTTAAAACAAAAGCATGAAACAATTTACGATTTCAAAATCTTTAGGCAATTTCTGTGTTTATCAAAAACATAAATTTCTGGCACATATAATTTTTTTGTTTGCAACTCAGCGAAATTTCTCCGAATTTCATATATTTTTTGCGTTATTTTTATGCATTTTTAATCACATAAAAAAGATCATGCAAGTGTATGAATATTTTTTTTTTTTTTTTGAACAATACGCATAATAAATGAGTATTGATAAAGACAACAAATACAATATTGTAAACTACTATTCACATATGAGTACAAACAAGCATTCTACATAAGTTGCACTAAGAAGTGAACATATGAGAGCAGCTCAGAGAGAGACAATAAGCTCTAGAGAGAGTGTGTTCATGAACAGTAATGAGGGATATCAGATTTATTTTGATCTCTATTAACGAATTTAATACTGGAAATTGGCAAGTCCAATTTTTTGAAATTTTGTCATTATTATAAAGGGTATTGGTTTAACAAAAATGCCCTACCTCATTTATAAATAGAATATAGATTATATATTTGTAAAAGTTTTCATGAAATCATCTTAATATATTTTATAATGAAATAAAAAAAAAAAAAAAAAAAAAAAATTAGCGCCACAGCTTCATTGGTTTTTGTTAAACTAGTGATATGTCATGGTAAGTTATTTATTTTTCCGATCTTTTTTGACTATTATAAGTAGAGATGATCAACGAGCTTAAGGTGATATGCCTCTATCTCCTGGGCCATATTTTTTTAAATCACTCTGACTTATAATTGAGGTTAAATATCGTTGATGTGCCAAAGTATATCATACCTTAGATCTTAAATTCTTTTCAACACATTTACGCACACTTTTCCTTTTAAATACATATGTATGTCCAAAAGAAAACTCCAACAGTGTCTTAACACAAAATTTTGACCAACAAATATGTGAACATGTGAGATTATATAATCATGTGAGAACTTGTGAGATAACACGGCCATTGCAATTCCCGCCCAAAAAGAGCCATTATTTCATTAGCTTTGTGGTAAAGCAAACCAGACAATGCCTAAGATATCCAGATCAACATTTTCAATTTCTGGACTGCTTATTATACCTAATGGCCCGAAAACGCCATAAATAAACCCATAAACGTACACAAACAGTAATCTACCTCGCTGCTGTAGATGATGCGGCCCCAGATACATCGCGCTATGAAATGTCGCTTAACTAAAATCCATTAAATGATTGTTGCCTTTCTCAGATACACACACATACACATCACTTAGAACTTTAAGCCAAACAAAGATGTAGTGCTGTCTTTTTCTCATTTCTAAAGTTTCTTTCAGTTTGACTTAAAATTAATGTTGTCAGGCTTATCGTCTCTGAAATTAAAACAAAATAAAAAACATGAGTTATAAGGAAAATGGATGAAATTGTAACCTAAATGAAAAAAGTTGTTGTGGTCAGCATTTCACTGAGTTAAAGGAACTTAATGTAAAACATATTGCACTGGTATAAACATTTATAGAGCAAGCAGCTTAACAACTTTTTCTCCTCTGGTTTTCTTTTCGTATTATGTTAAATGAATTGTAAAAAATTGTTAATGGTTAGCAAAAAAAAAAAAAAAAAGAAAAAAAATGGAATTTTTCACAAAAAAAAATATACCTTTCTGCTTCAAGTATTCAGTTGGAGGCATTTCTTTTCTGCTCTCGGCTTCACCTTAAAACGTATTTTTCCATATTCTTTACATTTTATTTTCTTAAATAAATTAAAGAAACATTTTGTGCAAGTGCAGCTCTTGCATGAATTATTTTTAATTTTTTTTTTTATCATTTAATTAAAGTCATTCTTTTCTGTTTCCTTTCTTTTTTCCTTGCCTTTTCTCTGGGCACTCAAGCTGTTCTGAAGTTCAATCTTCTCATACATTGTTGAAATCTAATTATTCATTTTTAAAGGAGTAACTGTTGTTACAGTTTAATAAATATCCCTTTTTGTTTCTTCTACAGCCAAAAAACAACTTTATTAAAAATCGCTAAATCTTTCAAATAAAATCTAAAACAATTTTTCTTTAATATAATTTGAGTAACAACACGCTGGGTCCATTCCCACAGACTGACTTTGCTTATAAATAAAATACGAAATAAACATGGGTTAATTTTTTTGTTGTTGCTTTTGGTTTAAACATACCAAAAAAAAGTTTTTTTTTTAAGAATTTTTACTTTTTACGCAGCCACATTAAGTTCAACAATTCTTTATATGTGTATCTAATAAACATATCGCACATCACAAAATATTAATTTTTTTTTATTTAAATACTTAAACCAGGCACAATACAATTATAAAATGTATTACTTTAGGTCTTAAAATAGACCTTATTACAGTTTTCTGTCTTTTTGAGCCTATAAACGTAATACAAAATAATTATAGAAGAAAAATTCGAATAGCAAAATTTTAATTAATATTGATATTCTTTTAAATGTTTTTGATTTATTGCAGGTGAATTTTGGATTGAGTTTTATTTGAACAACTGTAGGCTCTATCTGACAAATCCAACAGGTATATCATGGAAAATTAATAGATACTGGCAAAAGTTTGCCAGGTGTAATAACACCATGCACCAAAAACCCTAATATCACACGACTTTCTACGTTTTTTTCATTCCCCAAAGGTGCAACTTTAAATAGTTCGTAAAATGAATTTAAAAAGTAAACTTACAAAAAATAATAACACGTGTGTCTTTTTTCGTCATCTCTGCAAGAATAAGTTGGTAGAAATAAATTTTTTTACAGTATAGAATGGCCTCTCAAGAAGTTACAGTTTTCCTCGATTTATTTATTCTCTTGATGATGAGTAAATAATTTTTTGAAATATATAATTTTCTATTTCATTGATTATAATTTATAATTCTTCGAATTAAAATTGATATATATTTTTGTTTTTGATTGTAAATGAATCGAATATCTAAATTAAGTCACTCAAAAATTAAAAATCATCTTCAGAGATTTCTAAGTTTGACATGAGGCAGAGAAATTTTTAGTTTATTTTTATCTCCAAAATCTGTAGGTACAATTCATATTCTACAATGCGTAAACAAGTTCTTCTTTTATGCAAATTTATAAAAAACTCTACACCAAATTTGTGTACGTTTTTATTTTTTTGTTTTTTTAATGATTACAAAGTTTGGCTTTCTATGTGATTCCTTCTCGCACTACTCGTAATATTTTTTACAACATTGTTGTGTTCCTCTGGCATTATAAATTGGCAGCATTAATTCTTTGTTGGCGTTGCTGATTGCAGATCTGGTGCATTTGTGCGATTCTTTTATGGTCGCCTTGTGATGCAGCAGTGTTATTGTAAATGGCATGATTCTAGATAATATTCAATGCGCAAAAAACGAGCAACTTTATTTTCTTTTACTTTTTAAAGGACAGAAGAGATCAACCAAGATTTGTTTGATTGTGTTCGGAAACAGCTGAAGTTTAAAGTTCAGGTTTTTCGTTAAATTTTGGCAGGTTTTGTGAAATCAGAAATTTAAGAAAAATTCACAATCTTGTAGTTGCATTTTTCTCAACGAATTAAAATGGGAAAAAAATTTTTTTTTATTGTAATCTTTATTGTAGTCTATTATTGGACATTTCATATATCTTTATTTATTTTATGTATTTATGGTGGCTTCTTGACATTTTTAAGAACTGCTCTAAGTCCGTTTCGAGTTTGGACAAATTTTGCGTATTTTCACGTTTTTGCACTTCATTGTGTTTTTTGCATCTGCTCAACTCTTTTAAGAATTTACTGTATTTCTTTGCTAACATTAATTAAATTTTACGCAAATTTTTGATTTTCTTAATCTTTTGCGTTTGCTTAACTCTTTTAAAAAGATTGCAAATATTTTTTTTTCAAAATCTGTGGCGGATTTTCTAGTTTTCGCTTTATGTGCGCTTTTTTAAGCTTCTTATGTTTATGAATAATTCAGGGGTCGGCCTACTTGGACCCTAGTAAGGTCGCATTGTGATATTATGCTTACGAAGCGTAGAATGTTTATTTTCTTACTTAGTAAATTCTTTGCAGCTTTTTTTGCTTTACATGCTGCTGTAGTTTTGTATTTATACTGTAATCATATTTTTGCATTTTGCAAATTTTTCTTATATTTTTGCAATTTTTTACCATGTGTGACTTTCGCAGCTATTGCAACTTTTTTTTACAAATAGTTTTAAGTCTACTGTTATCTTTTTATAAATTTTCGTGAATGTTTGTACAAGTTGTGTAACAAGTTTGAAACTTGTTTTTGCATTTTTCAAGTTTTTCGTGGGTTCTTTATTTTTTGTACTGGCTGTGTTCTTTGAAAAAAAATTGTTCCCTGAAAATTTATACAAAACAACTTAACAATATATAGAGATAAAAAATATTGCTTTAGAAATATTGATTAAATTAAGATCGATTTATTGTCTAGTTGATGTCGGCTGCCATAGAATTTGACTGCTGAATGGCATAAAATAATAGTTTATATTATTTCATAAGCTACAAAATAACGCTTTAAAGATAATATAATTTCTTTCCTTTCAGGTCACCATTGTCCTTAAGGATGTCAATGATGAAGCGCCGGTCTTTGTCAGCTCGAATGTAACAGAAATTTTAGAAAATATTCCCCTCAACACTGTGGTAATGGTAGTTAAGGCTGTTGACAGAGATGAAGGCAAAAATGGTTACATCGAATACATTTTGGACAATGAACCCATTACGCCATTTACTTTGGGACCCATAGATGGTCTGCTAAGAGTATCAGGAAAATTAGACAGAGAAATTAAAAATAGCTACATGTTGAATGTCACCGCTCGAGATAGAGGTGAGCCTGCCAAGGCAACAAAAAGCCAAGTACTGGTGAAAATACTTGACGAAAACGATAATGCTCCCATATTTGATCCTAAACAATATACTGCTTCGGTGGCAGAAAATGCCAGCATTGGGGCCATGGTGCTGCAAGTGTCAGCCTCGGATATCGATGAGGGTGCCAATGGTCGTGTACGTTTTGCTATAGTGGGTGGCGATGACAATCGTGATTTTATGATAAGCGAAGACTCGGGCATTGTGCGGGTCTCCAAGAACCTCAACTATGAACGTAAATCACGCTACGAGTTAATAGTCAAAGCAGAAGATTCCGCTGCTGACTTGGGTTTGGCCTACGACAGCGAAAAAGGACGCAACAAGTTGTCCCATCTATTTGAAAATCGTTATGATTTAGCCGAAATAAGCATAATTATTACCGATATTAATGACAATCCTCCCACATTTTTGGATTCTCCCTACCTGGCATATGTCATGGAAAATGTTATACCACCTAGTGGGGGTTATGTTTTGACAGTGCAGGCATATGATGCTGATACGCCACCATTTAATTCTCTCGTACGTTATTTTCTTAAAGAAGGAGATACCGATCTGTTTCGCATAAATGCTTCAACTGGTGAAATATCTTTGCTGCGCTCTTTGGATCGCGAAGCAAAGGCCGAGTACACCTTAACATTGGTAGCCATGGATACGGGTAAGTTCACAAACACTTTAGCACAAACATTGAACCACAGCGCTTATTTTTAAGTGGTTATGCAGAAGAAAACTATAGATTGATCATAATCTTATACAACAAGTGTTCACTTAATGCTGCCACAAATATCTGGCACATTTTTCATTTTTTTTTTTTTTTTGCATTCAACTTAAACTACAGGCACACTAAGGTTGTTGCAAAGTATGAGTAGTAAACTATTGATGATACTAATCATTTCACTATAAGAAGTTAATTTAGCTTAAGGGGTTTAATTTTTTAAGTTATTTTTCGTTTTGCTTTTCTCCTCTTATTTTGCATATGCAAGCAGAAATACATAAAGATCGTTACACATTGCTTATAGCGAGTGATCGGTATCAATATTATTTTGAAATATGTTGTTATAGTTCATCAGAATCATGATCATCTTTATTGATAATGGTGTGGTAGATGCAAGACGGCCAGAACAAAAATGAGGAAGTTTATGCAAAACAGTTCATCAATTTAAAAAGAAGAAAAAACCTTTACTTTATTTTTAAATGATTATAATAAAATTATTATGAGATATATGTTTAAAGATGCACTTAAATGTTTTTGGGTTCATAAAGGCAATATAAAGAAGAACGAGTTGTTTTCAGCCTCAGAATAGTATTGAAGAAATTGCTGTTCAAGCATTTGGCACATAAAATATTTAAGAAAATTGTTAAATAATAAGTTTTTCAAACTTTTTTATAAGACATACTTTTCTAAAAAATAAAATAGGAAAAAATTCTATAGTGGTTATTGAATTGCAGAAGAAAAATCGAAGTCAACATATATACATCAAGTAACGTAGAGTTTTGACTTCGCAACACCACACTTTTTAAGGATTTTATTATGCCAAGTCAGAGCTTTCACATTAAATTGGAACTGCTGTTACTAACAAAAATTTTAAAAAATTCATTTTCTGTCCACTTTTTTCTTAATATACAAGCCGGAGTATTTTAAAAACCACTATACATAAGTAAAAAGAAATTAAGAAAACAATGGCTTTCTATTCCCCTATTCTATTGCAAATTTTAAACTTATTGCAGAAGAGCAAGCCACATTAAAGGCAAAATATTGAAATTTTTGTTTTGGAATTTACATGATATTGCCGTAAAATTATAATTAATAAATTTAAATGCGTCTGCAACCGTTATCATTGCCGAATGCATTCAGAAAATGCAAAGAACAGAAGTGATCATCAGGCACATATTGTGCCATCAGGTTTATGGAAAACAATAAATATTATTAAAGAAAAGCGAACAAAACTGAAAAAAAAAAAACAAAAAGCCTGTAAGAGGAATTTTTAAACAACATATTTGTCAAACTTACACTTTAAAATAATAATTACTTAAAAATGAAAACATACACCAACAAAACGAATACATAAAAATATAAAGGAGGAGGTAAAACTAAACTACTGCTCACTACACTTGCCGAGGAAAAATATATTTATATGTACATACAACATATTTTATATGTAAAACAAAAAAAGGCACAAAAAAAAGGAAGCAAAACAAAAAATCACATGAGCAACTTTTAACAAATTACAGTAATTATCAAAATGTATTTTAGTTTAAGGGCACAAAAACATAAGCCAAAATGAAAAGAATAAACACAGCAACACAAAACAAGAAAAACTTAACCACTACAAGATACATTTGTTGAGATAGTGAAAGATGTTTTAAGAAAGTAGTTGAACTGTATGCAGATATTTTTTATACATGCTGCGCGGTTTTTGTGGCTGCAGTTTTTGAAGTAGTTTTATTTAATAAAATATATATAGGAATGAGTGGGGTTGGTTTTGTGCTCAGTTGAAAGATAAAAAAAAATGAAAAATGTAATATTGACAACTAAATGCTTTCTGATTGGAAACTCCCAGTTTGATGCAAAGCAATAAATGAGATTGAGTTATCTCTAAGAGATTGTTCTTTCTGTGCCGCATAAATTATAGTAACTCTTGAAAGAGTTACAATACAAAAACTAAAAAACTTGGCAGCGAACCAAAAAAATAAGAAAAATGCCAACTTATTAAAAAACAAAAGACCTAAGACACGAACTTGCCACGATTAACAAGAATTTTGACAATAAAAGTTCCACACAAAAAAAATACATATTAAATAAATAATATAAGAAAATATTAATCTCTACGTTTTTGCTTTGACATACCAACAAATGAAAAAAAAAACACAGAAAATATCATCATAAACAAAAGAAAGATCATAAAGCATTTAGCCTATTGTTACATGTAATATGTGTTGTAAATTGCTAGTTAAGTGTGAAGATGTTTGATTTCTTTTATTGCCTGCATGAGCACAATAATAACAACAGTTAGAACAACTGAAAAATACAAAAGATAAAAAGGAAAACGAAACAAAACAGAACAAAACAAACCAGAGTAGTTGGTAGTTGTTTAAAAAGACATGATGCCAAACCAAGTTTCAGGCTACCTTTTGCTTTAAAAGCTGATGCATCTAACTGATGATGATTTTCACGTTTTTTCTTGCTGTGTCTACGTTTTGTGGCATGATGACGCTGAGGACGTTTTTTTTTGTTTTTTTTTGTTTTGTCTGTATCTGTTTATGTAACAGTTGTACATTTGGTTGTTACTGCATTGCAAACATCATTCCATTGCGTAGCAATTTCTACAATTTACTTCGTTTTTTTGTGCCTTTATTCTAAGTTGAAGTTAAAACAACATTTCGATCAAAATTGTAGTGCTTAGAGACAAAAAACAAACACTACAAAGAAGCAACAAAAATAGCCAAGAAAAATAGGTGCGTTTTTTGTTAGATTCTAACAAGCATTTTATTTATCCTAGAATTTTCCAACACACACACACACACATACACACACTTAAATTCAAGCTCAAACAGTTTTTATTTGGCTAGCAAAAAAAAAGTAAACAAAAATCCCACAGAAAAAACTCCGAACGAGATTTATCACACATGCCAAACCAAAGCCACTCAGCCACACAATTGTTTTCTACCAGCCAACCATTTGAAAAAGTGGAAAGAAAAAAAAACCCACTTTAACAACCATTTAAACATTAACATTGTATTTGGGGAAAATTCTTGTCTAATGCTGGAGAATTTTCCTCTTTAAAAACTTTAACAAGCAGTAAGTTCTTTTTGGCAGTTTCCTTTTTTTTTTTGCAAATTTTTTGTCATACGCTACACTCGATTGTGAGAGTCTTTAATTTGAAATTTGACAAAAACTTATTTTGAATTCCAGTGTCTGTGTACTGGGGAACAAAATGTGCTAAAACAAAAAAGAGTAAAAATTTTATGCACATTTTTCTCAGGACAAATTTTTTTTCCAAAACAATGAGTGAGTCTAGATTTCAAGTAATTAATTATTTAGAGCAAATACATTTTTTTTTTCTTCCAAGTTTTGGGAATTCATACTTTATGCAATGCTTAACATATTACAATTTATTTTAATTATCTGCAAGCTCCATAGTGACTCTCAAATCATACTTGCAAGGATATCATGAACGCTATTTAAAAAATTGATCTTCGAACACAAAGTTAATTGGCTCTTACGAGCTTATTGAAATCTATTATTTTAGATCTAAAAACATACCTTATTGCTCTTACAGTAAATAAATACTCCTATTCATTTCTAAATATTCAACGAGACCTTTATTTTTTGAGACCTAGGGGCAAATTATAGTAGCCAACGGTGAGTCGTTGTATGAAAGTTGTGCAATAAAAGTAAAAGTGATAAGCAGCATCACCGAAATGTGGGCGGTATATAGGAGGCTAAAAAAGACAGGAAACAGTTACTAAGGTCAATTGTTAGACCTAAAAGCAAACAAAGAATATTATTCACTTTTCAAAGCTCCTAATATTTTTTACCTCGTTGTATCGCTGATCAATATTTTCCAAGTCTTCGAGACATATAAAGGTTCAATATCGTTAGCGTGCGAAATTATCTCATGCTTTAGCTCTTGAATTGTTACTGGCTTATTGACATAGAATTTTTTTTTTTTAATGCTATATTTCAAGTCTACAAACCTTAGAAAACAGTCACTGCTTGTGAATGTATATGATTTTCAATAACTGCTCATAAATTCTCATTTACCCAAGTGCGGAAATTCTGCTTGATAACACATACACTGAGGAGCAAGTGTGCCTCTTCACTGAAGATGTTGCTGCACCAAAAGGATTTTCATTCAAAGTCCCACCTTATTGAACATTTTCAAAAAGAGCGTTTAGCTCTGCTTAATTGTGTACGTCCGCTTTCTAGAACTTGGCAAGCACTGAAATAAAGAAAATATCGAATTACGTTAGATGTTTGTTTGCCCATGTCGGACGACATACATTGAAGTTTGTTAGATGTTCGGTGCGTCCCATGAATTTAACTATAAACAGCTTGATCCACAGGTCTAAAGGAACCCTGTGTTATTCACAAAGTTCTGTAATTTCCTCCAGTAAATGCGCCGTAATTGGGTTATGTCTGGTAAGGTGTCGCTCCCAAGATATCGGTACGGTATTTGTAAGCAGTCGAGGCACTGGTATAAATATTGCTCCACATTCATCTCCTCCCAATGTTGCTATGCGCTCAAGATGTGCAACTAGTTGTGTCATAACTCCCATTTTTTCACTTAATTCGGGTTTGCTAAGTCTTACCAGTCCCAATGTATTTTCCTCGTCTAGATCCTCTAATGAATTCTTGAATTGGTTTTTACCATTTTTTTCCTGAAAGTTGAACCGACTCTAGGTGCCCAATTTTTTAGCTCAGATTTCCCAGCTAACCGTGACTATATTTACATGTCCTCGCCTCATGTCAAATTAAGTTAAGCAAAAAGTTTTACATTAAGTTGTGACTCGCAATTGGCATCAGGCATTATGGTGGGACCATCTTTTAATAGAGTCAAAATAGAAAACTGGAGTATAAAGTTTTCAATAACTTACACATAAGCTAAAATCACCATCAAGTCTAACACCACCAAGTGTACAAAACTTTGCAGCTTCTCTTAATGTGTGTTGTTACTGATTTTTAATCTTTCACACTTGGTCGATTAGTTCAGCTTGGTTGAGCCACAACCAGCTCTGTTGTATTAAGTATGTCTCTTCAACTTATCGTACAAAATGGCTTATGCTGGCATTATAATAAAGCCCCATCATCCACAAGCTGGTTAATCATGCGTCTTGCTGCGTATTGTTTGGCTTTTAGTCATTTCTTGTTTAAATTTTCCAACAGAGTTAATATTTTTGTGCACGAAAAATAAAACTTTCAATGTTAGAAAAAAAATTATAAATTTTTATTGATAACACAGTGTCGCAAAATATTAAAAAAAAAATTCTTGTAGTTTTGAAATGACTCACTCATAAAAGAAAATGTACAAAGTAAGCATAATTTTATGTTTTTCGGTAGTGATCCGGCTTCACTTGTAAAGAAATTTAAATTTTATTGAACTGATTTTGAGTTTAAGAATCAAAATAAAAATTATTATTCAAATATGAATTTAAGTACTGGCTGTCAAAGCAGCCGCTTGAAATGAAATAATCTACTTCTAAATGGATCTAGCTAATTGTTGGCTGTCTTTTCCAGCCGTCTATATACCGGCAACATTTCGTTAATGGCAATCATCTTGTTAGTAGACTCGAAAAAAACTTAATGTAAATGTAATTTAATATAAATGTATCTTAGTGGATATATTTGAAAATTTACTACTATTCTATTATTAACCTAAACACAATGGGAATTATCAACGTTCAAACAATTCTTTAATCCAGAAAACAATTTAATCATCTTGCAACACTGCCATGTTTCCTTACACCAATTAAATTGATGCCTGTAGTAAAGATTTGTTTAAACATTTGTAATTCTCATCTTGTTCATGAGAATAATAGAATAAGTACTCAAGCTTCCAACATTCCCTTAAGTTCCCTTCGATTTGAGTGGCGAGTTGAGCAGCATTAACAAAATGCCGACAATATGCAGACGTCTGAAAAACACAGAAGACAATTTTAAAGATCTGTTCAGACCTAAAATATAAAAATAATATTGGTTTTTATTTTTTTATGTTATTATTTATTTAGTTCTATTATCGTCTAGCTTTTTTCTTACCCTCCGCTTATTTTATTTTTGTAGTGCAAAGTCGTTCGTTCACCTTCGACGGGATTTGAACGGTAACCTCATAAATATGGCGGGGCCACCATAGACAACCCACAACTAGAATGTGTGGAACAATAATCAACTTTAGTGGGCAATTGATTTTACATCCGGTCGTTCTGTTTGCACAAATTTAACGCGATTTTTTAAACAATATTTTGTCTTCTTAGCTTCAGGGCTTTGCTCTATATATAGAGCGACTTGTAAGCTAACTTGAGTAATCACTTTTCAAAAGTAATACATCTACTCTTGTAAAATTTAATATATTTTGTTTTTTTTTTTCTGTGGTTTTCTCTCTGCTATTTGCTGTTTTATACGTGCGAGTATTTCCTAATTTTTAGTCATATTTTCCTAAAATAAAGTTTAACAAGAAAACTATTGTTCACAGTTCTTGGGCAAATATTTGTTCACATGTGAGGGCATCTTAAGATTCTGTGAAAATCTCTATATCATCTACTTCTAACTCGTTCAGGAAGTCATACCATCAAAAATATCTCTCTATCAATTGTAAGTGGTCTGCAAAGATATTTTTACATTCATTTTAATCAAAATGTATGAAAATTTTTTCCAAGATTTCCATCTAAGCCATTAATCTAGCTTAATGCTTTCTCACACACTCTGCCATTAGAAGTGATTAAATAAATCTCCGCTCATAGATATAAAATATTAGTAAAAACAAGACTTTTTTTTGTGTGTGTTTGTATTCGCTTTGAAAGTAGAGAATGACATAAAACATCTTAACGCTATTTAAAAATAACCAGTTAATTTTGCAAAGAGGAACTCTTTAATAAAATGAAATAATTTGCGTTGTTAAAAAATTACTTAGTTTTAATTGTCTTAAAATAAATGTAGCGTTAAGTAATTTTGTTAAAATATTTTTTGTGTGGGATACTTTCAGAAATAACAATTTTGCAGTTTTCTCGTCTCGTATCGTACACATTTTACTTGTATTTAAAAGGGATTAAAGTAATTAATCTTTTCTTTTTATTACAAAAACAAACAAAAAACGAATATTTTTTCTTGGTTTGCGGCTTTGAATAATTGCCGCATTTTAGCAACATAACAAACTGTTTAATTTAAATAATTAATTTTCAGTATTGCTACAGGAAATGTAAATTGTTCTTAGTGAGAAAATTATAACAACAAAAGTGGTGGACAAGTACTTGGCACAGTGGTAGAAGTGAATGTGTCCAGGGGAAGAATTACAATTTTAAAATCATGAGTATACCGAATAAGCGAAACGGATTAAGGTTGATGCTTGCGACAATACCCAAACACGTACACATTTGATGTATTATTTATAAAACGTACAATAAGAATAATGTTACACAAAATACGTAACAATACGAGGCCACTATATTCTTCTTAGACAGATGTGGAATGATTTACGTGAGTACCTGCCACTAGGGCCCAACCTCACGGTGGTCAAACCACGTGGTGTAATCAAGACGTTACACCACCGCCCCCGAGCAGCCGGAACAACTGCTCGGGTGGCAATTTATTTGCTACGTTACTTGGCCATAACAAAACCCCTTGCTCAGGAGTTGAGCTATCTAACCTCTGCTGCATTGCAATTCCCCAGGCGGCTAAGGATACACGACTACCGTGGTAGCCCGAAGTTCCTAAGATCATCAGTCCTTGAACCAACGCTAATGCTCCCGCCAATCTGGTTCCTTACAAAGCAGCGTCTGTTGCTTAGCAACAGCACTACGGGCCCATTTGGGCGACCGAACACAGACCCGAGGGTCTATGATCAGTTTAGCTACCAACGTTCCCTTCCATGCGAACTTATGGTAGCAACCACAGCCAGTACGTTTCAGCCAAGGAAGGCTCCTCAACCTATGACCGGCGAGATGACTCCGAAGAGTCATCCCGGGGCTCCGGTCCCCGTACTGCCGAATTGCCCCTCGGTGAGGGGTTTCAGCAAGTCCCTCAGGAGTCGCCGCCCTCCTTCAGGAAATGCCTAAGATTTTAGCCACCAAGCCAGCCGAGGTATCCTGCACCCCTTCTACCCCGTTGACACGACATCAAGCTGGTTACGATCAGCAAGATGCATTTTGTGCCCCCGGGGGGAATTCTTCTTAGACAACTAAAAATGCATGTATCTGCATATGAATATATAAACAGGCACAGCTACACAAAATCTGTCCTCTGAAAAAGCTAGAAATTTCGCCGCCTGTGTCTCCTGAGACACTAAATTTGTCGCCTAACTCGAAAAACTTTGAAGAAGTTAAATGGCATTATCGAAATGTCAGCGACATATAGACACTTTTGTAGACTTAAATAACAAATTTTAATTCGATCTTATAACAAAACCACAAATTCAGGTGGGTCACTCTAAGCGTTTTTAATAAAATACTTAAAAACGATCATTAAAGAAAGTTATTCCAGAAAACAATTGTTAAGAAAAGCAAAAAAAAAAAAAAAAAAGAAATGCGGTTGGGGGAGCCCCGTTAGGAACGAAGTTCCTCTTACGTTTTTTCTTCATATTCGAATGTAACACAAGATGAAATCTGTGTTCTATTTTGTGTTGTTTTTGAAAGCAACTAATATAGAAGAAAGAATTACATCAGAAAAATTCAAATATTTCAGGAGTAATATTTAGTCATATAAAAGAAAATATACATATAAGTGTATCTATGTTTCATATTAAAAACAAATATAGTTGTTACGGATTCTAATAGTTTTCTTTCTATCATTTCTTGTATCATTTTCTGTTTCTTCCGGAGTTGTTGTAAGTGATGAGCATTGGTTTGCCGTATTTTATTTGCGGATGTTAAGTTTTATATGCTTCTTTAAATTTTTGGAACGTTTCAATTTTTTTTACTTTTGACACATGCAGTATTTTTTTTTGTCAATCTGCTGCAAAACGAAGAAAAGCAACTGTTGGTTAATTTTTCAATATTGCTGTTTTTTGTTGTGACATACTTTACTTTAGCGACGTCTAGCAGCTGATAGTGCCGGTTTTCACAACTAATTAATATTTATTGGTAGGTGTCTCTGGTGACAGCAGCGGAGACACCTACACAATCGTTTGTCAATAGATACACCAATACATATAAACAGCTCACACGCTTTCGTGACGATTTCTACTAATTTGCACTACCAGCAAGCCGCGTTAAGGAACTTCGTTCCAATAAAGAAATTTTGACATTAATATTTTCTTGAGCTAAAGGTTTTTCTTACAGGCTTTTTTATATATCGCTGTTTATTTTTGAATATATATTTCGTTCTCCTATAGATAACTACTGCAGGCCAAAAATTTTTCAAATTAAAAAAAAAAAAACCAAACTCCTTAACTTCGCAGGTTTTCATTAGGAAATATTTGGCAAAGAAGTTAAATAAATTGAGAACGCTGTAACCCTTATTTCCATTCAGTTTTAAAAATAGGGGCTGATCGCCATCACATTGAATGTAAACCCGCCATGGTATGTGCCCCAGCCAACAAGTCTTTTCTAGGCAATTTTTTGAAAATGTTGATAAACTTTTTGGAACGAAGTTCCTTAACGCGGCTTGCTGGTGGTGCAAATTAGTAGAAATCGTCACGAAAGCGTGTGTGATATTTATATGTATTGGTGTAGATGTCGACAAACAATTGTGTAGGATGAGCGGTGTCTCCGCTGACAGCAGTGGAGACACCTACCAATAAATATTAATTAGTTGTGAAAACGGTCGCAACAAAAAACAGCAGTATTGAAAAATTAACCAACAGTTGGTTCTCTTCGTTTTGCAGCAGATTGACAAAAACATACTGCATGTGTCAAAAGTAAAAATATGAAACGTTCCAAAAATTTAAAGAAGCATATAAAATTTAAAAATTTCAAAAACAACACACAGATTTCACCTTGTATTGCATTCGAAGATGAAGAAAAAACGTAAGGAACTTCGTTCCTGACGGGGGTCCCCCGACCGCATTTCTTGTTTTTCAATCAATGTTAAACAATTTTGCCACAAAAAAATATTTCTCAATTCTTAGGACGTAAAATTTAACTAAAGCCCCATAAAAGTAATCAGCAATTAAAACTCATAAAACCTCGTCTTTAAAGTTAAACTAATATTAAAAAATAAAATAATGTGTCTCTTTTTTGTGCTCACTAAACTAAATTTATAAATTGATTTTCACGTTTTGACTTTTGTTTTTGTCTTTTTTTTAATAAATAATTCAATAAACAAAAGTAGTTGCTGATCATAAATTAACGGATTTCATCATCAAATATTTCTTAGAAAAATATTCTAATAAATCTTGCTTAAACTGGCATTAAGTATTCTCTTTTACGAAAACAAATATTAACAATAATGGAAAAATAATCAAACTGGAAACGTTTACTTTTCAGCAGCTCATAAATTAACACATTTTTTCTTTTTTTAATTTTTGTGCTTTATTGTAAAACAAAATATATTAAAATAACTACTACTTACAGCAGCTATTTAATTTTTCTTGGTTTGCATTTAAATAATTTTCACACATTTACTTGTTGCTTTTCAAGCTTAAGAAAAACTAAAATATCGTAGAAAAAAAATTCAAATGATACTTTTAAATCTTTACCGCCTTATATTTTTTAATACGTGTTATGAAAATGATTTTTTTTCTTGTGGCTAAAGAAAAAAAATTCAGAAAATTCGGCAGCTTTTTTTTGCCATAGATTTTCATCAAAATATTTTTATTTTGTTTCCATGGAAATAAGCAGAAAAAAGCAAGTATTTCATAATAATGATCATATACACATGTATGAATGTTTTAGCGGTGCTTGCAATGCTCAACATGGTTGCTGTTTTTTCTCTTTTTCTAACTGCCACTGCCAAAAGTTGTGTTAGTTATCAATAGTTTGCTTTTTTCTCTTAATTTTTTTTTTACTGTATTTAAAAACAATTTATGGTTTAAATACGTTGTAGTAACAACTTTTAATACAGCAGCTGTTTAAAAGTATATTTACTGCTGGTAGTTGGGTAACTTGAGCAGGCATTAATGGTGGCACCAACTCCAAGAAAGACTGCAACGCCACCACCACCAACATTAGCACCGCAACCACCTTTTTAGTTGAAAGCAACCGTTTATTTTGTAAGTTTATCTTAAGTATATGTTTTGTGTTACCTTCGTCACTTGAAACCATCATCATCATCAAAAACCCATAAATTGTTAAACAATTTAATATAAAACCTACTATTGTTTAAATATTATGATAACTTTAACAACCGTTAAAATTTTTGAGTTTCTAACTTCTTTTTATTTTATTTATTCATTTTTTTTTGTCTTGTATGCATTTTTAGTTATTTTTACTTTAATTGTATAATGATTTTTTTTTGTTTTGAAATTTAAAAAAATATTAAGCAATGACATTTTACTTGTGGCAAGTATTATAATTATTCCCACACCTTCTTTTTAGTTGAAATTTTATTTAAGCACATGCTTGTATGTGCTATGATTAAATACCCGTCAAAAATGTTCAATTTATGCGATAAGCCATAGATGGAACTCTGTTTTATTCTGTCAGTGCATTTAACACTAAAAGTACCGACAAAAACTATAGAAAGAGCTAACGACATATTTCTGAATACTAGATGTTACATATATAAGAAAGAGGAATTTATGAAATTTAGAAAAATTAGAAAAATATTCGCTTTGAGAAATGTTTTATTCTACATTACCTCCATTAACTGAATTTTAATTCTTAAGCATAATAAACACCGCATGTGTTCTACAAATTGGCTGCAAATTTTAGGAAATAGATTTCCAAATCAACTACATCAAGAGTGATCTTCGAAGCACATCGTTTTATGGCGATATATTTTAAAGAAATTACTTTTTGATAAAAAAAAACAGTACGTTAAAAGAAAAAATTAAATATATTCAGGACACACATTTGAGCAGCAGTTTGAGAATTTTTTTATTTAAATTAATTTAATTTTTCGCAATATTGCATAATTTTTTTTCTCTTAGTTATATTTTATCGAACTCGTTTGTAAAATATTTATCAAAAATTAACTTAATTATTTATTCGCTATAAGAGCCAATTGAAATTTATTACTTAGGTCTAAAAAAAATAGACCTTAATGCTTTCTGTCTTTTTTCAGCCGTCTATTTCGTTGCTGCTAAACAACTCATCAGTAGACTTGACTTTTTCGATTCCGACAAATTTTTATTTCAGCAAGTTTCGCTGTCGAAAAAATCTTATAAAAATGTTTAAACACAACTAAAATTTTTTGAAATTCGATTATTGAATTGCCGACTTATTCGATTTCGAAACAAATTTCGAAAAAATGGAACTAAAATATATTCTATATACTAAGTTGGGCATAGTTAATATACCAAAATGTCATTAAAATCTGTCCAGTCTCTTGGTAATTATCGCAAAAAAATATCATGCTAAAAGGTTTTTTTATAAACATATATTTTTATATAATTGAGGGACACAATAAAAAAAATTTGCACAAAATTTAAATACATTTCAATTTAAATTTTCCACACAAAATTTTCTTAATAAACATTTTATGCAAATATTTTTTCATCTTTTTCATTTCCTTTCTGTCAGAATTTTACAAAAATGTTAAATTATATGAGAACCCTCACTAAGGCTAAAAAAATATATTGCTTAAGCCAACTTTCTACTAATGCTGAAACAGGAGCAGCTGGTAATAAAGAAGGAAAAAGAATTTGAGCTCTCTGGGTTATTGTAGCTGATATTACTAAGGAATAAATAATTAGTATTTCTTTACTATCTTACATAAATTCTAAATAAAATAAATAATTTTATCTTTGTTATGATAACAATGCAACATCTCACATGCGATTAGATAGTGCAGTTAATATACCAGCATTAAAAGTTTTTACATTTTGAAAATAAATAACCAAATTAATAAGAAATTAATGCCAATACATTTCATGCTAATAAAATTCTGATTAGATTAGGACTAATAATTAATAATATTATAGAACTGACAAATGTTAACTAAAATTCATTAGTTTAATTTCTTTTTACATTGAGCAAAAATTCGAAGCCATTCATTGCAACTCATTTTTCCACTTTGCTAGAAGACTCTTCATAATTCTTGTGCAAACAAAATGGCGCATGATTTGAATTTATTTATTTTATTTTCACATATACAAGAAAAAAGCAACATAATAAAATTTCTACTGGCTGGCAAGTTTTGCTTGCTGCTTGCTTGCTGATGTCTCAGTCAGTTGTCAACAAAGTAAACAATGAACATTAAGCGCCATCATAATTTACGCCAACTTACGTAAAAAAAAAAAAAAAAATATTATTGAAAAAATTATACACACACAGCTAAAAAATATCATTCATAACTCTTTACACATACACTCACAAAATAATCCAGCACATACACACACACACACACACACACACACAATGCTCACTGTCTATCTTATCCCCAGTAAGTTGGTAAGTAAATGTTAAGTTAAAAACGTAAACATAATTACAATTCATCACCATCATAGATACAAAAACAGAAACAGACGACGCCATAGTTAACGATTCATTCTGATGTTTTCATATGACCATAAGCACAAATTTCTTCAATGTATGTACATATATGCAATATTCGTATACAAATAAACTGAATTTTTTTTTTATCTCAAAAGCAGTCAAGTAAAACAAAGCCAAGTTGGTAGGAAGCTTTTTTATTTTGTTAAGTCGTGTTCGAAAACATGTGTAATAAAAATTGTGTTCTCATATGCGTACATTAGAGTGTAAACTTTTCTGTGGTCTTCTTCATTTTGCCAAAGACATTCACATTATAAGAAAAAGAAGAAGAAGAAGAAGAAAAAACCAACAAAACTAAAAAGAGCAGAAATATAAATAAAAGTACAAAACATGTTGGCTTCTGTTATCTCTATCCATATAATGATTTTCATACATAAGCAATGGGGTTGGGCTTCTGCAGTAATTATCAATTGAGGGGAACCACAAACACAAGTGTATTTATGCAAAAAAAAAGCTACATTGTAGTAAAAGAGTATTGTTTTGCACAGGTATGCGGATGCGTGTGAGTGTGTGTATGTAAGCAGGCATGTTACAAATTTGTATACGTTTATATGTTGGTGGGCTGGTCTTTTATAAAATCTAAACAAAAGTTGACATTTAGAGTGATAAGCTTAAAAAACTTCTTGATGAGAGGATTAATTATAAAATTAATGAAGATGAGTTGCGGAGAAAGAGTAAAAAAAAAAGTTAATGACAACAAGAGTTGGTTATAATACAGTTTAGATTTATTATAGACACGGAAAAAAACCCCAAGACAAAGACAATATGCACATGTATGTATATTAACATGTATTTAACAATCGATATTGGCATGAGAAAAAATCTTCTACCACGATATATCCAAAAAATATTTCAAAGCGATAAAAGCCTGATTAAATAATAAACAATTGTAATTCATATAGTTCGACTATAACATTGAAATTAATGCTTAAAAATCGCTGGTCCTTGGCGAAAAATGGAAACAAACACAAAAATTAATTGGGAATCAATTGGATATTGGTGAGAGAATGTAAAATATATTTCAATGATAACAAGTTGACCAACAAGATTAAATATAGACAGTCAGTAACGACGAGCCTAGATGATAGAATGGCTAGCGCTGCTGCTTAAGGGCAGTATATAATTAGTCGTGGCCTGGTTTGGAAGCAAATTTGGATGCTGATGAGAGATGTGGTGGTAGCGGAACAGCCAGGGTGTATAACCCAGCCAGTAAGCCTTCAACTTTTCTTTTCTTGTCTTCTCTAAAAAAATAAATTTTATCGAAAAAAAATATTTCTCAATACTGAGGAAGCAAAAATCGAACTAGAAAGCCCGATACAATTATTAACAATTATAAATCATTGACCATTACCAGCCCGTAGGAAACCCCTATTGAAAGAATAAATCATATAGTTCGAGTATAAAATTAAAATCAATACGAAGTGTTTGATTTAGATTTTTTTTAATTGTTAAATATTTTATATGGCTTTTAGTTTGGTATCACTTTATAAGTATTCTAAAAGAGTTTTTTCTGTGGTAAAATTGTAGTGATCACCACATTCGAAGAAGACAAGAAAAGTAAAGATGGAGGCTTATTAGCTGGGGCACATGCCCAGTGCTTGTGTAAGCAGGTATGTTTAATGGTTTTAGTTGCAACCTGATAGGCGGACTTTCACTAACTCACAAAACCGATTTCAATTAAATTAACGTTGTGTATATTTGTGTGGCAAATATTTTTAGAACCACATACAAATTTCGAAAATCAACTCAGAAATACATGAATAAAAGGGATGAGAAGAAGCGTGTCTGCCTATTAGCCATAAAGACAAGCAGACTATTTGCAAGGAATATATGAAATTGACTTGAAACAATAATAAATTAAAATTGTTATTTTCATATATTCATATTCATATTCATATTCATATTCAGTTTCTACCGTATATAGAATTCAACACAGTGACTATAACAATTTGTTTCCCTAAATCCCTGCAATAACTGAGACACTAACTATGTGTGTGCCATATAAAACTAGATTCTTGTGTATACATCCCATATAAATCAATCAGCCCCTGTTTTATTACATACAATGTTGCAAATATCAAATAAACCGTTGTTTATTATTTGACAACTATTCAAAAGTAATTTCTTCCAGGATGCTTTCAATCTATAACTGCAACAAAAATCTGGAGCGACTTAAACTATTTAAGTGGCTTTTCATTTTGTCGTCATTTTGCTCACATGCTTTGAGGATTTTTAATGGCTGCAATGCGCGTTCATGATGACGATGACGATGATGATGATGATGATGACTATGAAACATAGAATAAAGAATAGAAGAAAATATGTGTAAGCATGCGACAGCGTACAAATAAATCACTACAATTTACACGATATTTTGTGAAAAATTGTCCACATCTCGAACATAGACAAACAGTAACATTAGACATTCATAGCAGGTATAAGAGGCCGACAAAAAAGCAAACAATTTTTTTTTATTAAGTTTAGTATTACAGTATGTATGAGAGATAAATATGATGAACAAAAACTTTAAATGAACTTGGAACGATCGGGATTTTTCACTAAAATTTTACTAAATTTGTAAAAATTAAAAGAAACTATTTTTACTGCCCCGAAATATACTTGTTGCTGATTTTTTAAAGAAGAAGAAGACACAGAAAAAATGTCGCCCAAGGGTTTTTTGTTATATATTTTTTCTAAATTTCTTTGCAAATTTTTGCCGATAAATTGTTCGCTTTTGGTCAGCTTCTTCGAGGCAATAACATTGCAAATGATTGATTTATAATGAGAAGAATAAGAGAAGAGAAAAAATTGTCATATGGTTCCATTCAAGATGCGGCTGACTACTTTAAAAAATCTTCTAAAAACAAAACTAATTGAATGTATTAATATTTAAGATATTCAAAAGCAAACTTATTTATTTGCTTTAAGAGCCATATGAAATGTATTATTTTATGTCTAAAATATCAGGGTACATTTACAGACCTAAACTAATAATACTAAATATTTTGAATTAATTTATATTACATACTTAAAGAGAATAAAACTACTCTTTAAACAAACAACCCATAATATTACCCACCAAACACTAATGTTGCCTTAACAATATTCCAGAATGCGATTTCTTTTCATGTGAATATTGCCGATCAAATAAATATTACAAAGTAATAATTGAAAACTATTTCGTGGTTGTAAGCTCATGTATGGCATAGTGTTCCCTTGTAGCAGCCATCGCCTCAAAAGCAAACATGACACTCGTAAATTCATCAAAGTATAACACTACAAAATGGTTGAGCTCTCGAAAGCCTTTTGCAAAATAACTAAGGAGGATTTTTTTTATTTTGCACAACTTCCACAACATTTTTATCAAAATGACCTTCTTCCAAGTACAAATTTAATTTTTATGGTGAAATAAAGCATACGAGTAAGCAACGACATCATTGTGGCAAGAAAGCTGTCATCTGAGCTTAAGTTGCATGTAGAGTCTGTGTTAAATGTTGTATGCATCATGCTTGGCCACAAAATTTACTTCCTTTTGTTGTTAGTAACAAAAAGAGAAAAGCAGCAGTATTAGAAAAAAAAAATAACTTGATAAGATTGCTGCAATGGTAATAGCCAAAGTTTAGCTATTTAATGCATATAATGTTGTATTGGATATATGTATGTTGCCTAAAGCTACAACAGCTCAGCGGCAATATGACTGTAAAGTACAGCATTAGTATTAACATGTGTAAACCAACTAAATGTCTCTGTTTTTTTGCGCATGTAACAATCATGTAAAGACAACAACATTAATAGAAGAAGAAGTTCTACTTGAGCATTTTTCTGAAAATCATTTCGTTCACTTATTTTTCAAATATTGGCATTTTTTCTCCCATCTTTTCTTTTAATATTGTTGGCCGCTGTATTGTGATGAGCAATATGAAAAAATTAAAGAACGCAAGAATTTTTGCTGCTAACCATAAATTTTAATTTAGTTGCATTTAACTTTGTATTATGACTTTTGCGCAAGCCATGCATATTCATCATTAATTCGTTTATAGATTTCTTTATATACCGCGTTGTTTGGAAAACGTTTCGATCTTTGACAAACAGAAAAAAATATAAGTCGTGGAATTTACAATTGTTGTAATTATAAAGTTTGTTTCTTAAGTCTTTTGTTTTCATCTCTTAATACATGTTTGCAGTACGGATTGTTCGGGTACTTTGTATTATGTTCAGCTAGAGCTGGATGATGCAACATCTGAGCAAATATTCCTGAAATGGTTTTTGGCTAGATAAGCCAGGAATTTTAAGGTATTTTAAGAAAAACACAAAAAGACAAAATAGAACTAATAAGACGCTTAGCAAACTCCATCTGAGAATTTGCTTGAAAAAAAAAATAATTTTTGAATTGTTCGTTTTTCAGTGTTCTTTCTTATTTTTATATGATGGCACCTGTGGAGGGGTGGCACTCTACGATAAGATAATGTGATTAGTTTTTAAGGCCCAAATCTGTTCCACGCTGCCCGTACAGGCAATTAAAAATTTAATCTTAAAAAATACAATGAGTCTCAATATTTCGAATTTTAACAATTCGAAATTTTTTCAACATTATTTAAATTTAATTTCAAATATTATCCTAAAGATGCTAACTTTTTTCATTATTATTGTCCTAAAGAAGCTATCCGAAAGAGAGCGTAATGTCGGAAAAATAATTAAATAATTTTAATAAAAGACCTTTAGCTCAAGAAAATAAATATATAAAATAAAAACAGGGGTCGGAAAAAACCAAATAATAGATGCTAACTAATATTGAATAAAGCGTAATATTGAATAAAAGTGTTAAAAAAGATTTTATATAAAAACATTTGAAGCTGCAAAAATTAATTTTTCAGAAATAAATAAGATCAAATAAAAATTATACATTTAGTAATGGTTATACAATACAATAACCTTGAAACGTGTTCAAAGAAATTCTTGGACATATTGTGTAATAAAATGGAAAACTTTATTTCAAAATTATTACAATATGTATACATTCTAAAAATTCTAGGAAAAGTCGTGTCCATAAAATCTGACATAAGGAGAATAAAGCACATAACCAACATGGGGATCGTCACTAGCTAGAAATAAGTTTTTGATTTGTAGCTCAGTGTAGTGGAGACACTTGTCCCTAGGATTCACACAGGGTGATTAATAGTTTGGCATATTAGTGCGCCTTAACCACATTGATTTTTTGCATCAAGTGAATAAATTGAAATTGAACTATCCTCCAGGATATGGAGAGAATAGCATGCCCTGTTAAATTTTTCCACCACTATTTTGCTCATAGCTATGTATCATGCTAAATCAAAACAAAGCTCTTTCACGACGAAAGAGCTTTCTGTCGAAACGCGAAAGTGCCGACAGATCTGCAAATGCAGGTCGTTTTGTAGTCTTTTTCTCTAAATATTTCCGTTTTCAAATTTTGTGAAGAAGAAGGATTTTCGAAAATACAGTAAAAACAAATTGTGCATCCGTGGGGAGGGGTTTTCTATGTGGTTTTTTGGAGTATTTGTCAAATTACGACTTATACGCGAAAGTGCCGACAGATCTGCAAATGCAGGTCGACATAAATTTTATAAATATGTGGTAAGAATGTAAAATAATTTTTTTTTAATTATTTATTTATTTAAAATACTTTTCTGTTATAATTCACATTCAAATACCTTGAAAAATTCTTTGCTTATTCTTGCTTTTATAATTTAAATTTCTGCAAAACATGGTTACACTTTTTCTTTCAAAAAAAAAGAATTTTTCCTGCAAAAGAATGAGCAAAAAAAAATATGGTCAATATCTTAGATTATATTAAAATGACATGAAGTGAACTTAAAAAAATCATTTCTTTCACATACAATTTTCAACAAAGCAAACAACAAAACATGGCAAGAAAAAGTAAAGAAAAAACAAAAATTTATAATAACAAGGACATATTACAAGAACATCGTCGCAGGCTAAACAACTGCTACGTGTGATGTATAGAACACACGTACGAAAATAAACAGTACTAAAGAGCGCGAGCAGACAAAAAGAAAAAAAAAAGTTTTATGTGATTTTAAATATGTGAAAAGTATTCACAAGTCTCGAAACAATATTTTTAGAAAACAATTGCTGTATGTAGTTCATTCTTGTTTATTATCAGATTTAAATCTAAACTAGAAGAGCAGTTTTCTTTAAAGTTTCATTTTTTCCTTCCTGCATACATGCAGGAATATGTAGAACAATAGTTTCAATTTAGCTTCGGCCATGCATGCGTTCTAATTTAATGAACACAAATTGAAATATAACCATAAAAGGTAATTTTTGCCACACACATGGTTTTTTTCTTTCTTTTTTTTTTAGGTTTCGTATGTGCCTTATGATAACGTAAGGATCCTCAAATGCAAGCAAATATGTTTGCGGATACAAAGCGAAAACTTGCCTAGATATTATTGTGAGATTTTCTCGTAGTGAACTTTTTTCTTATTTGTCTTCTTGTTCGAACAATTTAAATTGCATTTTTCCTACTGCTTTGACTATAAGTTGCAAATATTTTGCATATAAAATTTCTTGCAGCAATAATTCTAATTAACTCCCTTGTATTGTTGTCCTGTTAAACAAAAGAAAATTATGCGTGTGGCAGAAATGGCAGCAGTATTTTGAAAAAGTAGAGCATTTTTATGATTGTAAGTGAACAGTAAGGCGAAAATAGATGGAGGCGATGATTCACTGTGATGCACAGTCGTACAATTATCCCATAGAATTTTGCAGCAAACAAAAATATCGCTCCAAACGGTCTTTCTTTGGTATCAACTTTAAGAATTGATTTTTTCTTTTTTTTTAAGATTTTTATTCTTTTCGGACGGATTTATCAAGAAACTAAAGCCTTGAAAGGCTTCGTAGTACCGACAAATTCTAAAAATTAACCTCTTATTCCAAGATCACTCGTTTAGAAAATGTGTATTCAGAGAGAAAAAAATTAGATCAAATAGTTTTACTTGATTTTGTCCAAATAAACCATTCTAGATAAATTTTTTAATTTCTAACTGACTAAAATTTGAATTACATTAACTAACTTTTAATACAATCGATAAATAAATCAATACAAGTGGTTGCAAATACACCCCAAAATTTCGTACTCATTTTAAGCCATAACAGGATTGATTTTCTCCAATAATCCCTATTCGGCTTGTTTTAGGTACACGTATGAGCCACGCATACTTGAATTATTCAGTACGTTTTGTACTAAAATCTAGTGAAAACAACTTGCATTTAGAACGATCGCTGGACCCCGTACAAAGTGTAAACCCGTTGTCATCAATGTGATACAATACAATAGCAATAGATACAAAATCCAATTGAAAATCATTTAGATGTTTATAAAATATATTCAAATGAAAATGAACAGTAAAACGCAGTGATAAAATTGAAAGCTGACCAATTAAATAAACACAGTTAGTAATGAAGAGATAAGTTAGTAAATTAGTGGCTAAATACCACTGCTTAATAAATAGTATGCAATTAGTTTTGACTTGCGTTTGAAGCATGAGCCATGAACATGAAACCGCCATATAACATAAGCGAGCCAATAACTTTTCAACTCTAGTTTTCTTGTCTTCTTTAGTAATACTGATCACTAAAGTGTTGTCAGAAAAAAATCATTCTCAATTCGGAAGAAGTTAACTGGAGCTAAGGCCCAACAAAGTAGTTGACAAACTACTCCATGCAAATTTTCAAAGCGAATACTTTTATACAGACAATCTTCTTCTGGCTACGGGCAAAATTTTGGCTTATTAAATAATAATATACTTTTTGCATATTCTTTGATGTCACTTTTGCAAAAAAAAAACGAAATTGCCGCAAACTTGTAAAAATATGTTTGTGCAAACTAAGAAATTGTTCGGAACAAATGGTTGAACTCAGTATACTAAAAAAAAAGCATGGCAAAAGAAAGCAAAATAAAATTCTTTAGCGCCTAAGCGGTTAAGCGCACGTGGCCCCATTCATTATTAAAGCAACACAGCACATACGATGACAATGGAAAAATTAAAGTAACAAAATACAACACTTTACCCATATGTATGTACATTTTTATACAAAGGCATAGATTCTTTTGCAATTATGTCATGTTTTGCAATTAAGAAACGGAGAACACAACCAAATACAAAAAAAAAAAAAAAAAAAATCTTAAAAATATTTGGCATCAAAGGCTGTAGTAAAAATTCTGCTGCAGTTGTCTAACCATCATAGAAACAATTGCCAATTTCTATAACATTACACCTTTTTTCATATTTTATATTTGCAATTTTGTTGCCATAACAAAAAGACCACCAATGTCAATAGATACGTGTATGGGCTTAAATGGTTGCCTCCCCTCAGCAAAAAAAAAAAACGGAAAACCACATTGCCTATATTGCCTATTTAGGCTGTTGATTTTCTGTTTTCTATTTTCTGTAACAGTTTTTAAGTAGTTGTTTGCGTTGAATTACTGCACTCAATGTGGCATGCAATTTCATCGCTCGGGGTATGAGTATGATGTGGTTTTAAGTTTTTTTTTTTTTGTTTAAACTCAAAAATGGCAAAAGTTCATTGCAGTGATATTGAAATTTGGTCAAATGCTTAAAGCGCTTAAGTCAGGTTTAAAACAAAAATAAGACAAAATTTTTTTTATAAGATTTTAATCTATATTTTTGGCAGCAAAATTAAAAAAAAACGGCATTATGTTTACTGAATTTGGCAAAATAGGTTAAAATAAATCCGACTACTTTGATTTGATTTTTTTTTGTGTTTTCGTAAAGAGTTTTTATGATTAACTTATAAGTAATACATGTATTATTTTTCTTTATTGCAGGTTCCCCTCCTCTTACCGGTACCGGAGTAGTCAAAGTGATTGTACAGGACATGAATGATCATAGTCCAGAGTTTGAACGTCAATCGTATCTTTCAACTGTACCGGAAAATCTGCCTATTGGCACTAAAGTAATCGAACCCAAAGCTGTTGACAAGGACTCAGGGCTCAATGCCAAAATACGTTTCACCTTGTTGGGAGAAATGCTGGAAAGATTTCATTGCAATGCAGAGACGGGAGAGATAACTACAGCAGCAGTGCTCGATAGGGAAGAGACAGATATTTATTTTCTTACTCTCATGGCTCAAGACAGCTCTGCCACCGAGCCGCGGGCAACAGCTGTCAACTTAACCATAAGTGTTAAGGATGTTAATGACAATATGCCCAGATTTGAGGCCAGCCAATATCATATCAATATACCGGATAAAACTTCAAACAATGAATTTGTTTTTGGTGCTTTTGCGCGTGATAATGATGAGGGCCTGAATGCTTTAGTGATGTATAACATCAGTGGCAAAGATGTGGCATATTTCGCCATTAATGCTAAAACTGGCGTTATCAAAACCAAGAAAAATTTGGCATCTGATCTAAATAGACAATATTCTTTAGAAATACATGCCTATGACCAGGGTGTACCCTCCAAATCCTCACAAGCTAATCTTTTGATTTCAATGAAAAGCTCATCATCTTTTCCTACTTTCAATTACATGGCCAATACACAATTTATGCTGTCCGAGGACATACAGCCGGGGAAGAAGATTACCACTATTACAGCCTCTTCGCCCAAAAAGGGTGCGGCAGGTAGTATAAGATATTCGGTGGCTGGTGGCAATCTAGGAGAAGCTGCTAAAATTGATCCCTCAACTGGTGTTGTCATAGTGGGTAAAGATGGTTTGGATTATGAACTGGCTGCGCAATATGAAATTTGGCTGGAAGCTTTGGACTCTGATCGTATGCCTTTGAGGAGTGTTATGCTCTTGACCATCAATGTAACCGATGCAAACGATAATGCCCCGGTCATGGAAAAACTAATTTATAATGCTGAGGTTATGGAAGAGGAATCTCCGCCCCAAACTATAGTCAAGGTTAAGGCGAGTGATCGTGATTCGGGAGATAATGGGGAGGTTACATATCGACTGGTCGATGATTTTGAGGGCACATTTGAAGTCGATGCTGATTCGGGTGAGATTTATACTACCATGCGTTTGGATCGTGAGGAAATAAGTCAATATGAACTGACTGTAGAAGCTGTGGATCAGGGTATGCCTCAGCTCACAGGAACGGCAGTCGTGCTCTTAAACCTGTTGGATAAAAATGATAATCCACCGAAATTCACTCGACTATTCTCAGTAAATGTCACTGAAAATGCGGAAATTGGCAGCTTTGTCATACAAGTGACATCAATGGACTTAGATGAGGGCATTAATGCCAACGCGTTGTACACTTTGACAGAAAACCCGGGAGAAAAATTCAAGCTAGATTCACTTAGTGGCAATATAAGTGTAAACGGTCACATTGATCGCGAAGAACAGGATGAATATATTTTAAAAATTACTGCTTCTGATGGGGCCTGGAGATCTGATACTCCCATAACGATAACCATACAAGATCAGAACGACAATGCCCCAGAATTTGAGCAGGGCTCTTACAATTTCAATTTTCCGGAACTGCAACGGTCTGTGGCGTTTGTGGGTCAAGTTGTAGCCAACGATAGAGACAAGCATGGCCCCAACTCTGTTATATCGTATTCCTTACAGCATCCTTCTGATTTATTTACCATTGATCCGGCATCTGGGGAAATATTTAGCAAAAAGTCTATAAAATATAAGCACTCTCAATACGAAGCTTCGCCCGAAAATGTCTACACTTTGACCGTTATTGCCACCGACAATGGCAAGCCGCCTCTGTACTCCGAATGTATGATCAACATAAATATTGTGGATGCCAATAATCATGCGCCGAAATTCGAAAAGTCTTTGTATTTATCCCCTGTGCCCGAACATGCTCGTGTTGGGCAGAGAGTGGTCAAGGTACAAGCTCTCGACTCTCTGGACACCGGGGTGAATGCAGAAATTGAGTATTCCATAAGCAAAGGAAATGGTACACAATATTTCAGCATTAACTATCAAGATGGTTGGATATCTCTGACCAAAACACTGGAAGTAACACCCAACACTTTGTTCTATCTTCAGGTAAAAGCCTCAGATCATGGTGTACCCTCTAAAATGGATGAAACCCGTGTTCATATTATTGTCACTGGCGAAAATCGTTTTTCGCCCGAATTCACTGCTTTGAGCTATCAGGTGATAGTGCCGGAAAACGAGCCTATTGGCTCATCTATATTAATAGTGTCGGCCTCTGATCGCGATGAAGGACCGAATGGCATGTTGCGTTATGCCATTGCTGGCGGTAATGAAAGGCCTGAGTTTAAGGTTGACCCGGAAACTGGTGCCGTTATAATACTGCAATCCTTAGACTACGATGTCATACAAGAATATCATTTAAATATTTCTGTACACGATTTGGGTTTTAAACCAAAAACTGCTGTGGCTCAACTCACGGTTATACTCACAGACATAAATGATAATCCGCCGCTTTTCAATCAAACCGTCTACCATGCCTTTATATCGGAAAATAAACCTGCCCAAAGTTATGTATTTAAGGCTCAGGCTAAAGACAAAGATTCCCCTAAAAACGCCATCATAAGATATTCCATTACTTCGGGTTCGGGTAAAAATCATTTTGCCATAAATCCCAATACAGGTGTCATAACATCTACGGTTAGTTTCGACTACGAAGAGAGAAAGAAGTATACGTTACAAGTCATGGCTGCCAATCCGGACTCACAAATGCACAGCATGTGCCAAATAGTGGTGCACATAAAGGGCGTCAATGAGTTCTATCCCCAATTCGTGCAACCAGTTTTTCACTTTGATGTTTCGGAGTCTGCCGATATCGGCACACCAGTGGGATCAATACAAGCCACGGATAAAGATGCTGGGGAAGATGGAAATGTTTACTATTTATTAGTAGGATCGAGTAACGACAAAGGATTCGCCATAAATCCCTCTACTGGCTTTATTTTCGTTTCACGCCACTTGGACCGCGAAACCCAAAGTCGTGCTGTTTTAACAGTTATGGCCAAAAACTATGGCAGCATACGTGGCAACGACACAGATGAAGCTCAAGTAATAATATCCATACAAGATGGCAATGATCCCCCAGAATTTTTAAAATCTTTATACATGGCTAAAATTTCGGAAGCAGCTGCTTTGGGTAGCAAAGTGGTCAACGTTAAAGCTGTGGATAAAGATGTTCGCTCACAAAATAATCAATTCAGTTATTCCATTATTAATGGCAATATTAATCAATCTTTTAAAATAGATCCACAATCCGGTGAGATTGAAACTTCTAAAAAACTTGATCGGGAGCAGGTGCCAGAATATAATTTAGTAGTGGGAGCCATAGACACAGGCTTGCCGCCTCAGACAGGCACTGCTATGGTGAAAATTGAGTTGTTGGATGTCAATGACAATGGACCCACGTTCCCCAGTGAGGGCTTAGTGGGTTATATTACCGAAAATGAGCCAGCTGGTACCACTATCATGACACTGTCCGCTACCGATCCAGACTTGCCGCCCAATGGTGGGCCTTTTGTGTACCATTTAATAGGCGGCAAACATAAAGCTTTCATAACAATAGACAAACATTCGGGACTAGTCAAGTCAACGCGCAGTTTCGATCGTGAGCAAACTCCTGACCTAGAGGCCATAATAGAAGTAGAGGACAATGGCCAACCGAAGCAAAAGGCCCAACATAAATTGGTCATTAAAGTGTTGGATCAAAATGATAGTCCTTCATCTTCACGTACTGTTCATGTTATTTTGAATGTCTTTAATGACAATATGCCGATTGGCAAGATAGCAGATGTTCACCCCAATGATGCTGATGTAAGCGGAAACTATAGATGTCGCATAATTCCCAACTCTCAATCAAGTCCTATTGGCTTGCTTATTATACCGAATGCCTGTGATCTTCATACAACGTACCAGACTTCAATTAACAACGGCTATTCGTACTCGATATCAGGCAATGATGGCAAGCACGGAGATGTTGTATCCACGGTTACAGTGGGCTTTCAGAATTTCGACAACAGTACCATAGCCAACTCTATTACCCTGTTAATGCGTAATATGACTGCAGAAGACTTTCTGGCTACTTACTACCGCAACTTTGTAGAACTGGTGAAGTCATCTTTAGATTCTACTGAAGACTTAATAGTTTATAGCGTACGCAATACAACCTACAATACGACTGATTTGGAGGTAATGATCGCTTTAAAAATGGCTAACCAAGGCTATAGGCTGCCTCATTATGTGGTGGATCGCCTGGGTAAAAAGCATGAAGCAATTTCCAGACTTCTTAAAACAGCGACCCAAGTTGTCATTGGCTACGACCCTTGCTCATTTGCTCAGGCATGTGAAAATGGTGGTATATGTACTTCGGAAAGGAGACTTCATGACTTGGAGACGTTTAATATTGTGGACAGTGAATCGCTCATTTTAAGTGGTCCTTTGATTACTCATGATTTTGTGTGCAAATGTCCGGATGGTTTTATGGGTCAACAGTGTGATAGAAGGCAAGACCCCTGTGCACCCAATCCCTGTCACGGCAATGCTCAATGTCGACGTTTAGGCTTTGATTTTCAATGCATCTGTGCCTTAAATCGCGAAGGAAAGTTCTGCCAGCAAGAAAGAGGTGATGTCTGCTCTGGTAATCCCTGCAGTAATGGTGGTTCTTGCCGTTCCAGTGCTGATGGCTCCTCATTCTTTTGTCTTTGTCGCCCAGGCTATCGCGGCAATCAGTGTGAACATTTAGCTGACTCGTGCCGGCCAAATCCCTGCCTTTATGGCGGCATTTGTATTTCTCTTAAGCCCGGCTATAAATGTTCCTGCTCTGAGGGCCGCTATGGCAGACATTGTGAAAAGACAACCTTTGGCTTTGAAGATTTATCGTTTATGTCGTTTCCTCCTTTGGATGCTGCTACCAATGACATCTCTATAATATTTGCAACCACTAAACCAGATGGACTGCTGTTATATAATTATGGAGTACAAACGGGTGGAAGGTCTGACTTTATTGCTATCGAAATAGTGCGTGGAAAGGCTTTGTTTTCATTTGGTGGATCTCGCACAGCCATAACAACGGTAGTTGTGGGGGGAAATAGTCAACTAAATTTGGCTGATGGCAATTGGCATAAAGTAACTGCTACTCGAAATGGTCGTGTCATATCGCTGAGCGTGGCCAAGTGTGTAGAAAACGGGGATATTTGTGAAGAATGCAGACCTAGCGATAATTCGTGCTATGCTGACGATGTGGGTCCCATTGGGTAAGTAACTGAAATATTTTAAAATTTAAACCAAAATATATTCCTTTTGTCTATTTCCTATCAGTACCCTGAACTTTAACAAACAACCCTTGCTGATTGGTGGCCTGATTTCTGCTGATCCTGTACTTGAGCGACCCGGACAAATCCACTCTGATGATCTGGTGGGGTGTGTACATAGCGTTTCCATAAATGGGCGTGCTCTTAACCTAAGCCAACCGCTCAACCAAAGAGCAATTGCAGCCACCTGTAACCGTCAACGTAATGGAGGACCTTGCACGCAAACAGCTAAAATTGATTTATCTGCCAGCTTCTGTGAACCTTTCGGTAGTTGTATGGATCGTTGGGATACCGCTATGTGCCAATGTGGTGGCTATCTTCTCTCGCCAGACTGTCGCAACTCTTTGGAACCCATCAGCTTAACCAATGGCGCGTTTATAGAATTTAAAATAACTGAAAAGCATAGGCGCATGCAATTGCTGGACAATTTGTATGCAGGCAATAGCATCTGGTCTTATGACGTAACACGGCAAAAAAGATACTCCCTAGACAACGGAAACTTAACGGCCTTAGCACAAACTAGTGATCAACCGAAAACATTAAGCTTAATGTTTCGCTCGCAAAAAGAACATGGTCTGCTTCTATTTGCTGCAAGTAACAATCATTATACTTCCCTGGAGCTGCTGAACGGTAAAATGGTGTATTTCTCAAACCAAGACAGTATTGTCAATATGACCTTGGTGAAACCTTTGCATTTAAATGATGGCAAATGGCATAATCTAACTCTGCACTCAGCCAACCGTATATTGCATTTGATTATTGATAATGTGCGTAGTGGAGAAGAGTTAGATCTTGCTAGTGTGCATGACTTTTTAGATCCCTATTTAACGGTACTATCAATTGGTGGTGCTAGAAGAGAATTCTTGCTGCCGGAACACCAGCCTTCGAGCTTTGAGGGCTGCTTAGCTAACTTTACCATTAACAATGAAATACAGCCTTTCAATGGCTCGGGTAGCGTTTTTAGCGAAATTTTGTCGCGTGGTAAGATCCTGCTTGGTTGTGCTGGTATTGCTGGTATTGGAGCGGCACAAGTGGCAGACCCCATTAGTATTGGTGTAACTCTCGTAATAGTATTTTTTGTTATATTGGTGGTGGCAATATTGGGCTCTTATGTCATTTATCGTTTCCGTGGTAAACAAGAAAAAATTGGCAGTTTGAGTTGTGGTGTACCGGGCTTCAAAATGAAGCACAATCCTCCTTCTACCATGCTGGGTGGCGCTGGAGTTTCTCAAAATCAGGCCGATCACGTACTCACCAGAGGAATGCATGGCAGTGAAGCGCAAGTTGGTTACCACAATGACAATGGTGATTTAATAAGAAGTGTACCGGGTCACCACATGGTTGGTCCCGAACTGATTTCCAAGAAATTCAAGGAACGTGAAATTAACCCTGCTGAACATCAGCAACAACGACCTCAACGGCCCGATATAATTGAAAGAGAAGTGGTTAGCAAAAGCCCACCTCTGAGAGATGATCATCATCCTCCTATACCACCACCTAGTCAATCTCATCATCCACATGATCACGCCAGCTCGGTAGATATGGGCTCAGAGTATCCAGAACATTATGATTTAGAAAATGCCAGTTCCATTGCTCCTTCCGATATCGATATTGTATATCATTATAAAGGTTATCGTGAGGCTGGTGGAGTACGTAAATACAAAGCAACTCCTGCGCCGGTGGCATCTTATACCCATCATAAACATCAACCGGCAGCTACACAGCAACAGCACCGACACTCCCCGCGCCATGGAGTGGGGGGACCTTTCGTACCTCGGGGTGTGCCACCACAAGCTAGTCAACCTCCTCCACCTTCTAGCACACCTAGACAGCATCAAAGTACACCACTTGCCAGACTGTCGCCCAGTTCAGAGCTGAGCTCTCAACAGCCCAGGATACTAACATTGCATGATATTTCGGGAAAGCCCTTGCAAAGTGCTCTTTTAGCTACAACCTCCAGTTCAGGGGGTGTAGGCAAAGATGCTTTGCACAGCAACAGTGAGCGAAGCCTTAATAGTCCAGTAATGTCACAGCTTTCAGGCCAAAGTTCGAGTGCCAGCAGACAGAAACCTGTTGTATCACCCCAGGCGTCTAATCAGACTCCAATGGGTTTGACCGCTGAAGAGATCGAACGCCTGAATGCCAGGCCAAGAACTTCTAGTCTAGTTTCTACACTCGATGCGGTATCATCCAGCAGTGAAGCCCCACGAGGTCCGGTGGGAAACCACCATTTATCTTTAGGTGGTGGCTTACACAACACTGATGTTGATGCACACAGCTCAACTTCTACAGACGAAAGCGGTAATGATAGTTTCACCTGTTCAGAGATTGAATATGACAATAACAGCATAAATGGTGACGCCAAGTTTTCCACCAGCAAAAGTATTCCTGACGAGCGCAATCCTGTGGGCCGCGCAATGAGCGGAGATGGTGGCAGAGGTTCAACGGTTACTAAAGCTCCTCCTATGCCACCACATTCTTTCGATGGTTTTGATTCCTCTTTTCGCGGTTCACTTAGCACTCTAGTGGCCAGTGATGATGATGTTTCAACGCATATGGGTGCTTTGTATAGACAGGTGAATAGTGCTGCTTCTCCCACAGCACCACCGCCCATGGGTTGGGAGTATTTACTGAATTGGGGTCCTAATTTTGAAAGTTTAGTAGGAGTTTTCAAGGATATTGCTGAGCTGCCCGACAATGTGGGCTCAGATCAAAGAGCCACAGGCTCCTTAAGAATGAATCAAGGTCAAAACAAACAATCAGAAGAATATGTTTAATGCGGAAAAAATACGAAAAAAAAATTTTTTGGGAAAAACAAAACTTCCACCTGCATTTGCTACATCAAAAATATAATTTTGATGACTTCATTAGCATAAAATTTTAGTTGCTTATTCATTTAAGAAAAAACGTATTTGAAATGAGTTTTAAGAAATTGTTCGATCCAATTTTTTAATTCACAATGAATAAATAGAATTTAAATGAAAAATTTGCTTCACGAAATTAGTGGAAAATTTGTGTTGGCTTATTAAAAACAAAAGTCAATTCGAAGCACATAGACGAGTGGTGTAAGTAGTGTGATTCATACATATGACTGAGAGAGAGAGAGAGAGAGAAGCGGGTGATTCAACTCGTAATGGAAACATACTACAAGGCGAGAGTAAAGCAATCAACTAATGAATAGCGTAGACTTGATTTAGTAGACTTTGTGAGACACAATAACAAATTTGAAAATTTTGCAAATGTTTCAGTTTCAGAAGTTACAGTTTTATATTTTTGCGGAAAGCAACAACAATTTTGCAAAATATTTTTAAATTGCTTTTCAAACACATTCTAGCACTGCATTGTGAATTCCAAATAAGGGCTTTTATATGAAACTTTAGAATTAAAACTCATTTCAAATTCATTTTAATTCTTGTGAATATGCTCGATATTAGTATTCAAACAAAAAAAATATACATTAGAAAGCAACAACATGCTGTGTTAACTAATTTTCTATACTAAGTATTTTATTTAAGTATAATTAGTTTAAATAGGATATTATCTAAGCTTTTGTAATTTTATTTTATATATTTATTTCTTTATTTTCTATTGCCATGTTAAATTATAACATAAATGTGTAGGAATTTTTTTTCATGCTACATTATGTAGCATGTCTAATTAAAAAGCAGCCATTTTGTTGAAAAATTATCTTGCAAAAAAAAACAACTTTTGAGAAATAAACGTCTTCCAAGCAAATTAAATGTTTCACTAAAAGGTTAACGAAATTATTATTTTTATTTTAACCAAACGAAAAGAACTGATAAATGAGTTAATTTATTCACTTAAGAAGAATGTGTAGCATTAAATAAAATCATAAGTCATTTAATTGTAAGTAAAATAATATATTTTTGATTGATATGATTAAACTTCTACTTCTAAGCAAAATAATTGTGTATATGAATCACCTTGTATCAAGGTTTTTGTCCTAACTCATAGCAATATATATGTATGTATGTATGTATTTATGTCATAGCAACAAGCCAAACAAACAAAAGACATTTTTTTGAACAGCAGACAACAAAAATAAAGCAAAAGGTTTGTGCATAAGTTTAAGATTAAAATAACTTTAAGCTAATGAATATTAAAAAAAAAGTCCCAGGAAACTTTCTAATGCTTTCCAAGCACTTATGCAAGAACATAACTGCTGACTGCTGCTTCTAACAACTATAAACAATGCAAAACTTTTGAAATCAGAGCAGCTGTGTTCATTTATGATACTAATAATAAGTATGAAACGCTAGCAAAAGAACACGTCCTATTAGTTCATCGATATCGGATCTATTCGTTCGTTTGCATTAATACAATTAATTTCAAAATTTCGATTTTCTCTAAAGTGCTTTTATGTGCTTTCGTTATCGATGAACAAGCAGTTCAGCTTTGGAGTTGAACTCTACTTAAATCTATTTATGCCTTATATGCAGTTCACATATGCCTTTTTAATTGAAACAATATTCAGTTAATTGGCAATATCGTTTTGGTGTTCATACATACTTAATATTGCTACGACAATTAGCATTTGGCAGGTGAAAAAGTTATTGTTTACATTTGGTTATTTTGTAAAGGGTGTTTTTTCGATGTATAGAACTCTAAGTTGGCATTACTGTTCCAGAAGGCTACCGATTTAACAGGTGTCAAGTGATCTATTCTCAGTTTGGTTTGGCAATATGTACATCATGAATAAACTCACGCGTGAACAAGGCTTGCAAATAGTGCAATTTTATTTCGAAAACAATGGTTCTGTGCGGAATACGTATCGCGCACACTTTTGTTTAGCAATGAAGCGCACTTCTGGTTGAATGGCTACTTCAACAAACACAACTGCCGCATTTGGAGTGAAGCTAATCCTCAAGTGCATGTCGAAACACCGTTACATCCACAAAAACTGACTGTTTCGTGAGCTTTATGGGCTGGTGGAATCATTGGTCCGTACTTCTTCAAAAACGATGATGGCCAGTAAGTTACAGTCAATGGTCAATCGATATAGAGCCATGATTACTTACTTTTTCATTCCTGAATTGAATAACCATGATGTCCAGGAGATGTGATTTCAACAAGACTGCGCAACATGCTTGTGCCACAAACGCTTGACCATTTGGAAGACAACATTCGCTGTATTATTGCCGATATACGGCCAGAAATGTTGGAAAAAGTCATCGAAAATTGGAAGTCCAGATTGGACTACATCCGCGCCAGCCGTGGCGGTCATATGCCAGAAGTCATACATATTTAAAATGTAATGCCACAAGATTATCTTTCGGATAAGTAAAATTCATGCCAATCAAATAATCCATCGTTGTTTTATTGCAACTTAAAGTTGTATACATCGAAAAAAAACACCCCTTATCATAAAAAATTAAAAAAAAAATTTGTTTTTTTTTTATTTATTTTGTTGACATTT
This sequence comes from Sturmia bella, assembly GCA_963662145.1. NCBI lineage: Eukaryota > Metazoa > Arthropoda > Insecta > Diptera > Tachinidae > Sturmia > Sturmia bella. Next base: position 12,025,807 of record OY759171.1, on the reverse strand, counting down.
GATTAGTAAAATTTTCACAAGGAGTGTTCAATATGTACTGTTATTGTACTGTTAATAAAAATTGTACTGTTAATACAAATCTAACAGTGTTGCATTAAAAATTTTACTCATTATTGAAACAATTATCTCTTAATTGCCAATAAGCTAATTGTAATTTTTATATGAAAATTTTGTCTCAATAATGGCTTTAATTGTTATAATTTGAATATTGCTGCATGTATGAACAGGATATTATTCGTATAAGCAAACATGCAATCTAAGGCTATATTTAGCAAGTTTATCTCAAAACTAGGCAGTAAATTTTCCCTTGTCAATAAGTAGCATATGGTTTTCAACAATATTTTTTTTTTCCACTAATATTTCTGTCTTATTCATTCAACATGAATTGCGACCTCGTTATAAAACGGTTTTGAATTCTTTAATTAAGCTGCTTGAAAACACACCAAACAATAAGGACTTGACAATATTTTTAAGGACCTTAAGTTTTCGGGGACTGTTGCTTTTAAAAATAACAAAAAAAAAAACTTGTAAAAACATAATTAAGACTTTCAATTTAAAACAAACAATAAATAAATTGTGTGCTATATAAGTAGTGTTTGTATGAAAATATTTAAACAAAATATTACAACAAATTTCTAGCTAGAAATACTAAACTTAACTTACCTCCTATTTGTGTATTAAAAAAGATTATATTCGCTTTAAAAATTTATATTGAAAGTAATTGAATTTCATTTCCTATTATTTCCAATATAAATTAATAAGCTATACATCGTGTTTTTAATAAATTAATTACAGTTTAATAATTCGACAAAGAAAATTCTACTTATAAAAATCTTGCCATAAGATTTATTTAATAATTAGAAATAAGTATTTAAAGTTATTATTTATGCATTCTTTTTAATTAAATTAAAAAAAAGCTTTAAGTTTTCCCTGCCCTTTCAACTGTCAAAATAATAAAATTCTGTGTGAAAAAAGTTTTAAAAAACTTTTTACCATTTTGTAATAGATTTGTAAGTTGTTGTATTAAAACGAAAAAAAAAACAAAACTCAATATGATTTTAGTAAACAAATTTGTTTTTAGTTTTCTAATAGATTTTATAATCTGATAACAAATTTTTTTTTTTTAATAGAAAATAAATAAAACATAAAACAAAAATGAACTTATTTAAGAGCCAATTGATATGTATTATTTTAGGTCTAAAAATAGAACTAAATGCTTTCTGTGTTTTTCAGCCGTCTATATGGCGCTGAAATTTTGTTAATGCTAATCAACTAACCCCCTAATTCGTAAAAATTATAACAGACTTACAAGACTGTTATTTGACATATTTGTATGGAAGATCTGTCAAATAAGAGCTTTATAAACCTGTTATAATTTTTATGAATTAGACGGTAACTCATCTGTAGACTCGAAAAATCTACTGATGAGTTGATTAGCATCAATGAAATGTGGGCAGCTGAAAAAAAACAAGGTATATTTTTAGATATAAAATAAAACATAAAACAATTTCTGGTTATAAATTGCTGGCAGATGAAGGAAATCGAAAAAAAGGTTTGTTTGACTGCTTCAAGATAAATCGTATGACTTTTACTGTACAATATTGCAATTTATTGACATAAACTTACAGACTGACTAATCTGCTAACTTCATAACTTTGAATTAAAAAACCCTCAAATCTAATAAATTTTCCAAACTATTTATAAGTTTTAGTAAATGTTTAGGATTTTGCCAAGGCTGTTGTTGTCATTTTCTTTTCTTGCCAAGAAAATGCATAAAGCAACAGGATTTGCAATAGCGGAAAAAGAACCACAGCACAAAAACAAAAGTGAGAAGAGGTAAAAAGAAAAAAAAAAAGACATGCGCATGCCTCACTTAAAGTAGACACAGCTAAACGTTAGTTTGATATTTGTTATACTCTATACAAGAAGTGGAAAGAATATGTTTAAGTTTGTGATTCCATTTCTGTAAATTTCCTCACAAATTCTTCCAAGCTGGGTCAATTTGTACGGATAAAATTTTATCGATGTAGTGTAATCGGTTTTTTGATAGCTTTTGGCATGAGACAAAAAAAGCTCCACTACGATACTCATAAAAAGCATTATCGAGAAGTCCGATTTTTCTGTTTTTGTAAATAAGACCGCCAAAAAGGACGTGGAGCGGGGTCGGTGTATTTGAAAAAAATATTTAAGAGAAAAAATTATTATTAATGTGCTGGGGGAAACTTCACTTTCATGGAGTGCAAATAGGAGCTTATTCAGCCCATAGTGGAGCCAAATGTGTGACCAACCTACAATAGTTGGCTGCTTAATATCTTTCCCTAATGTACCAAGCCTGTACCACGCCTCCTTAGGGGAGCTCCCATACAAAAATAAAAAAAAATTAGGTCGAAACAAATTTTTTTGATATGTTGGTGTGGAAATTATTTCCTCATGCCAAAGGCTAATGAAAAGTTTATGGCACAATAACGATGAGTAAATCGACTGACCCTTAGGCACATTAGAACGGGCCAATAAACGCGATATTCGAAATTTAAATCTATGGCTAATTTGGAGAAAGTTTGGGTCTAGCTATCGATTTTTGATTTTAGACCCATGATTTCATTTTACACATCATCGCACAGAAACTTCATCTTAAGAATTCTAAGGGCTTAATTTTAACCTTAAAATTTACAATTTTATCGGGCTTTCTGGTTTGAATTTTACTTCTTCAAAATTGAGAGATTTTATGTTCTGAAATTAGAGTGATCAAGATTTTTAAAGAAGACAAGAAAAAAATTTTTCTAAATTATGAAAGTCTAGAAAGTCTGATAAAAATATTGACAGTTGTAAATCATATAGCCCAATAAAATTATAAGCAAATAAAAAACTTTTAATTCCTTAATATTTACACCATCCATGAACTAAACTAAAACGTGATTTACAAAAAATATTTATGGTGCTTAAGCATTTGAAAAATATATTTCTTAACAACCTGTAAACCATCTTCGAAAATTCTGTTTTATAAGAAGATTTGTCACCAGGCTGCACGCATCAAAAAAATTTCAGAAATCATACTTGTATTTTTACCATTCGCCTTATTAAGGAAATAAAAATACATTTTATTTATAGCAGTTATTTTCTCGTACTTCTTGAAAACAGACTGGCAACCTGTTTTCATTCCTCTCCAAAAGTCAATTGGTCAGTAATAATTTCAAATTCTCACACTCACCTGTTCGAGTTAAGTACGTGCAAACAAAAAGGCAGGTGCTGGTATTGTAAAACTCTCAGTCATGTGGAGAACTTTGAAGTACAAATAACGGTTTCAAGAAGAGCAGTAGCGGATAAAGAACTATTTACAAAAAAAAAAAAAACTCTGTTCTTAAGAAAATATATTACACAAAACAAGAATACAAACATGTGAAAGTGTTTTTGCCAGCATATAAATATTTTATTGCATTAAACATATTAATTTAAAGTTTTTAAATCATATTATGTTCAAAATTAATCCATTAATTTGTAAGAGTTTGTAAATGGCTCTTAAGAAAAAAGAATGTATGATTTGCTTATCAAAAAAAAAAAAACGGATTTTACGATACAAAATTGAAGTTTAAGGGAGCAATAAACCAAAGGCTTTCTTTGCCTTAATCGAAGCAACTTAAGCTAAACATAAAAACAAAAATACTAATACTAATGTACAAGTTAAAAATCTTGTTACGCAAAAAGGTCGATCAACACAATATTTTGTATAATAAAACTGCATAGACGGCATTCACATCCAAGTGCAATTCACTTAATTTATTACAAAAAAAAAATAATTTCTTTGCATCCTGTTGTACAATGACCGCCATTCAACTCACCCCGCTGTGGGAACATATTTTACGAACGCGCAAATTACCCGAAACAATATGCCCCCGCATAATGTTCGCAGAATTCCAAGAACGCTTAAGAGACCCGGAATGGCAAGTGCGTCAGCATGCTTTGCGCGTTTTTGTTGACGTGTTGGTGGTAATGAAAGCGAAAGCAGATTACTACATGGAAGCGTTAATAGGACAATTAGTAGAAAATCTGGGACATCAGGCTCCCACAGTACGCAAAGGTGCTTTGGACTGCTTGAGAGTGTACTTAGCAGAAACTGCCCGGCCTGAAACTATTATGTGGCAAATTCTTGATATTGGTCTTAATCAAAAAGTAACCAATGAGCCATTTGGTGGCAGACTGACCTGTGGCGTAATGCTCTCCTTACCAGCTCTAGTTCAGGCAACTCTTCATACTGCCAGAAGTCATTTCATTTTGAAAACCACCCTCGACATGTTGGTACAAAAAATGGGTCAGGTAACTCACCAGGAAATAACACTAAAAGTGTTGCGTAAAATGCGTGAGCTAATAGGTGACAATGAATTCATGAAATACATGTCCCATGGTGCCTACAGAGAGTTTGATTTGCTGTGTAATGTTTATGGCCTGTCTGAGCAGGAAGATGGTTTGATAAAACCCACTCACGCTAGTTTTGTATCAACTGATTCAAATACAAATACCTGGCGTTTGATGGCTGCTAGTAAACCTTTTAAACTTGCTAATTGCTGGCGTTCAACTGAGGAAGCTGATGTCAGAGAAAACAATCAATGTGCTGTGCTGGCTTGTCCAGCCAAAGTTATAATGGAAACTGAAATTAAAATAAATGACGATACTGTCACAATGCGTATTTTAGAAGCAAAAGATGAGGATGTTTGTGTTGTGCAACAGGAAGTTGGTAATAAATCATTAGAGAAAAACTGCGGTATAGAAGAGGCAGATTTTAGTGGTCGCATTGCAAGTGCTAAGAACTTGTGTGAGTCTTCATCGTCATTGGTTAAGCTGTTGAGTGATTCAGATGACATGGAGGTGGATAAGCATAAACACGAATTTTATACCACTATTGTGACACCATCAACACCCTCACGTACCCCAAAAAGAGTTACATTCGGTGGCGAAGTTGTTAAAATGCGCACGCCTGATAGTGATGCAAACTCCTCAACCAATAATAATCAACAGCCGCAATTCCATTATCTACAAAACTTTTCACTTCAAACAGATAAAGAGGCCAGCATCTCTGCTAACAGTATTAACAATCAGCCAACCACAGTAGCAGCATTGCAGTCTTCTGCCCCAGCAGTGGATACAAGTAAAACCTCAATATTGACACTCGATATACCAAATGACAACACAAAACCTTTAGCACGGCCAAAGTCAGGTCCCACTGTGAAAACTGAGAGACCACTAACAAAACCCATTTCTCCGATGGCAACCTCCAAAACGAGCTCACCCAAATCTCCAGCAAAATCACCCAAAGACTCACCAAAGTCACCCATTAAACGTTTAAGTATAAGCCCTGTAGACAATATTATTAGTCCCAGAACGGCCCATAAAGAAATCGAGGTTTTGCATAATCTGCAGCGAGATCCTTCACCAAATCGTGCACTAACAGCCAGACGGGCTAGTCTTAAAATAGAAGAACAAACTACTCCGTCACCGGTAGCTGTGCCACAGCAGTGGGCAGAGAGTTCGGAGAAAAACTTACATTACGAGCATAGTCCAGCTGCAGCACCACTTCCACGATCCTGGGAAGATTTGGGTATTGTGCATCAAGATACACTACTGGATTTGCGCTCCGGGGTAGGTAGTATATTTGGGTCATTTCTAAACAGGCTATTCGGGTAGGGTTTTTCGATGATTACGAGATAGATAAACATAAGTATGTACAGAAAAAGCCATTTTTGAGCAGTGTGAGATTTGAGTAGTAGTGCTTGGTTCAAGCGGCATGCCGTGACGTAATTAAGTTTTTATAAATAAATAAATAAATAAATAAAGGCCATAATTGGAAAAAGGTCCATAATAAAACGATTCAAGTTTTGAAGGCAATATTTTTAAATTCTAGTGTGAATACAATTTGTGTTCTCATACTCTATTATTGGTTTAATTAAAAGTAAGTTAGGAAATAAGTATAAGCATTTTTTAGGTAAAAATTTCTCAGGCGAAAATTAAATATTTTTTAAAATAACAATATTTAATACACTTTCAGTTTGAACTCAAATTATGCTTAGCATTTAACGGCGCCAATCATGGTACATGTATATTCAAGGCAATAATTAAATAAAAGTAAAATTTGCGCTTATTGTTTTTTAACTTTTTACATAAAAATTATAGAAAAAGTAATAAATGCAAACAGGCATTTTTATCAGATGAAATACATAAAGTTTAGCTTCACATATTCGTTTATAAGTGCATGCGTTTGTTTATGTTCATACATGTGAGCATTTACATTAGGGTGGCTTGTTAACGATTAGGAAATTGTTGGAGTTGTTGAATCATGCTGATATGTCATACCCAAATTAAGCGGCAAGGCTGCGTTAAAATGTTTTTATTTTTATTGTTTTGTTTCCAAATATTGGTAACAATATTACCAAACATCTTGTAAGAATCGGAGTATCCATTTGCAAAACGCTGTTGCCGCGGAGTTTCGTTATGCTTCATACAAGTTGTATGAACATCAGAATTTTTGTCAGCAAAAAAATCTCTGCGCTTTTTAGACATACCTTTGTTTTCAGTTGAACAAGTTTAACTATTCATTCGAGGAAATACATTTAAACAAAACACGTTTGCACTTTTAAATACATATATTTTTATGTTTCTTCGTATATTTTTGTCGATACTTCGTGATGCTTCAGAACAATAATATTGAATTTTTTTTAAATCAATATTGAAATAATAAATCATTTGAAAATAATGTTGACCCACCCTAATGTACAATATAAATAATGGTGTAAAAATGTTTGTGTATTAATTTACTTTAAAGACATGTCGATTTTATTAAATATTACCGGCTGGCTGTTTTATTCATAAACATCCTTGTGACCCAGTTTTTGGTACAAATTATATGACTGTGCACATATATTTGAATTCATAAGTAGTACAAGTACATCATACTCCAATAAATATACACATGTACATTACAATTTGTACAAAGTTTAAAAATCAAGCATGAAAACTTTATAATATTGAACAATGGTTGTACAAATTAAAGTGATATTTTAAAACAAAATTTTGCTATAAATGCCTTCAATTAAAATGGATGTTATGAAAACCATTCTTTCAAAATAAATACAAATGAAACAAATACGTAAATTTATGTAAAATTATCGCTTGGCTGTATGTGTATTTTGTAAAACCTATCTCAATTAACTTCACTGTGCCAAAATCGGGGGTTATAATGGCTTCACTTACAAACGCGAAAATATAAAAAAGGATGTATCCTTATACCAACAAACACATACAAAACTTCTTGTCATGCAAACAAATTAGACTAAACCAAGGTAAATTTAACGCATGTGTAAATATAAACTAATTTTATGCTTTTCTGTCTAAGAATATATAAACTGTAATTAAAATAAAACTAAAAACAAATGTGAACAAATATTTCCATTTTAACGGCAATAACAAAAATAATTTAGCTTATTGAAAATATTTACTAAAGAAATTTGTATATGAAATTTTATATGAAAATTGACTTGGACATTAAAAAGCCTAAATTAAGTAGTTATATGTTACTTTTCCTCAACAGTTTGCTGATTACATTCACTTTTTCCATAAATGCAACTAAAGGAATAATTTCAATAATTTTCATGTCACAATATTATTAACCTAATTCTTTTATTAAATAAAACCCAACTCAGTACGTAACAAAACACCTTCCTTATTGCTATTATACCGCTGTTTCCCAATTTTATCAAACGCATAAAATTTGTCCTTGTCAGTAATGCTTTACGCTTGAAACTATTTGTTGATTTCTTGCGATATTAAAGCTCAAGTAAATAAAATGCGTGTGGGATTGCATGCTGAGTGGAAAAAAACAATTTAGGTCAGTTACTTTAAGTAGAGTCGAATTATTGTGAGTGTAAAATAATAGTGTTTGAAGTGAGTGTTTATGAAATGTAAGTGGGATTCTCAATATTAAAGTACTCTTAACTTTACTTCGAAGTGTTTAGAAAGTTTTTAAGTAATTACTTGAAGATGTGTATATATGCATTATGCACACACGCATACACATTGATCATTTAACCAAAAACGTTTTCTAAATGCAAGATTTAAGAGAGACGTGTGTGGATGGAGAACACAACACAAGTGAACATCGTTTGTGTTCTCGACATTATTTACTTGCACTAAAATAGCAAATTTTTTTTATGTTCTGGATACTCGTTCTTCGACCTTTTTTTTTTTAATTTAATTTTATTAGGTTTTATAAATGAGCGTAAGGTCACTTAATTCTCAATAAATATATTTTCTATATATTGATAATTTTTCGATATTTCGATACGCCTTTGTGATTTTCCTGAAGAAGATACACAAAGGCGTATCGAAATATCGAAAAATTATCAATAAATAGAAAATATATTTATTGAGAATTAAGTAACCTTACGCTCATTTATAAAACCTAATAAAGTTAAATAAATTTTTTTTATTCTCTATTATTTTGCTAAGCGAGCCAACAATGCCAAACGATATCGTTGGCCAGGAGTTTTATTTTTCTTTCGATATGCTACACCATACGTATACGATTTCAAATACATATTGGGAACATAAAATATCACTCATACGCAACTTTAAATTTCAAAATTGTATTTTAATTCAACAGAGAACAACAATTTTGTTGCCAGGAATTTTGTCACTTTAATTAAAAATCTGCACTAAGCTTTTCTTCATTAGTTCTAATTTTTTTGAAATAGCGTTATGTTGAAAATTAGGGCAACTACACTATATATGTATGTATATAAGCATAACATGTTAATAATTTTCCAAACTGTAAAAGCTAGAAATTTTGTTAAAATTATATAAATTTTGTTCCTTAACAATATATAAAGCATCTAAAAACGTTAGTAATTCTTTTACCTTCTATCATATAGCAGATTAAGTGTTAAGTATTATTATTATATTATTATTATTATGTGGGGAATTATTATTAGGGATTTTTATATAAAAATATGTTTGCGTATATTTTAATCACCAACAATACGACCACATTTCACACAAGATTTTGTAAATTGTTTAATTACCAACCGTTGCAGTGTTTTGAGCTACTAGGTAGTGTTGATTAATGTAATGTTAAAAAGCGGCTCTATGTCCAATTTTTAATAGAAAAAATTTCATACACAAGAACCCACATTCATATTTTTTTCAACATTTTAACATCAAAAGACGAGTGTACCACAAAATGTGGAAAAACAAAAATACCTGTAATTAAAAAAAATTTTAAATTTTGTTATTTGCACTCGTTACATCATCAGCGGACGAGACTTTTAGGAGTTGTATACTAAACATAATCGTTTTACAAACAGCTTAATGCTAGCTGGGATTGTAACTTAGTGTCAAAATAATTTTCGTTTGAAAGTCAAAAATAGACAAGATGAAGAAAAGAGGTAATAGAAAGAAAATTTTTCTGGAACTAAATAAAAGTGACAAAGAAAAAGACTATTATTTTCTAACAAAAATTTTGGCCATCAAAATCAAACTCGTTTTCATCTTCTTTTCTATGCTATGTAGCATTCACATTGTAATGATAATACTATCAGCACAAGTTTAAAAAAAAAACATATGACAGAGAAATATATGAAGTGTTTCTGATTTTCTTGTGACCACCAACACGCACTATTGTACTTTAATCGAACAATACACTAGATATACAATACAGGAACTTTTGCGAATTTGGCCGATCTTTTACAACTAAATAGTTCACAAATGCATATGTAAGCTAAGTGCATTGTTTTGTGAGAAATTGTCTATGCAATGCTACAACTAGACTTGTGAATTCAGCCATTATTGATGAGCACAATTGAATGAAAATAAAAAAAACCAAACTGCTTGAAAAACTAAGATTAAATACACATTTTGAAACACCTTTGAATATATATATATTTTAAATTTTAATTATTGTTCAAATGTGTATATGTAACAAATATTATTTTTTTAACAATTAACTTTAACAAATTGACTTGCAAAAATTAAAAAAAAAAATTGGTTCAAACATCGTTTTCTCCTTCTCGGAAAATGAGGAATATAACATTTTATGAGAAGGAGTCGCACATATGATACTGGTCCAAGAAAATTTGAAAATGAAATATTTTTCACATGATGCGTTGGATCTTTGCTTTTCACAATTTTACACCACCAGCCCAGTACAGTTAGGAAACCGTAGTTAATACAATAATAACATGGGCAAGGAAAAATATTACTCTAACTTTCCACTATATCCCACCGATGTAATTATAAATTTTTTGAAAAGCTATAAACATAAGTTTTAAACAACTTTTAGTTAACACTTTTTTGTGTCTACAAATAATTTAATATACCTGCATATTTAATCAAATTATTGAATAAATTCCTTAAAATTTCATTTCCCTTATTCAAGCAACAAATATTATAGTGTTTTCAACTGGTCATTCTTTAGAACACGCGATATTAGTATTCGCCGGTTTACTTCTTTTATTTGGTTTGAAAGAGAGAACCACAATTTATGAAAAGCAAAGTGCTGACAGACTCATAACAGCAGCCAGCTTACGGTAAGAACGCTAAACAAAAGTAGGCCATACCTAAAAAGTAACAGCAATAGAGCAATATTAACTGTGAGGTATTAAATAACTGACTGCAAATCATTTGTTGCTTTGACTCAAAAACAATTGTCAGAACATTTGCAAATGCCACCACTTTGACGAACAAATACACAACCACACTTGCTTTCAATCAGCACGTTTTGACGAGAACGTTCTCGTGTGTGACGTGATGCATTTATTTCAACCGGAAATTACTTTCGAAGACTAGAGTTTGGTCTAGAGAAAATGCCCAAATAGAAAAAAGAAAACTGCTGCAGGGACATTGTGGTGAAAGAAACTTATAATATCTGCTGTCGTTAATATTTTTATGAAGTCTCTCTCACTTTAGTTTTCTTTTAATCATAATTATGTTTTATTTTATATGGCATGTAATTAGATTTGTGCCACTTTTTTATATTTTACTGTGTCCAGCTCTAAAGTAGGTTAAGTTTTTTTTTTCTCAAATGATTTCTACCCAGTACATTACAATACTTTAATATGCATTTACTCTTGTATAGAAATTTCCGAACAATTCACCAATTTAAAAGCAAAAATCTTGTTTATGCAAATTTAATCTGGACAATTAAGAAGTATTTTACATTTATGAAGTTTTATTATGACATGAATGTTAATATAGCAATTTAAAATATGCTTTAAAACTTATTGCGATGCATAGCGTTTTGCAGAAAATAACTCAGCAAATTTGTAAAAGACCAAGGCATCCAAATAAAATTATACATATATATTATAAAATTATACATATATAAATATAAGCTAATTTTTTTTTTCTATAATCGAATATCTCAAAAACTAAAGCTGAAAGAAAAAAATGGAAGAGAGATTTGAAAAAAGCGTTCTGTTATCAGTAAATTATGGTTACAAAGTTTCATTCAACAGCAGCTAGACATACAAGACTGCAGTACTTTAAAAATAGTAAAATTGTATAGAAAACAAAATTTGTATTAATTGAGTCTTGTTACAGTCGAACTCGGCTAAGATAAAAGAAAAAAATTACAAGAAATCTATTGCGCTTATGCAAGATTTTCTGTTAAAACTAAACACCGTTTCGGTTTAACTATTTGACTTTCTCTTTAAGACCAAAAAATAAATTTTATTTTTAAGCCAGTAAACTTAAAAGAGTTTGCATCTATCAATATAAATTGCAGAAGAAGATATAATTTATTACAATATTTGAGATTTAAAGATTTACTAGCTTAAACGCAAATTAAACCAAACTCGAACTTACACTAATTTTTCAAATGTAAAGTTGCGTATGAGTGATATTATATGCGCTCCATATTTCGTAGCGTATACGTATAGAGTATCATATTTATGCTTATTTCTTTTCTGTAAAAAGTGTGTATTTATTTTGCATATTTTTAGTAGAAATATGAATTTTAAGAGTTTAGCAAGATTGAGTTCAAAAACGTAAAATCTAATATATTAAAAATTTTGCTAGAAAATCCAACTACTGCTTAAATAAAAATTATATTGGAAATTACCACCAGAAATAAAACTGTAAGGCAGCTTTCAAAATATTTATCATTTAAACGATGTTTGCTACCTCCGGTAAAACTCTTAAAATATTAGATAGACTATTTTGCAATTTTTATGACAATATGCCTTTTTTGTGTCTTTCTTCAAAATTAGGAAATTGTGAAAAAGACTCAGAGAACTGTTAAGCTAATTGCTTAAGCTTCATCTACTGATATAATGCAGTTGTAGCAATAAATTAATAAAAAAAAATTCTACAGAGTTGATGTGTAGCCCACCAAATATACAGCTATTTTTCATGCAAAAGTTTTAAGCTCAATTTAAAAAGGTATCAATATAGTTTCCTTAAAGAACTGACTATAAAACATATTATGATCATTTATTTTTTCATTGTTAAAACCATGCACACATATGTACATACTCTTCTTTTGTGTTGCTGTTTCTTCATGTACATATAATCAGTATTTAAAAAAAGTCGTATGGCTAAAATTGTTTTAATGAACAGAGACTCTCATTCACCTTAGTGACCTTTAAGAATAAAAACTACAATTTGTTTACAAAAACAGTACATAAAATATCGATTCGTAGTGGCCGGTTAAATACTACGAGAACTGCAGAAATTTAAATAGATAAAAAAAAGTATTTTATTTATAAAACGAAAAGCAAATAAGTGAAAATCATACTCTTGAAACTAGTTTTTGTTTAAGGAAACGAGTTTTTCAAAACATGTTATTCGTCCTTCAAGTTAAAATAAAAATATGTGTAAGCTGAGTGCGAATAAATATGGTTGTGGTGACCATATTCAAAGAGAAACATACTACTGTGGAAATATTAACTATATTCGATTTTAAGAAACACGACTGGAAAGTGAGAGAAATTTAATCGTAGTATAGCCACTCCAAAACATACAATTTTAAAAAAATTTGCACTAAGCATATTATTAAAATGCTTCAATGGATAAATTGTTAGAGTCTCCGAGGTCTTAGGTTCAATTCTTGCCGAAAGCCTTGGGTGTTTCTGCAGACAAGCAAGAACCTTCAAAGTTTTGTGTCTGCTAGAAAACCATACCATTATCATATCATTACATAAATTCTTTAAATAAAAATAAGAGCATTATCATATCACTAACATTATCACATCATTACATAAATTATTCAAATACAAATAATAGTTCGCTGTAATCATATTATTATCAAATATTTCTGCAGACAAGTAGAGCTTCGAAATTATATGCAAATTAAAAGAAAGCTATAAAATTGTCATATCATTAAATACTTGCTGTAAGCAAACTGTAATATTTAGAACCGATTCACAGTTTTCACATTAGAGATTATCAAAGATAGTCATAATATTGTCAATTCTAACTTTACTATTATAAAAAGGAATTTGCAGTAAATATATAACAATGAAGTATAATGATATTAATGTTGATTCCGGACATAAGTTTTTACAAAACTATTTTTCCAACAACCAGGATAGTTCTGCATTTAGCTCTAATACTATCATAAGCACCCATACTATTGTTATTCAAAACCATATGATTTACAAATTAAAAATTTCAAACCAATAGATATACATAAATACATACTTTTACACCATTAAAAAAACTTGTTTTCATACACCTTAATAACAGATCTATGCTCTATAATATCTATTGAACAATTATTTTTGCACAACAAAGAAAAATAGAGCGAAACAATGACTCGCACAGCATGGAAGCCGTACAAACGTGTAAATGGTAGACAAAGATCTCAGGGCATTGCGTAGCACTCTCTTGTAGCTATTCCAATTTTAGTACAATGTATTTTATGATCTAATATTATCTGCAAGGATAATACTTATGTATGTGCGTATGTTTGTCTATTAAGAACAAAACTTATCTTATCACTAAAGTTATTCAATATTTTTTGCTTTTTTCCATTATAAAGAATAAGAAGAAAGTGTAGGACTTGTATTATTTTTCTTTAAAACAATTTTTATTGCATTGCAACACGTTTCTAATGCAAGCGAAAAGTTTGAAGCAATTAAACTATTATTTCGTGTGTATGTGTGCGTGTGTGTGAAACCAACCCATACATTGAAATTAGAAGGTCATTAAAAAATTAGATAAATTAAATAACTAAATAAAAAAAAGTATATACGATGTAAGCTTTATTAGAAACAAACTGACTCTTAGTTTTAAATTGTTTTCGAAAAAAATTTTCAAGGTTTCCAGCCAGTCACTACGAGATATTTGCGTGTTAGAGAAGTGAAAAAAGAAAGCAATAGTAAATATTACGTGCAAGAAGTTTAAGGTTTTAAATGTGAAAAACTTAAAAGGCAATAAAACGTAATTGAAATCCCATTAATATTCAATTTATATCCATTTAATTGTATTTTAACAAATTATCTTGTTTGCAGAATTGGCGTCTTCGCTTGCAGGGTGTACTACAATTGGAAGAAGCTCTAAAATCAACAGAAATTCTGGCAGTTGTACAACCGTATTTGGAATCACTTTTACGCACCTTATTGTCGTCGGAGTGTAAGGCAGAGGTAGCGGAAGAGAAACACAAACTGTTAATAAATTTGATAACACGTTTGCCTCTGGACAATTTGGAAGATCGTACTTTGCAAATCATGAGTGGACTTTGTCGTCAGGGTGGTGCTGGCGCCAACCGGGTGTGTAAGGCTTTAATGCAAAGATTGCCGCCGGCTGCCATCATTCTCAAATTAATATCACAAGAGTTTCTGCATGCCAAAAGCTCAAGGGTAAGTAATTTGTCTTTGTTGAACTTTGACTTCGTTTATGGGCTTGTATAATCAGTTAGTTCGTTAGTTTGTCGTTTAACTAGACTATTATAAATTTTTTTCCATACTTCAACAGACAAAAACCTAAAAAGAGTTTTTGCAAAAAAGTACTCTCACACAAAACAATACAATTAAGCATATGCTGGTATAAAGCAAAATGCAGAGCCCAAAGTTCACGCTATCAAAGTCACTTTTTTATTTTTTTTTTACTTTGCATTTTGATATTGAATGGTTTCATTTAGTAGCAACATTAATTTCCTGTATTCTTTTGCTCCTTTTTTTCTTCTGTGTTAAAAAAAATGGTTTTTATTTGCATGATTGTTTTAAATGAACTGCACCTTGTGCTCAATACATTTCATTTTCATGTCAGTGTACTTCCGTCTTCATCATTACGAACAGAAAAAAAATAATTAATATACATATGTGCAGATGTGCATACAATTTCGGAAAACTAGATTGAAATGGGATCAAAATCAACTGTTTGCTTAGTTGATAACTTTGATGGACGAAAAATCAAATCAAATTATTATGGTTAAAGTAGAAATAATAAATAGTTTCTATAGTCTCTTTTTTCGTTAATTTACTCTAAGCTAGCTTCTCTTAACAAATACAATATTTGTTTCTCTTATGAGAAAAATTCTCAATAAATAGTATATTCTCTACAAATAAAATAAATCAAATATGAGTACTTAGGGTAGTAAATAAAGTAAATGTCAGCACATTTAAGCTGTTTGGAAAACAAAACTAACAAAAAAATCATTTATTTTTTTACTTAAAATCAAATACTCAAATATGAATTTAATTATTTATTTGCTTTAAGAGCCAATTGAAATGTATTAATTCAGGTCCAAAAATGAACCTTTTTTACAAAATATTTGCTGTCTTTCTCAGCTGTCTATATGCCGACGACATTTCGCTGGTGCTAATCAACTCATCAGTAGACTTGAAAAATTCTTAAAAGTTTGTTTGAAACTTAACTACTTATTCCATAATTCCTATGATTCCGATTCTCATTTTGTTTATGATAATGATAATGCCCATAAGAATCCAATTTCTCATTGAGTGTACAGGTAATTTTATTTGTTCTTCGGTCTGAGGCGGTTTAACTGATTTTAGGAGCTTGAGCATTCTTTCTCCGCGAATAGTCATTCCAAATTAATTATGATTTACATTAACACTCTGTCACTCATAAGAGCACCTTTGAAAACCTAACCGTTTTAGCTATTTTTTAAGATGATTTTTAAAGCGGTTTTATTAAGATATTTGATGTGGGCAATTTAGGTAAATGTTTAACAAAAATATGTGGCATTTAAGCTGGAAACCTTTTTCATTAAGATATTTTTAATTTATTGAGAAAGAAGCAGGTGAAAAATCCATAAAGAAATTTTTTTTTATATTGCATTCTCACTTACAAACGGACTTGGGAAATAAAAAGAACACGGGCTGGACAAATTTTGCCAGTATTGGCACTGGTTTTTTATTTGATGAATTTTTAAACAGACTTAATGTATACTGGATTATAAGAACTCATTTTTATAATTAAGTCCCTCATCATCACATGTACACGTAAGCTGGGGTACGCAACCTGACAGTTTCAATTTTTCCCCTTAAAATAGTTTCTGTTCCCACTAAAAGTGCAAAAAAAACTTGCTTACATTCTGAATTCAGCAACGATACCACAATTCCTACAAAATGCGTTTTGTGTGCAAAACAAATTTGTACAAATTACTGTCTCTTTTTTAGGCAACCAATTAAAATTCATTTTTATTGAAATTTTAATGGTAGTGCAGAGTGAGCATACATAATTCTACATAATTATATATATTATACTTTAAACTAATATTTTACTATAATATTTTTTTTATTAGAACTTATATTCTGTCGCTCAGTTTTGTTTAATGACTTTGAAAGAAAATTGTTATCTTCTTTTTTTTTTTTTGCTTTACTATTAATAGTTTCGTGAACATGCTCTACAAATGGCCATATTTGCATTAATGACCTTTCCCAGTACATGTTTTGATACTGAGACATATATAACAAATGCAACATATGCCGCATTGAATCGCAAACGACGCGTTCGCTTAGCTGCTTTAGATGTTCTTGCAGTATTGGGTAAAATGTCCACGAGCACTGAGGTAATAAATGTGGTAGAAAAAATTGCAAATTCTCGTGATGATGGGATTGCATTGGTGGCGGCAGTTAAAACACGTTTATCACGCAAACAACTACCACTTGTTAACACTGAGGGTAGTGTGCATTATTCTTTGCATGTGCCACCCTCACAGTTATTAACTAGCAAAGCACACGATAATGATGGTGAATTTAAGACTGAGAACAATAATCAGCACAGCAGTACATTGAGTAGTGAAGATTTGAATGAAACTGTTGAAGCAAATGGCCAACGAGGTCCCGATATAGATTGGATAGCGGCTGGAATTGGTTCAGTGTCACCCACAGCACTAAAGCGTAGAGCACACAAAAATCGCCTGTCAGCCAAACAGAGTTTAACTTGTTTTAATACTCAGGGAAGGTGAGTCTATAAGTTTCATAAAAAATTTCGTATTCATTAGTTTTTGCTTTTCTTACCCCACGCAGTTGCAGTTCCACTAATCCAGTTAGTAAAACACCATTTCGAAATTCTTCCGAGTCTTCGCAACAAAATAGAATCTATGAAAGTGTAAGTTGCTTTAATATATTTAAATTTTTAAAGAAAAATTTAGCATCAAACGAAATTTTCATTGTGTTATTTTGTATCTTTAATATTTATGTAGCATATTTAATTTACGCTAAATTTCATTCGCAAAACCAAAATAGTTTTAAGAACTAAATACAGAAGTTGAAAGCTATTTTTGTGTTAGAGAAAATGAAATTCTGTGTTGGTAAAATTGTACCATCACTCTCAGGGAAAGCAGATGTTGTAACAAGTTCTTTAGGAAATAATCGTTAAATTCCGTCGTGGTCTTAAGACCACTTTAATTTTATCGTCAAAACTTAATTTTTTTGTATTTTGTATTGGTGAACTGAAAAATATAAGCATTAGCAGCCCTTGTATTTTGTTTCATTCCCTTTAAAGAACTGCATAAATAATCGACCATTTGCAAGAACAAAATTTTGTCGCTATTTTTGTATTTAGTTTCTTGCTACGATTCTGACAATCATTGTCAGAATGTCATTTTGGATTTTTTTTAATTTTTAGGTAAAACTAAATTAAAATTATTATAATAACTATTGAAGACATTAAGGTATATTTATAGACCTAAAATAATATATTTTAATTCGCTTCAGTTTCTATGAAAAATTAGCATGAGAGATATTAGGCATACTTTTTTGAAGATAATTTAGAACAATAATTTCGCAATGTCTTTGCTAAAAATATTGTTGTGGGCCACACGTAAAGGTATGTGTTGGCAATAGGATTTGACGGTCGCGAAAATATTTTACTAGAGCATAGAACCATTCTACATATCTTTAAAAACTTCACAACTTTAGTATGAATAGAAATAAAGCAATATGGCATAGAAAGAGTTGCATAAAACAGACGGATTGTGGCGAAAATCGAAACAAATGTGGCCATACAATTAGAAAAGTAGCAAATTGATACTTTAGTGGCCCTGATGGTCACAGTGGCCCTCGATTGACTGTAGGCCGCATGCACTATATGTAGAAAATATTGTGAAAATAAGCCAACTACTATGCAAAGTAAGTTTTTCTTTAACTAAAGGAAAACTATGCGTTTACACAAAAGCAAATGTCTCCCTAGGATTACATATAAGTTGAAATCGATGCTAAACAAATTATTTATTCCTTACTATGCCTTTTGACGTTGCCCGATTATAATTTTGCTCTCTATTCTTTTTGAGGCTTTTTAAGACTCCTATTTCCGTCTATAATCAGTTTTGTCTATGGTCCTAAACAACGGCTTGCAAAGTGTTTTGCTGGCAAACTTTTTCAAGGAGCAAACATTTTTGAAAATCATTTTTAAAAGGACAGACTTCTTGGGAGACATTTTTTTCGAATTTATTTTCGAAAAACAATTACTTTTACAAAGCAAAAAAATATTTTGAAGGTTGGTTTATAAATTCCCGAATTGTTCACAAAGCCATTTTTTCGATTTCAACAAAATTTGGGTTTCGGAAAAAGTGTAAATGTCGGTTTTACTGCTTGTCATTTTCAGTTTTGTCTCAAATGGCCCATCCGATTTCGAATTTGATTTTGAAATAGTAGAAATAAAATATATCCCACTTCTTAAGTTGGCTGTAGTTAATATATATGTGAAATATTTTATTCAAATCGATCCAGGGGCCTAATCGTCGCATTCGTCAACTAACGAATTCCCTCGCTTATGCTGTGTGTTTGTTGTTTATTTTGTTGTACAACATTTTTGCTCGATAGCAGATTCGAATGCAATAATTTGGTAGCAGTGGTTTCGGAGTGAAACAAAATTTCTATATACATACATTATAGATTTTACTAAAACTATGTTATTGAAAAGAAATCCACAAAATGTTCAAATGTACATTAATGCCGTTTTCGTTTCTACAACAAGGGGCAACACTTTTAATTTTATAAGGCAATGTTTTATTTTTTTTTTAGCTATTTGCTTTTGATCTTAGTTCCACTAAAATTTAAAAGTGGCATCTGAGGAAAAAAGTGCAAAATAAAACGACATAAGTGAAAGAAGAGTTCCTTTTTGAAACAGAAGAATTTAGATCCTGACAAGCAAGAGTATTGTCTATATATGTAGGTATATACAAAATTCAGATGTTTTCTATGCTGCTCGGATATGCATTCACCTTGTATGAGTTTGCCCTGCACATATGTACATATGTTTGTATGTTACAGTTTATTTAAATGGTGATTATAATTATTATGTTTGCCATATGCAATACAAAATTATTATACAAGTATTGAATTGAAGTATGTATGTATTGCATATCATTGTCCTTTAATATTTTCTTTACAATATTTTCATTCGTTCGACCACTAGTTTAATACGTATGTATACTAATTTAATTAATAATAACAAATATACAAATTGCTGGTTTCTAATATTAATAGATAAGACGGTTAATTATGGAATCACGGAATTAGCTGAAACCAAATTGGTGTGGATACCAAAGTTATTTAATTCCTTATTGCATCATTAAAGCACCTCTGTGCATTAGCTTCAATTTAAAAATAAATTCTGCTCATTAAATGTGCTTGTCTTTTATGGATATGTCATGTCATGGCGATAGTTGAGCAGAGCAAAACAGTAACAAAGTCGTATATATGTATGTATTTCATTAGAAGTTTTCCGCTCGATATAATAAAGAAAACATCAAGCTTGGGAGCCTAATTTCACAAAAAATGGCGCAGAAGTTGTGTGGAAAACACATTTGCTACGCTTTTAATAAATTTACTGCTAGTACGTCGATATCGAACCTGTTTGAAGGTTCGCATAAACGCATTTAAACCAAACACAAGTTTAAAATTTTTGGTTTTATGAGACCAATAGAACACGTTCAATATCTATAGGCTGTCAACTGATTATTTTT
This sequence comes from Sturmia bella, assembly GCA_963662145.1. Classification (NCBI taxonomy): domain Eukaryota; kingdom Metazoa; phylum Arthropoda; class Insecta; order Diptera; family Tachinidae; genus Sturmia; species Sturmia bella. Next base: position 12,005,391 of record OY759171.1, on the reverse strand, counting down.
TGTCAATATTTTCATAAAATGGTTGCTACTTACTAAAAAGCGGTAGGCTATATGCACCATTTAGAACTAGCTAAACGTTATAAGAAGGTAAAGTTGCTCTATAAAAAATGATTTATATATGTAAAACACATTCTTAAAAACATACGAAACATACCCGACAACTGAGTGCATCGAGTTACTTATTGTCACTTTGTTAACAGGTGTAACAAAAAGAAAAAAAAAAAAATACTAAAAAATGGAATTTATTATTCCAGAATAACGAGCAAGTGAAATCCGTCTCCTACTGTTTTGGTTCTGCTCACTTGAATGTGTATAGAAATAATTTACATATATATGCACTTATACACACCTGCATTTGTACTCGTATGTTCACGATTTTAAAATGAAAACTTTTTAGAGAGGTTTGCTGAGAAATAAACAGTTATGCACTTGTTTAAAGTAACAACAATGTACGTTCCTAAAATGGCGAGACAGTCAATTGCTTGACACAACAAATATTAGTACATTTTCAACATTCGTTTGCGTAGGTCTTTTAGTAGAAAGCTAACGATAAAAGTTATCAGAAAAAGCGCTTAGGAGACGAGAAATAAAACAAATGATTTTGCCATTTGTTAATGAACACAATCTTGCTAATAAAGAAAAAATGTTAGAGATTTATAATAACTATCCCTTATACAATTTAGTGCCAGCAAATTTTTACAATTGGGTATAAATTTAAAATCAAAAGCTCTTTTACAATGTGCCGAAATATGTAATTGTATTTCTTGCAGGAGGACAATCTTCAAAATAATATTAATTTTCATCATGTCTTTGCCTCAAATCCTTATAACTATGGTTTATCAACAAAAAAATCCAATAGTAAGTACTCGAATAAAAATAATTGTGTTAAAATAAAGATTAAATTCATAAGATATTGTGTTGCTTTAGTTTTTTATTTCTCACTTGCTTTTAAAATGTTCGCTTTGTGTTTTTTGTGTTGACCTAACAACCAGACAATTCCTTGAACTTAATGAAAATTAAATTGAAAACATTCTTTAATATTTCGCACACACATACATGTAAACATATTTATATATTGTTATTGTTTTTGCGTTCTTTTTTTAATTTTCATTGATTGACGTTCACTTTTCTTGTGATTTATTATTTATAAAATTCTCAAAAAATTCCATTGAATGGTTACTATAATTAAAATTTTTGGATACCGGTAATTTTACAGCCGGGGCACAGTAATTTGATTGAATGTTCTTACAATCTTCATGCTTTTTTATTGATTTTTTTTTAGTATACTTCTTTTAGTAGTAGCAATATGTTCTAGCGTTTTTTTTTAATAAAAAATTTAATAAAATTGCCCGTTAAGATGTGACAAAATGAATCTGCAGTAATGTATTGCATTGCCTATGAAATGTTTCTAAGTTAGAACATGTACGAGTCGGTAGCAAAGTGTTCTCGATAGTAAAGTTTTGACAAGTACGAGTTAAATGACATTTCACTAGCCCTTAATATTAATTTGAAAATTCTTAACCCTTGAAATATGAATGACAACATTCGAAGCGGCTTCGGTTCAACTCAGCCATTATTACCTTTTTAGTTATGAATATCTTTGCACCACATTTTTGCAGTGGGAAACTTTCACCCAATATATATGCTATGATATATATAAATAAAAAAATTAATAATGGGTGTATTTGATATAATTAAAAAAATTTAGACAGAAAATATGCAACAGCTTGGGTGACTGCATGGCAAAATGGGGTTGCTAATGAGAAGTGTAGCGGCTTCGAAACAGCTAGTTGCCCACTTAGGTAAAGGTATTTGCTATTTTCTTTGTCTTGTTTAGTTAATATCAATCACAAAAAGAATATAGAATGAACTTGAGCCCGATAAACGAAATTCGAATTGATAATTTATTGATTTTTTTCATATTTATTCACATTTGCACTATTTGTTATATTTTATTTTTTGTAATATCTCTTATAATTTTTGTTTAATTGGTTTTCTTTTTTGCGTGATATGCGCTGAATAATTTTTCACGTAACTTGCTTTCTTGGAACTTTTTGGACAGTAGTCTATAACAATTCAACCTAAGTCGGAGCATCAAGCGTAGTTTTTTGGTATAAACCCCCCATTTTTTTGGAAATAAGTAGACAAATAAGCTTGGCACGCTAGTTTACAAACCTTAACTGTTTCATATTACTTGGGGGTTACACGATCAAGTTTTGCCTTTCAAGTTTTAATACATTCACACTTTTTTACTAATACACTCACAATTTTGAAAATTGATGCAAACTTGATGGCAATTCTTGCTTTCCATAGAGAGCATCAATTTACAATCAAGAAAACAGCTGACAACAATTTTTTTTCGTTCTGTCTGCAAATATTTTTTTGTTTTGTTTGAAAGTTGCAATTAAAAGTGATAAAAATTAAACAAATTCGAGCTTAAAAATAGAAATAAAAATGTTTACGTGCAAAACCAACAAATATAATGATGTGCTGCGGTTTATAGAGCTATACAGAAGCCACGAAGTTCTGTGGAATATGAATGTGGCGTCTTATCGATTTCTTTCTGTCCTCTGGCTTTTTCTTCTTTTATTTTTTTTTTTATTTCTGATAGTACTTTTAATGAAGCAGCCATTTTTAATTTTCTTCTTGACGGCATCTTGAAAACGAATTGCTTTGAAATTGCGTGCAGCCTACGTCACAGCTATCAATTTTATTGAATTTTGACAAGCAGTATGTGAAAAAAACTTGATAGCAAAACTTGATCGTGTAACTGCAGTGTTAGCTAGTTAATTTAATTACAAAAACAAATATTTCGATTTGAATTGCTTTACTACAAAATAAACAATACTCAACTTGTATTGAACTATTTATCAATGCACGTGTCTGTCTCAGTTTTTATTATTTACATATATTTCAGTTGATTATCCATATCAAGCAGCAAGACGTGTAGTGGCAAACTCATGCTCAGATTCTTCCGTTGACGGAAGAAGTTCTGACAGCAATTACACGAGTAGTGGTGGGAGTGCAGTGAGCACCGACGTGCCAGTAAAAGGTGGAGAACATGAATGTAGTGGAGATGGCATAAGTGGACGGTTTACCCGACAAGCAGTCAATTCAAGGTGGGAGGCGATTTTTAATATTTTTATAAACAGAATAAATAGTAATTTTTGTCTTCAAAAACAATTCCGGCATTAATTCTGTCAGCATTGTCGACCCGCAGCTAAAAAAGAATTATTTACATATATGTTATATACATATACACTTTGAATTGAACAATCATATGTTCACACCTATGACGATATGGAGAAGTAACTTAAGTGGTTACACATTTTTTCAGAATCACTTTATCTATTAAGAGAAATCTGCATAAAACAGATCTTTTATGTGAATTCACAGCAACTTATTTGTTGCACGACGTTCGTTTGTTTGCAAGAATCCAGCAAAATATACTCATAGTTACAAATGTATATTTCTAAGTACTGTCTTTAGAACTCTAAGCACAATCACCGGAATGTTCTTAAATTACTCTTCCATATTAACATTGAACTAGATTTGAATAGAAATTTTCTTTCTGTAGACATTGTGATAAAAAATTATTGTGATCAATTATAAACATTTTAATTATTAATTAATTAGATTTCCAACCATGGATATGAACACGACATATCGTGTACATAAACCGCCAACATATTACCCTGGAATGGGGGCATATGCCCATTTACAACAGCAGCAATATAACATGAGTTCTACGTATCCAAAAGTAAACTATACACTAACATCGCAGCACCATAATTTTTCACAATTTAAGAATAGAAGAAAACCACAAAATCACAGCAGTCAACAGCAGCAGCAGCAGCAGCAGCAGCAGCAGCAACAATCTCCACCTTATTATTATATAAACAGCAACACGAATCGGGCCCAGCATTTTAAACATCACAATGCCAGTTCAATAGCAAACAATTCACAGAAAAATAATTGTGGAAATCAAGGTTTTTATTAATTATAACTTACGCAGATTTATGTATGTATATGTATTTTGAAAACGTTTTAATTTGTTTTTAATTTCCAGAGAATTTCAAAATTTCTGAAAATCTTCAGCACCAAGATTTAAACAATTGTAGCGACAACCTAGATGGCACGTATACGATATCCCCTGGCGGCACAAGAAATCCCATTCAACAGCAGGCCTTGGCAACAGTTGAAGTAAATGGTCGCCGTTTTGTTAATGTTGATAAAATTTTATTGCAAAGGTATGTAAACATGTCCGTATGTAGTCGTGGTGTGGTGCTCAATGTCTATTGCAACAAAACATAAACAATGTTAAAGACTGTATTAAATTTAAAGTTAAAATTTCCTGTCTGCATGTTTGCAAAGCTTTCATTAAGTGCAGGATGGTTAGAAAGTTTTATTTGTATTTTTTTTCTTCCAATTTTGTTAAAGTTCATTGAAAAATGTAAAGTTTTTGTGTGGAATGTTGGAAACTTTCTATTAATTTAGCAGATATACAAATGTTTGCAAGAGACTAAGGCGGAGTTTGTTGAACTGTGACTTGTTGAGTTTGGAGTTGCAAGAATTGTGTTTTAAAGAGTTTTTATTTAAATAAATTTTAGCACAAAATTTATTTCTTCAAGTAATTTAAATTTAAGGAGAGATCAGCCCAACTGCAAACCAAACTTTTATACCTGTTTTCGGGTTGTCTCCCACGGAGACACAACTTGTTTCTACTGTATTTTCTAAAATACTTCTTGCTCACAAAATTTGAAAACGGATATGTTTAGAGAAGAAGACCACAAAACGACCTGCATCTGCAGATTTGCCGGCACTTTCCCGTATAAGTTGTAATTTGACAAATATTCAAAACCAAAAAACTGCATAGAAAACTCCTCCCCACGGAGACACAACTTGTTTCTACTGTATTTTCTAAAATACTTCTTGCTCACAAAATTTGAAAACGGATATGTTTAGAGAAGAAGACCACAAAACGACCTGCATCTGCAGATTTGCCGGCACTTTCCCGTATAAGTTGTAATTTGACAAATATTCAAAACCAAAAAACTGCATAGAAAACTCCTCCCCACGGAGACACAACTTGTTTCTACTGTATTTTCTAAAATACTTCTTGCTCACAAAATTTGAAAACGGATATGTTTAGAGAAGAAGACCACAAAACGACCTGCATCTGCAGATTTGCCGGCACTTTCCCGTATAAGTTGTAATTTGACAAATATTCAAAACCAAAAAACTGCATAGAAAACTCCTCCCCACGGAGACACAACTTGTTTCTACTGTATTTTCTAAAATACTTCTTGCTCACAAAATTTGAAAACGGATATGTTTAGAGAAGAAGACCACAAAACGACCTGCATCTGCAGATTTGCCGGCACTTTCCCGTATAAGTTGTAATTTGACAAATATTCAAAACCAAAAAACTGCATAGAAAACTCCTCCCCACGGAGACACAACTTGTTTCTACTGTATTTTCTAAAATACTTCTTGCTCACAAAATTTGAAAACGGAAATATTTAGAGAAGAAGACCACAAAACGACCTGCATTTGCAGATTTGCCGGCACTTTCCCGTATAAGTTGTAATTTGACAAATATTCAAAACCAAAAAACTGCATAGAAAACTCCTCCCCACGGAGACACAACTTGTTTCTACTGTATTTTCTAAAATACTTCTTGCTCACAAAATTTGAAAACGGAAATATTTAGAGAAGAAGACCACAAAACGACCTGCATTTCCAGATTTGCCGGCACTTTCCCGTATAAGTTGTAATTTGACAAATATTCAAAACCAAAAAACTGCATAGAAAACTCCTCCCCACGGAGACACAACTTGTTTCTACTGTATTTTCTAAAATACTTCTTCCTCACAAAATTTGAAAACGGAAATATTTAGAGAAGAAGACCACAAAACGACCTGCATTTGCAGATTTGCCGGCACTTTCCCGTATAAGTTGTAATTTGACAAATATTCAAAACCAAAAAACTGCATAGAAAACTCCTCCCCACGGAGACACAACTTGTTTCTACTGTATTTTCTAAAATACTTCTTGCTCACAAAATTTGAAAACGGATATGTTTAGAGAAGAAGACCACAAAACAACCTGCATCTGCAGATTTGCCGGCACTTTCCCGTATAAGTTGTAATTTGACAAATATTCAAAACCAAAAAACTGCATAGAAAACTCCTCCCCACGGAGACACAACTTGTTTCTACTGTATTTTCTAAAATACTTCTTGCTCACAAAATTTGAAAACGGAAATATTTAGAGAAGAAGACCACAAAACGACCTGCATTTGCAGATTTGCCGGCACTTTCCCGTATAAATTGTAATTTGACAAATATTCAAAACCAAAAAACTGCATAGAAAACTCCTCCCCACGGAGACACAACTTGTTTCTACTGTATTTTCTAAAATACTTCTTGCTCACAAAATTTGAAAACGGAAATATTTAGAGAAGAAGACCACAAAACGACCTGCATTTGCAGATTTGCCGGCACTTTCCCGTATAAGTTGTAATTTGACAAATATTCAAAACCAAAAAACTGCATAGAAAACTCCTCCCCACGGAGACACAACTTGTTTCTACTGTATTTTCTAAAATACTTCTTGCTCACAAAATTTGAAAACGGAAATATTTAGAGAAGAAGACCACAAAACGACCTGCATTTGCAGATTTGCCGGCACTTTCCCGTATAAGTTGTAATTTGACAAATATTCAAAACCAAAAAACTGCATAGAAAACTCCTCCCCACGGAGACACAACTTGTTTCTACTGTATTTTCTAAAATACTTCTTGCTCACAAAATTTGAAAACGGAAATATTTAGAGAAGAAGACCACAAAACGACCTGCATTTGCAGATTTGCCGGCACTTTCCCGTATAAGTTGTAATTTGACAAATATTCAAAACCAAAAAACTGCATAGAAAACTCCTCCCCACGGAGACACAACTTGTTTCTACTGTATTTTCTAAAATACTTCTTGCTCACAAAATTTGAAAACGGATATGTTTAGAGAAGAAGACCGCAAAACGACCTGCATTTGCAGATTTGCCGGCACTTTCCCGTATAAGTTGTAATTTGACAAATATTCAAAACCAAAAAACTGCATAGAAAACTCCTCCCCACGGAGACACAACTTGTTTCTACTGTATTTTCTAAAATACTTCTTGCTCACAAAATTTGAAAACGGATATGTTTAGAGAAGAAGACCACAAAACAACCTGCATCTGCAGATTTGCCGGCACTTTCCCGTATAAGTTGTAATTTGACAAATATTCAAAACCAAAAAACTGCATAGAAAACTCCTCCCCACGGAGACACAACTTGTTTCTACTGTATTTTCTAAAATACTTCTTGCTCACAAAATTTGAAAACGGAAATATTTAGAGAAGAAGACCACAAAACAACCTGCATCTGCAGATTTGCCGGCACTTTCCCGTATAAGTTGTAATTTGACAAATATTCAAAACCAAAAAACTGCATAGAAAACTCCTCCCCACGGAGACACAACTTGTTTCTACTGTATTTTCTAAAATACTTCTTCCTCACAAAATTTGAAAACGGATATGTTTAGAGAAGAAGACCACAAAACGACCTGCATCTGCAGATTTGCCGGCACTTTCCCGTATAAGTTGTAATTTGACAAATATTCAAAACCAAAAAACTGCATAGAAAACTCCTCCCCACGGAGACACAACTTGTTTCTACTGTATTTTCTAAAATACTTCTTGCTCACAAAATTTGAAAACGGATATGTTTAGAGAAGAAGACCACAAAACGACCTGCATCTGCAGATTTGCCGGCACTTTCCCGTATAAGTTGTAATTTGACAAATATTCAAAACCAAAAAACTGCATAGAAAACTCCTCCCCACGGAGACACAACTTGTTTCTACTGTATTTTCTAAAATACTTCTTGCTCACAAAATTTGAAAACGGATATGTTTAGAGAAGAAGACCACAAAACGACCTGCATTTGCAGATTTGCCGGCACTTTCCCGTATAAGTTGTAATTTGACAAATATTCAAAACCAAAAAACTGCATAGAAAACTCCTCCCCACGGAGACACAACTTGTTTCTACTGTATTTTCTAAAATACTTCTTGCTCACAAAATTTGAAAACGGAAATATTTAGAGAAGAAGACCACAAAACGACCTGCATTTGCAGATTTGCCGGCACTTTCCCGTATAAGTTGTAATTTGACAAATATTCAAAACCAAAAAACTGCATAGAAAACTCCTCCCCACGGAGACACAACTTGTTTCTACTGTATTTTCTAAAATACTTCTTGCTCACAAAATTTGAAAACGGATATGTTTAGAGAAGAAGACCACAAAACAACCTGCATCTGCAGATTTGCCGGCACTTTCCCGTATAAGTTGTAATTTGACAAATATTCAAAACCAAAAAACTGCATAGAAAACTCCTCCCCACGGAGACACAACTTGTTTCTACTGTATTTTCTAAAATACTTCTTGCTCACAAAATTTGAAAACGGAAATATTTAGAGAAGAAGACCACAAAACGACCTGCATTTGCAGATTTGCCGGCACTTTCCCGTATAAATTGTAATTTGACAAATATTCAAAACCAAAAAACTGCATAGAAAACTCCTCCCCACGGAGACACAACTTGTTTCTACTGTATTTTCTAAAATACTTCTTCCTCACAAAATTTGAAAACGGATATGTTTAGAGAAGAAGACCACAAAACGACCTGCATCTGCAGATTTGCCGGCACTTTCCCGTATAAGTTGTAATTTGACAAATATTCAAAACCAAAAAACTGCATAGAAAACTCCTCCCCACGGAGACACAACTTGTTTCTACTGTATTTTCTAAAATACTTCTTCCTCACAAAATTTGAAAACGGATATGTTTAGAGAAGAAGACCACAAAACGACCTGCATCTGCAGATTTGCCGGCACTTTCCCGTATAAGTTGTAATTTGACAAATATTCAAAACCAAAAAACTGCATAGAAAACTCCTCCCCACGGAGACACAACTTGTTTCTACTGTATTTTCTAAAATACTTCTTGCTCACAAAATTTGAAAACGGATATGTTTAGAGAAGAAGACCACAAAACGACCTGCATTTGCAGATTTGCCGGCACTTTCCCGTATAAGTTGTAATTTGACAAATATTCAAAACCAAAAAACTGCATAGAAAACTCCTCCCCACGGAGACACAACTTGTTTCTACTGTATTTTCTAAAATACTTCTTGCTCACAAAATTTGAAAACGGATATGTTTAGAGAAGAAGACCACAAAACGACCTGCATTTGCAGATTTGCCGGCACTTTCCCGTATAAGTTGTAATTTGACAAATATTCAAAACCAAAAAACTGCATAGAAAACTCCTCCCCACGGAGACACAACTTGTTTCTACTGTATTTTCTAAAATACTTCTTGCTCACAAAATTTGAAAACGGATATGTTTAGAGAAGAAGACCACAAAACGACCTGCATTTGCAGATTTGCCGGCACTTTCCCGTATAAGTTGTAATTTTATTTATAAATTAAATTAAATAAATATGTGTTGATTACATGAAACATATAATTACAGATTGAATTTTGTGTGCCAGAGACTCGCGTGTTGCAGAAACCAGTTCTTATGTACATATATAAGAAATATTTTATGTTTATTTGGGTCTTCTCTGAAAAATTTCTGTATATAACATTTGTCAGATAAATCTTTATTAGGCATAAAATGATTTTCTTAAATAAACCACCAAAATTATTTATACCAAAAACCAGTTGCATAACCACCCTTAGTCATGGTAACACAAAAAGGGGTTAGATTAGAATAGACACGCGTTGCAGCTCTCTAGTGCATATAGCACATTAGTTACACTTTCACATATTTAGATACTCTTCTGAAAGGTCATTATCCACAAAACAATTGCAAATTTCAATCAGAAAGCCAACCGAATGAACTATTTATTTAACACAAATTGACCCAAATACGGATGGAATTTAACCTAAAACATTATAAGTCAAACCACGTGCAGTTTAATAACAAATAACTTAAAATAATTACATGGCAACTCCTTAATATGCCAAAAAAAAGCAGCACTTGTAGTAAATGATTAACAAGAAAGTTCGAACACAATTTCCTTCAGCACAAAATAAAATAATTCAAAATAAAAAATGCTAAATAATTGTGAAAATCGTAAATGTTAAAGTTGACCTCAATTAGGAGTCAAGAAAAAAACTGTTAGAAAGTTAAAACCAATGAAATTAGTATTATAATCACAGTTAGGAAAAGCAGGCCATGTACAGAACTAAATCGCACGTCATAAAATATTGAGGATTTTCATTTCATTTATTATTATTATTTTTTTTTTTTTTTTTGCTAGTATAAAAGAATATCTTAAAGCACTTTTGAGTTGAGGTTTAATATTGCGTGTGTTACTTGCAGCGCTTTTTCTACTAAGAGGTCGTAGACTAATAGGCAGGGGTGGTTCTTGTTGTAAAAAAAAAAAATTGTCCAGTTTATATGTCTGCACTACAGTTTTTAGTACTTTTCATGTAGTTTTTTGGTTAGGGTTTTTTTCTGTGTTAGATAGGGGTTAAACTTGTTTGTGGTTTTAACACAAATTGTGTTGACTCATAGGAATTAAAGTTAATTCTTAATTTCGAATGGTTTTTATTTATTTTCTTTCTTTAGAAAACAAAATAATTTTTTATTTAAATGTTGATGTATGTATGTAGACAATAGTTTTTGTTTTCTACGGCTATGACTTTAATGAACTGCCAGTGATTTAAGCCAAATGTGCCCAATTGAGCACTGCGAGCCCGTGATAGTCCGCACTAAACATTCAAGTAACTGACAACTGTTAATAATTTTATCAGGCTTGACTTCGAGTTTTCTTCCTCAAAATGAAAAAACAAATTTTTTGTGTAATCAACATTTTTAAAGCAAACAAGAAAAGTAAAGTTGAAGACGTCCTGGCTGGGGTACATATCGAGGCTGTTCCAGGACCACCACTTCGCACATCAACACCCATGCTGCTTCAAAGCCAGGCCATGACCAATTGTATATTGTTTTTAAGCAGGAGCGCATAGCTATCCTACTACCTGACCTCTTCATTACTGACTGTCTATATTTAATCTTAGTTCTTTGTGTTTTTTGGTACAGAAACCCCTTTGTATTCGAAGCAAATATTGCGGAGAAAAAAAATATTGGGGAGAACAATTTTTGTAGATGGATTGCACGTTTGACGACCCCACACCACGTCTAACAAAGGGACTCCTGTACAAAAAAAGAAAAAATGAAAATTCACCAATAATTTTTTCTCCCCTATATTGTTTTCGAATACAACGATTCCGTTTCACGCCTCCTTAGAGAAATGCCATACAAAAAAAAATGAAAACCAAACGCCTCGAAAATGAGTTTTTCGCTATGTCGTTTTTTTTTTTCTTCATGCCAAAAGCTATCGAATAATCTATGGAACAATATCTATTGCTAAATCAATCCACCCTAATATACATACATACAAAGTAGTTAATTTCCAAACTTTTCCGAACATTTTCGCACTGAAAGTTTTACATAAAGAAAGTCATGCTGTGAGTAAAACGGAAACTAGTAAGGAGAAAAATATGGAGTATCATGCTTAAGGTTTTATTTTTCATTACTTTCTTTGCCCACCACTGCTCACATGGTGTTTTCAAAACATTTATCAATGACCACTAAACAGTAGAAATCTAAATGTATAACAAATCAATTATTAGGGGGCTAGAAAAATAGTTGGCATTGAAAAGCTACACATAATTTTGGTATATGTTTTAATGGACTTCAGTTCATTTGCAATTATTTCCATGAATTATATCTATTAGTCCTTATCATACGAACATCAAATATGACAAATCCTGATAACATGTATCTTAAAGACACATTACAAATGCGTGAACCTGTCACAGAAATTTTCCGTGATGGTCTGCATCACGAGTTTTCAATGCGATCGATTTTGTTTTTGAGTTAAATGCACTGGAATATTGTGCAAATCAACACAACCATGTTCTAGTGTATTTTTAGACATAGTAATATTTAGTAATATTGCGTAAATAAACACACAAAAATAATATTGTTACTGAAAAGAGCAAAGTGAAGTAAAAATACACAATAAAAGTGAATTAGATTTATTTTTGTATTATCACATACATAATTTTCTAAATCGATGATAAAATCTGGTGATTTCATTCCGAGGAAGTTAATCAATTTTAATCTTCTAAATAAGCTTTTTCGTAATTCAAACAACTTTGTATTGAAATGGATTTGTGTAACAGACCTGAAATTTGTCAATTATAATATTATCGTTGCTAAAACCTATTGGCTCTTTTTAACTCAACATATATTTTCGAAAAGCTTTTGTTTCAACCCAAAAATTCCTTTAGAGATATGCATTCAAACTATATATTTCCTGATTCCCTTGCGAATAAAAAATTTTGACTGGTCTGGTATATAAATAAATAAATAAATTAACAAATAAATAAATAGATTAATAAATAAATAAATAAATACATAAATCAATAAATAAATAGATAAATAAATAGATAAATAAATAAATTTATTTGGTTTAATAATTGAGCTTCAGGTCACTTTATTTTCAATAAATATACTTTCTATTTATTGTTAAATTATTCAATATTTCGATACACCTTTGTGTATCTTCTTTAAACCAAATAAAGTTAAATAAAAAAAAAGGTCGAAGAACGAGTATCCAGAATAGATAGATAAATAAATAAATAAATAAATCAATAGATAAATAAATAAATAAATAAATAAATAAGTAAATAAATATATAAATAAATAAATAAGTAAATAATTAAGAATATAAATAAATAAATAAATAGATAGATAAAACAATAAATAAATAAATAAATAAATAAATAAATAAATATATAAATAAATAAATAAGTAAATAAATAAATAACTAAATAAATAACTAAATAAATAAATAAGTAACTAAATAAAGAAATAAATGAATAGATAAATAAATAAGTGAACAAATAAATAAATAAATAAATAAACAAATAAACAAATAAATAAATAAACAAATAAACAATTAAATAAATAAATAAATAAATGAATAAATAAATAAAAAAATAAATAAATAACTAAGTAAATAAATAAATAACTAAATAAATAAATAAATAAATAAATAACTAAATAAATAAATAAGTAACTAAATAAATAAATGAATAGATAAATAAATAAATAAATAAACAAACAAATAAATAAAAAATAAATAAATAAATAATTAAATAAACAAATAAATAAGTAAATATATAACACAAATCAATGACGTTATCTGTTGTTTTTAAATACCACAAATAATACAGCTATTGTAAAAATGCCACAATTTCTCATATTTTCAAAAAGTATTTCCTAACGAATTTCACCTCTGTCCACTGTATATCCTGACAATTCAAAACTTATACTTAATCCCAATACAAACACAGGTATTTCTTAATCTAAATAACGCCAGTAATGTTTTTCTTTTGCTTTCTTAAGCATTATGTTAATACATGCTTACACACACACGCACACACGCACACACACACTCCACGTATTTGTAAATGAGCATTTGAAAATGAGTGGTTGAAAGGACTTTCGACCAAGTTGTGGACAAAACAAAGTTTAGTCGTTGAATAAAAGTTAGCCAACGTGGTTTTATTAAGAGAAAACAAGCAAGAAATAAGTACAAAAGTAAACCTGAACATATCACTGCTGTTAAACGGGAGAGAAAAAAAAAAACATTAATACTTAAGGAATTTTCAAATAGTATCTAATGTGTATTTTAAAGTGTCTTTGGCCCTTAATAAGGACAATTGCAACCCATAACAAATGCAGAACTTATGAAAAACATATCGCTACACATTCCTGCTGCACGAATGTGGGCATAACCAGACAGTGTGAAAAATCACCCTAAAACATACAGATGTTTGTGTGTATTTATAGACATACATACATATATTTAACATACATTTTCTACGTAATAAGACAACTTATTCTACAGTAACAATTATCATTTGAAGTGTGATACATTTTCAAATATGACAATTAATTGTGTCCAATTTATACAGAGTACTGTAAATGTGTTTTATGCGTGTAAGGAATATTTGTGGGAAAAATTGACAAACACACGACCGGCTTTTATTGAAAATATTAAAACTTTTTTACAATTCTATTGTTGTTTGTGCTGTCATTATTATAAACGCAAAAAATCGATTGATGATGTTGAATTAAATAATAAAAGAAATCATTTAAAAGCTAATTATAGCGAAGAGTGTGAGATTTTAGAAATGAAAGAGCCTGCTAATACGCCCGTTTTATCTTTAGAAGCAATTGATGAAATGTAAGTGTAAAATTGTTGAATTGTTCGCTTAGAAATAATAAACATATGTATGTATGTATGTATATAAAAACTTGCACAACCCGTTAGTTAAAATTATGTTGCACCACCAAAGGTTTTTGGAAAATGAAATTTTAATCACCATTCAAACCTAAACCTAAATAAATGTTAGAAATTATTGCAGTTCCAACAGAGAAAAGGATCAATTATACAAAAGATATGGACGGATTAGCTCAAAATTGTAGGCATGTAGAATCACGAAAGTCTTTGCACATTACAAAAGTTAATTTATAATAGAATTTTTAGAATATTAAACAGCAGCAAAAGCGCGAAGACCAAAAAGATTTTTTAAAGAAATTCGGAGATTCGGAAGAAGGAGAGCAGCACACAAAAATTTCCGAATCTTTGCGTTTGCAATAATAGCGTTTTTGTAACAGTTTAAGGATTTTATAGAACTACTCTAACAAAATTTTTTGGCGTTTGGAAATTTTTAGCCAGTTTTAAAGTTTGTAGACGATGTTGTGCTCGTTCCAACTTCTTATATATTAAAAAAAAAAACGTTAAAGTTTCTTATCTCGGTTATCTTGGTGGCTAAAAGTCTTAGGCAAGTCCCAAGGGGTTGCAGCATATCCTGAGGGACCTGCTGAAACCCCCTACCGAGGGGCAGTTCGGTAGTACGGGGATCGCAACCCCGGGATGACTCTACGAAGTCTTCTCCCGAACATAGGTTGAGAAGCTTGATTGGCTGAAACGTACACTACCGACGTAGGGTCGGTGAAAGAACTGATGTTCTTAGGAATTTCGGGCTACCAACTGTAGTAGTGATTTTTTATGCCGCTCAGGAAATTACGTTACAGCAAAGATTAGACAGCTCAAACTCCCCAGCAAAACGTTTTGTCATGGGCCAAGAACAGCACCAAAAAAATGTCCACCCAAGCAGTGAGACCAAATGTTCGGGGCCGGTGGTTTAACGTCAGAATTACACCACGTGGCTTGATCCACCGTCAGGTTAGGGCTTCTAGCTAATTATTGACGTAAATCATTGCATATCTGGCCATTTAATATTTCAAAAACTATTTTTCACATTTCGCAAATGTTTGCATCTTTTTATAGACTCTCATAGTCTTGGCAACCATTTAATGCATATTTTCGGATTTGTACATTATTTTCCTGTTTTAAGTTGCATTTTATGCAACTGTCTATGTTTTGAATATTCTTAGCAAATTTTTGCGCTTTTGCAACTATTTTTGAAAACTAAAAGAACGATTGCGAGGTGTTTTATTTTTAGTCTAGCTTACAAACCCTTTCAAAAAGGGGACTTCTGACCGCCCGAATTGCAAAAAAAAAGTAGTGAACGGTAACGCTGCTTGTGTATGTTCAACAACTTGTTTTTCATTTTCTTCTATTGCAATGAAGTATATTTAGTGAATTCTGCTCAATTTATTGTGCAATTTAGTACTAATTGCTCAGCACTTGATTGAGGGGTTAACTGCGTAAAATGTCTAATTAGGCAACTAGAATTTGTGTCTGCACTAGGTGTTAGCCTAGTTAAAATGTTTTGTTCCTCCCAGTTTGTATAACATGTATATTGAATATTATGTATGTATGTACATGTACACAATTACATGTATAAAATGATTTTTTATGTACATACATATGTATGCGAGTATATTTGGTTACTAATTATTTAGTCAATTTAGTACTGATTGCTCAATTAAATAATTGTATTATAGTGTCATAAATTGAATTAAGTGAAGGCCTTAATTGCATTAAGTTCCTAATTGTGCAGTTATAATGTATATAAGCCTGAAATATGTATTAGTTTAATTAAAATATTTTACATTTCTACTTGAACAAACGATATCATATTGAATATAAAATACATAATATAATATTCTACATAATATAAAATTGTCTTTATGTACGAAGGTATTACAGGAAGTTAAACAACGAAATTATATCGATAAATTTATCGTTTTGAGCGAAATTCGTCATTCGCACCAGTTGTGTTGCTGGCAGCATAAAATTGTACTCCTTTGGATGTATGGGTAATATGAATATTAAACATTACGTGAGATTTTCTGTTTGTTTGTGGAAACTGTTTTTAACTACTACTACATATAATCAGCTCAATTCTTTTATTTCACTCACTTTGATTTAATAAAAATGTAGCTTCACAAATTTTTTTTTTAATTTCATGCACATTTGTAAAAATTTATATTTTTGACGAAACTTACATGTGCTCACATGCATGGAGGTATGTAGATATACATATGTTCATTAAATGAAATCATGCAGGCTTGTGTACATAGTTTTCGACATGATTTGAACTGAATATACTTTTTACTTTATCCATTTAAGCATTTTCCATACTTGTACAAGAACTGAATGTCCTCGTTAGTGTCCAGTTTTCTTATTTTATTTGCTCTTGTCAAATAATTGTTTACCTTAGATAAAGTTTTCTGTTTACCTCTTATGAAAATAACTTTCGTTATGTTTGTTCCGCACTACTCAAGTTCTTTATTTAGACATAAGCCCAATAAAATAAATTATCACGTGTGCATATACATACATATATACTTATATATGTATATGTATATACACATAGATATTAATGTATAACGTAAACGGAATACGTAGAGAATGTTATTTTGAATCGCGGTAAATGTTTGAAAAAAGTCATTAAATTGATTTGTTAGCATTAATACAAAATCAAGTACCTGCTACAATGTCTGCATAAGCGATTTCCTATGAAATATTACGAGTCCATAAATATCACGAAACTTTCTTTAGCTGATAATTCAACTCGGCCAGACTTAACCTCTTGTAGGTACTTTAACTGAAAACAGAAAGCAAATACGTTTTGCAATGATAATTTATGATGTTTCCACAATACAAGAAAATAACTTGCCTAAAAAAGTATATATGTACATATGTATGTAAATAGTTTATTGCAACAACATCATATACATACATACATATGTATATGAAAAATAAATTGAAAAGCTCCAAAAGATTTCATTTGGTGGAAAACTTTTTAGTTTTTGCGGTGGAGTCTAAATTTAAATAATTACAAAATTATCTACTCAGACCTGCTCTGAGAATCATCGCAGCTGAGATCACACGATCTCTGCAGCTGGATTTTGTAGCTTTTAGAACGATAATCGTATTGAAAAACTAATTTCTGCGGCTTCAGATAATTTATTTATAAAAAAATGTATTAACAAAATTATTCAATATATCGCTAACAGTTTGTTACAATCTTCGGGATAATATTATCCTGAAGAATAATATTATACTGAAGATGCTAACAAACTGCTAGCGAAATATTGAATAATATTGTCAATAAATTTTTTATAAAACAAAAACGATCTGAAGCTGCAGAAATTTGTTTTTCAAAAATTAAGAAGTGAGAACAATCATGAATTTCTCTCAATAATACACAAAAAAGCACAAAAGTATGGGAACACCAAAAACCACATTTCTATTCCAAAAACTAACATATCACTTCCTTACGCAGTCATATCTCGAAAAAAGTCAAATCCAACAAATTGGGTTTTAAGTATTTTTATCACAACTTCGTTTTAAGTTTGATCCAGTTGAACTCTTTTGTTTATTATCGTTTACTTTTTGCAACAGCTGCTTGTTTAGTTACTTAAACAAACTAGCCCGAAGGAAAAGTGCGGGCTGTTTCGTGCAAGAAGAACAAGAATATTTTTCACTCAAAAGCTCTCTCATTTGCCCGAACTTTGAGTACGGGAAGAGTTTTCGTGCAAATTGCAATCCCGTGATCTCCCAACCTGGAGTACGAGAACAAACTTAATATTAACAAAAATACATCTGTTTACCATCGTTACAATTATATAACAGAATAATACAATTGTTGCTGCAAGCGATGAAACATGTGGAAAAACATTACGATTATCGGATCGTTAAAAGTTACAAAATCATTCTACTGGAGACAAATCACATCGTAAAACTGCCTTTATGTTGCTATCTTGCCACTTTTCTAGTCCGCTCCTAATATAATATTTTGTCTACTGGATGTAATGGCTTTTTAAATTTTTGCAAACACATGATTTCAAAAGACGTGATCTGCAAAACAGCTCCGTAAGTCATTTACATAGTGTGTAAATTTCTCCATTCTTATAAAATAAGTATTAAACAAATTTTTTTTTTATTAATTTCTTATAAATTCAAACACTCAATTCACACCTTTCATTTTCGACGTCATTTTTGTTTGGCAGCGAAAGGATTAATAAAATAGAAACGATTTCTGCTTTCATGATTTTTTTGTTTTTTCGTTTTATTCTTATTTGCAATTTTATTATTACATATTTTTTCTATAGGCCTTATTATTTGTTTTCTGGCTGTTTCAGCCATCTACATATGTATGTATATGCAATTAGTAAGGAGTATTTTTAGACCTACAATGATAAACTTCGATAGCCTTTTTTTAGCAAATAAATAATTAAATTTATTTTTTAATATGAACTTAATTATTTATTTGCTTTAAGAGCCAATTGAAATGTATTAATTCAGGTCCAAAAATGAACTTTTTCAAAAAATACAGCAAATATTTTTTGAAAAGGTTCATTTTTGGACCTGAAATAATTTATTTTTTAATATTATATTTTATTTGAATTTTTCTGTTGAGGTATTCACATCGATGTTTTTATACATGCGGGAAGGAGATAAACTTTTTACCTGTGAATTTTTTAATAACATCAAAGAAAAAAGACATATCCTAAAATATCATTGTACAAATGTAACATTATTTTGAAAGCAACTTTAAAACAGAATAAAAATTAGTCATTACTGAAAAATAGTGGTATAATTTTGGGTGATATTTTAATTTGTTGTTAGTTGCATGAATTTGATTTTATAATTCTGTGAAATTCTCTGATATACAAAGATAACAGCACTTATGTAATTAATTGTGTTAATATTTTAGAACAGCCATAATGCAAAGACGTACCAAATGCATTAATATTTCATAAATTTAACTAACTTGTCACGTGGCGTCAAAACAAAAAGTGATCACATTTAGTTAAAGGTACGCTTGCGAAACGAAACGAAAAAAAAAAATTAAACGACACAAATTATTAAAGTCCAATGAACTCAATATAAAAACATACACAAAAGTGCATGTGTATGTAAAAAGAATTAATAATATAAATTGCAGACAAATTTCACAATAATACTTATTTCACTGTATTCGTTTACACAGACGACGTGCAAATATGCATACTCACACATAAATACACATGTTTGTAGGTAGACTTTATATTTACTTTCTATAAAATTACATTTAAATGGGACGCTTAAATTATAATAGTTGTCACGTGAGCTTCAATGTATTTTTAGTGCCTATCATATGCTTAAAAATTTTCTAGTTTATTATTTGCATACGTACATATGTATGTATGTATGCATTTGGAATAGAAAAAAAATTTTTTTTTTCATGACACTTTGCGCTTGGAATAAGGACATGTGTTATTGTCCTCAATCAAATTGTGATTACTGATTACTTACAAATTTATATGGCGTAAACAGGAGTTGAAATTCATGGATAATACATTGAATTTTTACCTCTTAATAAAAACGGTTTTGCGGATTCTTTAATTGCAAATGAAAATAAAACACACCCAGCTAATACAGCAATTTCAGTTCAGTTCAACATTACTAGAATACTTGTAACACCGTTACTGCTGTAAAACCCAGACTGCTTTATAAGCTTTAAGTTTGCGGTAGCACAAGACAAGACAATAGTGATCCCAAACTAAACCCAGACTAAACTTCCAGAAATTTCCAAGTCGAGAACCATCTAAAATGCCTAATGCTCGTACTAATGACTTGTACGCCGTGACGTGGACATTGATTGCTATCAAATTAATCTTGAAAATTCTGAAACAAGAACCTTTGTGCTAAAGCTTAAGAACACCCTTGAGACCAATCGGCGTTATTTAAATGATATGCGATACATTAGTATAGTGTTTTCCTTCGTTAAGATGTCGTTTATGGAAGCACTCATCAATCACTTGTATGGGCAGAAACCTTAACACACTACTGGCTAAAATTTGTAACAATATTTTAAAAAATATTAGTTTTATAGTGAACTATATGATTTACTATTGTTAATATTTTAAAAAAAAATAAACTTTAAATAATATGTCTGATGCCGTTCACTAGAGTACAGACGGGTGACTCATCTAGAGAAATGTTATGAAAACTAAGAGGTTCTGAAAATCACGTTACTCGAAACCACGTAATTTATAAAATTAGTCAATACCAAGAAGCTGAGTTAAAGCAGATTTTTTTTTATTTTTCTAATAAACCAAAAAGTTTAGCATTGTTTTCTGTCTAAAGTTTTCAGCATGTTTACATGCCGCCAACATTTCGTTGGCGGCATTCCACCAACTCGTCAGTAAACTTGAAAACACTTGTGACAAGCTGGTCGACGCTAATGAAATGCTAAAATTTAAGAAGACAGTTAACAGCTTTAAACGTTTTTTGAAAGTTTCATCTGGCTTTAATGTTATGACGTTTAAAACGTTATCTATAACTTAGTTTATAATACACAATTTTATATTGTTGTAGTAACGCTATATACAAATCATGTGATTTGGAAACACGAAAATTTTTCAAAAGTTTTATTTTGAGTACTCCTCGAAATCTTTTCGATAATCACATACTTAATTATATATAAACTTCTTTATACAAATATTTTTCTTTTAGCAACAAATCTTCCCAAACGCCTAACGGAAATGTAAATCACACTGAACCAACGGAAACTGAAGCAGAAGCGAAGGGAGTGGAAAATGATCAATCAAATAAAACTCCAACACCGTCAGTGATATCAACCACCTACTCTCTTAAATCCACAGCGTCTGCTCAATCTAGTAATGAAAGTAAAAGTCTTAAGTCCAACTTCCCAGAGAAGGATGGTGAAAAGCTCGTTCTAAAAACTCATAATAATGATGCCACCTCAGAGATGACAACAGCCCATAGTAATGATGAAAACTTAAGCAAAGAAACAAATGATTTTGTCACATCCCCACTGACAACAATTGAAGGTAGATTAACAGAGGCAGCTGAAACGAATGAAGTAAACAGTGAATCTCCGTCAAAGTGGAGAACTGGCGAGGACGTTTTACAAGTGGTAGATGTTATCGATGATCAGAAGATCGAAGAAGAAATTGAAGTGAAAGAGGAAAACATTAAACTTAATGGCAGTTTAACAAGTTTGCAGAGTAAAACGGAAAGTATTAAAACTCAACTGGAAGATACACCACCAGTACTATCGAGATCACAATCTGGAAAATCACTGGTTATAGAAGAGGATATACAAGATAATGCGAGTTTTGTAGTGGTTGAAGATATAGAGGAAGTGCCAGATAATAGCACTCACAATGATAGCGCTCCCTGCTCGAAACCGACTTCAGCCAAATCGACAACTCCCAGTTGTAGATCTCATAGTCCTACAATAGAAGAAATCAAGGCCTTGTCACGTAAGAATTCTATGGTGAAATCCATGGAATCGCTGTGTGAAAGGCCCAGCTCTAAACACGAATACTTGGACAACACCACCGAAACTAGTTCCCAATCAAGTGCCCAATTGAACAGTAGTACCGCCTCCTCTTCATTGCCTTTGAAGCTGCTTACACCATTAAAGCAAAAATCGAAGACGACCCATTTTCTTAAAAGCCATCGAAGAGTTTCGCCTGTAAAGCAATCAATTAAAATGGTGCAGGCTGAACTTTTTCCAAGCACTTTGCAGCGCTTTGAGAAGCCGCGTGAGGCTTTAATGAAAACATTTGACCAGCTGGACTCTACAAACTGGGAGGTGATCATGTTAGGACTCAAAAATATGGTGCGACTTATGAGATATCATCCCGAAAATTTAGACCTACAAATGCATATGGTATGCATACAGTTGACCCGATCTGTGCGAAATCTTAGGTCGCAGGTAGCCAGAGCAGCATGTACAGCAGCTACAGAATTGTTCACACTGAAATCACGTTATTTGGAACAAGAATGCGATGATTTGGTGTGTGCTCTTTTACATCGCACAGCAGACACGAATCGTTTCATACGAGCCGATGCAACTCGAGCACTGGAATCAATGTGTGATAACCTAACGCCTTCAAAAATCTTAAATATATTAACCAACAAGGGTGCAGTACATCCAAATGCTTTGGTACGTACGACCACAGCAAAATTGCTGAACCGTTTGGTAGAACGTTTAAGCTGTGAAAAGATCTATACTATGCCTCGCGACCAGCGTGATAAATTTTTTGTTACTGGTGCAAATCTTTTACTCGAAGGCAGTTTAGACACTCGCAACTACGCAAAGTCCTTATTCAAGTTACTCTCGAGTCATCCAAATTATACACGACTCTTAATTGAGGTTATACCACCAAGGACATATCGCAACATTGAGAAAACG
Organism: Sturmia bella; assembly: GCA_963662145.1. Taxonomy (NCBI): domain Eukaryota; kingdom Metazoa; phylum Arthropoda; class Insecta; order Diptera; family Tachinidae; genus Sturmia; species Sturmia bella. The sequence goes on along the minus strand of OY759171.1, from coordinate 11,982,573 downwards.
CTAAGAAGTATACACTAAACACGGTGGTAGAAATCTAATTTATTATTAATTATATACATATACAAGTTTTAGTTTAGAAAATATTGTGAAAATAATAACATTACAGCTACATGTGTATGTGTTTATTTAATAACAAAAAGCGAAAAAAACGAAAAGTTCATAGAACTTCAATTTAATATTTAGTTCAGTTTTTCGTTAAATTATTTATGTACATAAATTATGAATATGTTTCAAACATGCAGTCTTTTATTAACTCACTTTATGTTTATTATTAGTCTAATAAGATTTAATAAATCCTTTAAGAAACATGCTCATTAATTACGTATGTTGTCTAAAAATTATAATTCTAAAAAGTCTTTTCTGTCTTGACATCTTACTCCGGTTCAATAATATTCAAAAGAAAATAAATGTGAGTTTTGAAATCTGTGAAGCAAGAGATAAAAATTTCGCTGATTAGAAATGAAATGCCAAACTCAAAATTAAACTTAACACTTGCAACTGTTAATCATTTTAACAGGTTTGAGTTCCATATTTATTTCCTCAAAATTGAGGAAGATTTTTTTCGTGATAAAACTGGGGAACATTTTTCAAGAAGACCAGAAAAATTGAGGTACATACATACTATAGCTGTTTTACGACCACCACGTCGCTCATCAGCACCCAAATTTGCTCTGAACCCAGGCCATGACTAACATGTATACTTTTTTAAAAATGTTGATCACTCCAGTTTTATCCCCAAAAACTATTTCTTAGGCCCCGATTATGGTTTACAACAGTTGTTTATTTAATGGTGTATTTGTTAAAAAGCGATTATGGTTTACAAATGTTGTAGCAAGTGTTGTCAAAAACTTACAACACATAATAAGATGTTGTCGAAAACTTAGGACACCTAATGAACTATTGTCTTGTTGATGTAACAAGCTAGATATAATAAGTTGTGCACCGATTTTAGTCATTTATGGCTTTTTTTTTTTTGCTTGAAGCTTTATTTGTTATGAATGTGTGAAAATTCGTCAGCATAACTTTATTTTTAGATTTTTTATTTTTAGATAGAACAAAACATTTCAAACTTTTGCAAAAACTTAAATTTTTTTCTTCGAAAAAAATTTTTATTTTCTAAACTACTAAGCTGATTAAAAACACTTTTACACTTATTAAAAGGTAATTTTGTTGCGGAATTTCGGTTTTTAGACTTTTTTCAATATTATAAACCGTTTTTGAGTTAAGGGAATATACATATATTGTTCTACCTCCTCCATTTTTAAGATAACCGTATATCTCAAAAGCAAGAGCTAACCTAAAAAAAAACGGTTAGCACCACTGAATTCAGCGCACCCAAATTAGGTTTAGTCAATGGGTGCCCCGTCTGTCGGAAAAAAAAGTTTCAAAATCAAGCACAGTGTTTATTTTAGAAAAGGCCACAAGATTGGCTAAATTTAAATGTTTATCGTTATTTTGATTCGAAATAATTTTCAAATATACAATCAACTATTTAAGGCCATATTCATAATAATTATTGTAAGTTTATTAAGCTCTTATTTGATGTATTTCTACGAAATATTTGTCAAATAAACGTGTAATAAACCTTCAATAGTTTTTATGAATGTTTGCTGGCTGGCATACTGCAAAGAATTATTGAAAACAATTATTGATTGCCTGGGGTATTAAAGTTTTTATATGTGTATTCTAATAGAATTCTTCTTTTCAATTTTACCTTATGAAAAACAGAAAGATTTTAAAGTTCCTGAGATGTATTGTATTATTAACAAGAATTTTGTTACGTCTGACATTCTCATCGTTATTTCAATGCTAATGATAAGTTTTGGAGACTGATGTATAAATGATTCTAATGACAAAACAGTTTGCTATCTTCTATTTTTACCACCAGACCTTTGATCGGAACGACGATTGCTGCCGTTATTATAGTGGCGTCTTTTATTGTAATCTCTTTCTCTTTCACGATTACGATAATCTCCGCTGTCACTTTTTCTTTGGTAGGGACTGGCATTTGTATGTGGTCTTCTTTGGCCTGATGAATGCTTTGATATGTTCTCGTCATAATCATAATTACTGAAATTTGGTGAATAATCGGCCAAAAAAGCATTATGAAAGGGATTTTGCGGCGGGATGTCTCTAAATGGCGTAAAATTTCCACCTCTTAGCGATGAATTATCATAAACAGAGCGGTTATTAATGCTGGCCGGTGAATTATAGGTTTTGATTGGTGAAGGTTGCGTGTTTCCTTGTTGCTTAATAGTAAGCATTTTTCGGTACAATGACAGACCTTGATACAAATGCATTGCATAGGGCACTGTTGATTTGTGCACGTAAGTTATGAAGCCAAATGTTCGCTGTCTTCCGTTCTGATCCTTTGGGATTCTAGTACTCTCAATGGGACCTGCTTGCAAAAAAACTTCGTGTAGTAATTCCTCCGTTACTCTTTCATCAAGATTCGCACAAAATAAGGTTCTGTGCTCTTCTCCATCGTCAGATTCATCACTATCATTATTAGAATCGTGTAGATTTTCTCTGGTCATTAACATCATCAAAAATATTTTATCAACATAAACACGAAATTTTTCCCACAAAAAATGTAAATTATTTATTTCTATATCAAGCGATATATACAGAAGCTGAATGATGCCATCGAGCAGAACCCATATACGAACCCTGCCACATAATATGAAATTAGTAGAGATGCCAGAACTTGAGTTGATTTTAATGTACCATTAAAATCGTATAATGTTATGCACTACAGTACATAGATAAAGCGCGTTATCATAACCTTCAGGCCTACCAAAAAAAAAAAAAAAAATCGTGCTAGTCGTTTATTAATAAGGTAATAAACATATTTATAGTGCTTATAGCAAATATTATATTAATTTTCGAATATCAGATATGATTATCTTTCCAAGAAAACACTTATATTTATATGAGTGAAGATAGTTATTTAAATTATTCGAGTTTAAGTTTTTTTTTAATTAATCATAAACACAAAGTAATTTAATTGAATAAATAAATTAAGATCTTTTTTATAATTTTTTTTTAGTTTTTTTTTAAAAAGATCTTAAGCCTTAAAATGAAATTAAATTATTAAAACAAAAAAGATCAAATAAAGTATACGCTAAAATCAGCAGAATGGGCACGAGTCAGCCAGAATCAAGAATTGGAAAAGAATCCAGAAGTCATTTTGAAAATTTTTCTTTGAGCTTAAAATTTTTGAATTTTTATATATTAAATTTTTTCCGTGTTATTGTTTTTTAAAATAATATTAAAAAAATATTCCTGAAGAAGCCAACAAATTGTGGGCGAAATATTGAAATAAATAAATATTTATGTTTTGTTCAAAAATTTTTTTTAGAAAATATCTTAAACCTTAAAATTTATTTTATTATTTATAGATAATTTCTTATCATTAAATAAATTATTCAAGCTTATGATCTTTTAAAAAAAATATATGGAAACAATAATATTTATTTATTTTCAATATTTCGCCAAAAATTTGTTAGCATCCACCGGAAAATAATTTTAAAATTCAAAAAACAAAAAAAATATATTTTCCTGAAGATGTGAAAAATTGAAAATCAAATAAATTTAACGGTTTCCAATTGTATTTTTTAAACAAGAACTTAAATTTAAGTAATTTATATATTCAAATATTATAAATAGTTTTCTTCAAGTGCACAATCTGGTGGTTGTCTGCGGTGAGCATATTGAAATTGTTGTCATACAAATCAGTCTCTATATAGGAGGGGCCAAATTATATGACAGCTGTTTTCTTTCCGTCACAAATTGTAAAATATTCTAAAGCGGTATTTGTTTATTTTTCGAAAATGTCTTACCATTGGTATATAGAACACATGCAACATTTAATGGCCATGGGAGTATATAATGTTCCCATCAATAGGCCAACAGTACCTATATATCCTCAATTTTTGCCAGTACAAAATATGCAAGTGGCTCCACTGCCATGCAATGAGATTGTGATAGTGGACAGTGATGAAGAGTACGCCGACGATACTAACGAAAGAACTTTATTCTGTGCAAATCTTCATAAAAATATTACCTACGAAATGTTATATGAACTATTTCTGCAAGCTGGCCCTATTCAAACAGTCAACATACCAAAAGACAAATATGGACAGAGTCGTTCTTATGGATTTGTCACCTACAAGTATCGTTCCTGCCTACAATATGCTGTGCGCCTTCTTCAAGGGGTATCGTTATTTGGTCAAACTCTAGACATCAAACTGCAAGGAAAATATTTTAATGGACGTAAATGATTATTAACGTTTTGAGAAAATTTAATTACTGTCCATGTAAATATCGGCATTAAGTGCAAAATTATTGTAATGTTTTATAAATTAACTTGACAGATTATAGTTGCAATTAAAATACGGCAATTTTAATTTTTTAAGGGTTTTGTACATTTTCTGAAGCTACAGAAGTGAGCGTGTGGCATTTACATGTTTTTTTTTCAAAGAAAAATTAAAAAAAAGAACGGTCTTATTCCTAAGTAACAATTTTAAATGGATTAGGGTTTTCCATAAGCATAGACATATAGTTTTCATAAGTAGATCATTTGAATAAAACTGGAACTCAAATTAACAAGAAACTTTTCAGTCACTGAAAATTCTGGGGCCAAATTCTGGCACTCGTGATTGAACGATTTCGTTATAGAATATTGTGTGTTTGTTGCTCATTTTGTTTTTGCTCTACATTGTTTTTATTATCGAGTATATTCGATCACGAATGCCAGAATCCGGCCGATGGTCTTTTTCAATCGATATGCTTACATACATTATTTTAAAACCGCTTAGTTCCAGAATATTTTTAAATCCCTACTTATTCGAATTTTTTTTTTTTTTTTTGTTAATTTGAAATGACCATGGCCGATTTGTATGTGTGACGAACACGGTCGCTCGAATAAAATAATTCATATTGGGCAAGCTATTTTAATAAGTTTACTACGTTTTAAAAATGACCTATTAATCACGTATTATAATGATGAGTACAAATATGTTTCGACCAGGCATACATATGTATGTATTTTGGAAATCGGATAAGAAAACGGACAATTTCAATAGTATTTTATTAATAAGACTTCGATATTTGTGCACTAATGCAATATAGAATATTGCATTAGTTCTTTGGCAAGTAACTAAGCGAGCCATCGATGTCATCGAAGCGACATCGTGGACCTGGCGAATAGTTTCAGTTGTGTTTTTTTTTCATACAATTCATAATAAAAATTTTTCTTTGATATTTTTTACAAAATAATTTCAGGATTATTTCAGGTCCAAAAATAGACCTTACAGGCCAACCTAAATTAGCGCGTCAGGCGTATTTTTGCTCTGTAAACCATCCATTTTCATACAAATTGGGTGGCTTAGACGGCAGTAATGCGTTTGACGCGCTAATTTAGGTTGGGCTGTAAGGTTTGTTTGTTTTCTTGTAAGGTCTAATTTGGACCTAAATTAATACATTTCAATTGGCTCTTAAAGCAAATAAATACATATGTAATTCAGCTCATATTTGTAATTTCAAAATATGTTTATGTATATTTTTTTAGAATAATTCAAATACAGCCATATCTCAGCAAGACAATAGTCACTTCAAGAAATAAACAGATATTTTCTTAACTTTTTGCAACTAGTAGAATTTTCATTAAGTCTGTGAGACTTGCTGTCATATTCCATCAGAATTGTCGATTGCATCATTTCGATTTACATACATTTCGCCTAGCAGAGACGTGACTGTGAGAATCAAGTCCTTTATATCATTTTATGAGAACAACAAGAAAAAATAAAAAAAAATCTATGGAAAGATGGAATTCTTGAGCAAACTGTTAAACTAAAATAAAATAATTGTCAGTCCTTTTTTTTGGAAATACAGTTTTTTTTTAGTTACTGCTCTTTACCTTGATTTGATTATTTTTCATGTCTGTTAGTTGAATTTGCTATAGAACTGGATAAATGTTGAAACATATTAATTATCAGCGGGCGCAGAATTCGAATCAGAATGATAGCTAACTTGCACTGAGATTGGTCCATGAATTTCGTGCTGACTGACAGAAGAGCTCGTCTGATTGGTTAGGCCAGCGTTAGAGGCAGATGTTGAAGCACTGGCCGCAACAGACGATGATGAATGAATGCCACGTTCTGAAGATGAACTTTGCATATCCTGCAAATTGCTAGGAGATATATCTAAAAAATTTTCCACACTATTTTTTAAACTATCAACGTCTTTTAACGAGCTATAGGATTCTGCAGTCTGCAGTGTCTTAGCAGGTACTAGCAACGAATAAGAAGAATTCTCCGAATCCAATTTTTTATAAGTTACTTGCAATGAACTAGAAGATTTTTCCTCTAGCAGTTTTTTATATGGTGTTCGTAACGAAATGCTGGTAGAAGTATCCTCCTCTTCCAATTTCTTAAAAGATGGCTGCATTGAACTACTTGTAGAAGATTCTTCCCCTCCCATGTAAGAAACACGCTTACTATTCGGTTCAAAATTTTCAGTGCCTATTTCCATGGTAAGAGGATTAACTGCAGTATCTGTTTCGTTAATAGTGGACGCTGAGCGTTTTTGGCGCAAACTGTCGGTAGATGTACTCCAGTGCATTGCATGATGAACTTGGGCTTGTACAACAAGTGTGTCCGGCGGTGAGCCAATACTACTAGCTGTTGGCGAATTTAGATTGGCGCTAAATATTAACAAATACATATGTACATAGTTTAATGTTTTACTATCCACATTTTTCTAAAACAGATTTACCTCATCATTGTAGAGCTGGACATGGGACTCTCTTGAGGAGGAAACACAGCAGGCTCCTTAATATTTAAAAACTTGATTTCATTCATGTGCTCAATACTACATTTTAACTTACTTTTGCTGCCTGCTGCATGCCAGCTTCTGAAAAACCAGGCCATTGTGCAGACGTTTGTGAGCAACTAGGTTGTTGTATAACATTTTGTATAAAACCAAACAGTTGCGTACCAGTTTGGGAAAAAATATGTTGTTGCGCACCAGTTTGTGAAGAGCTAGGCTGCTGCATACCAGATTGTAAGAAACCAAGAAGATGCATACCAGATTGTTGCATACCGGTTTTTGAAGAGCAAGGCTGTTGCATATCAGCTTGTGAAGAGCTAGGTTGTTGCATGACAGTTTGCGAAGAGCCTGGTTGTTGTAGGCTAGTTTGTGAAAAGCCAGTTTGTTGCATACCAGTTTTTGAAGAGCCAGGCTGTTGCATATCAGATTGAAAAAAACCAAGTAGTTGCCTACCAACTTGTGAAAAACCAGGTTGCTGCGTACCAGCTTGTGAGAAGCCAGGTTGCTGTGCAGCAGCTTGTGAAAAACTAGTTTGTTGCATGCCAGTTTTTGAAGAGTCAGGCTGTTGCATAGCAGCTTGTGAAGGGCTGGGTTGTTGCATACCAGATTGAAAAAAACCAAGTAGTTGCCTACCAATTTGTGCAAAACCAGTTTGCTGCGTACCAGCTTGTGAGAGGCCAGGTTGTTGGGCAGCAGCTTGTGAAAAACCAGACTGTTGCATACCTGTTTGTGAAGAGCCAGGTTGGGGCATATCAGTTTGGTGCATACCACATTGTAAAAAACCAAGCAGTTGCCTACCAGCTTTTGCAGAACCATGTTGTTGCGTACCAGCGTGTGAAAAACCAGGATGTTGCGTACCAGTTTGTGTAAAACCAGGTTGTTGCTTACCAATTTGTGAAGCATCATGCTGTTGCATGCCAGCGTGTATAAAACCAGGCTGTTGTATAGTAGTTTGAGAATAGTCAGCTTGTTGCATGTCAGATTGTAAAAACCCAAGTAGTTGCCCACCAGCTTGTGCAGAACTAGGTTGTTGCTCACCAGATTGTTGCATAAAAGGATCAGTGTGCTGCATACCAGCTGGTACAGTTTGGGTAAAACTAGTTTCACTTTCGGTCTTAGACTTTTGTAATGCTTCTACCGTTTCACGCATTTCCCATAAGTCCATGCCTTCTTCAAAACATCCCATTCCTATTAGTATATTTTTCAGACATACATACATATCTAACCATTTACATATACATATGTATGTATTTTTCAAACATACCTTTTAATATTGCTTTCAATTCTTTGTATTCTTTTTTATTACGAGATTTGAGAAAATCCATTTAATATACAAAATAATGTGAAAATAAATTTTTAATAAATATATTAGCAAATAAGAACTGTTCTTTTTTCCTTGTGCGTCTTTTGTTCACTCATATAAAAAATATATAAACACATACATATTTTATTTAACATTGATTTTAGCTCCAATATAACGGTTTTTGAAAACACTCAAAAATGTTCTTGTCGCTATAAGAAGCAGAGAGACGTGCGTGAGTGTTTCTGGGGTCACGGTCAAAAAGCTTTTTTAGCTCACGCTCACGGGCGAGACTTGGAACAAGTCGAGGGGTTACCAAAATTACTCAATTGTATTCTTGATGCTAATTTTTCGACCTTTGTTGTTTAACATTTTAAATTAATAATTACAGCTTCTTCAGGAATTGTTTCCTGAAAATATTTCAAAATGAAAAGTGAATGAAAATTAAGCTTTGTCTAGACGGTTGTCAGATCTTACAATATTGTAAGACCTAACAACGTGCTGACAATGTACTAGAAATCAAAATTGTCAGCATTAAGAAAATTGTCAGTTCAGACAATTGGAAGAAAATCTTACAATTTCATTGCCAGACAATTGCCTGACAATAAATTTAGCTACCAACGAAAATTGTCAGCTTACACGGATGTAAGATTTTCTACGTATCAAATATCGTCAACCAATTGTCATTATCAAAATACACACACATACATGCCATTATTCATTCTTTATTTTTCTCGCTCTCGTTTTTAATTTTTTTATTCTCTTTTCTGCAACTTTTTACCTCGTACTCACATTTTTTAGTACGAGAGGTTTTTTCTCTCCCTTTCGTACACACACATTTTTCTTTAATATTACATATTTGTCATTACTCTGACAATGACGCCATTGTAAGATGTTGAGAATTTATGCATCTTACAATATGCCAATGCCTGACAATGTACTAGCAATGATGACACCAAAGTGTTCAGACAATTGACAGTTAACTGACAATTAATTGTTAGGATGGTGGCCTGCCAATGATTTTGCTTACAATATTGTCAGAAGGAAATTGTTAGCTCTCACGATTGGTTAAAAATATTCTATACATTTTCTGACAATATTGTAAGATCTTACAACCGTCTAGACAAAGCTTTACCCTCTGTTTTGATAAATCTTCATGAATGAACATACATGTCAAGTAGCAAAAACCGTTGCTAAAAGCTATGGCCACGCTAAATGCCATATTAAATTTAAGATTTTCATAGAATAGCAATGTGCAAATTAAATGTGTCTTCTACAAACTTTCTACATCTTGTTGCTTTTTAATTTTTTATTATAAAACTAAGAGTTTGCTGAAATAAAACTTGCATTTGTCGCTGAGGACTTAATAGGCCCTCATTGTAAACGACTGTCTTTTTAACCGTTAGTTCTTCCATGGCAACTGTTCGAACAACTTTGAAATATCTGAAAAACAAAAGCAGAATTTTTAATTATTTCATTTTTTGTTTTACAAACTTTTATTGTTTTTCTTCAAAAAAAAAAAAAAAAAATAAATTAGCTTTTGCTCTTGTTTGTCGCACAGTTCAACACGTTTTTAACAAGAAAACTTTTTGCAGCAACTTATTGTGTGCTGCACTTACATGCACTTTTCCATTGTTCAGACAAATCTTCATGTTGAAAGGGATTAACATATTGCATAGTAAGATATTCATTTAAACGACAAATTTTAAACTTGTTTAAACCCAGTTGCAGCAATAACAAAATTTATACTCTTTTAATATTTTTTCAAAGTAGTTGAATTAATTAACAACTTTGCCTGCATTTGAAAGAAATACTTCTAAAACTGAGATGCTTTTTAGAAAAAAAGAATGCGTAAAATTTTAAATGTGAATATATTGAGTTGATTTTGAAGAGTTTTTCAACCACAACACTGTGTTTCAATTTAGCTTTACTGAATTTTTCCATTATAAGCAAAAAGTGAATCCTTTGACATGATTTTTTTTTTACTTTGGATTGCTGTTTTATTTACTTCTTTTTGTTTTGTTTTGTTATTATATTAAAAACAATTTTACAGGAAGTTAAGTTCGCAACGAACTGTTATCCTATTAAAACTCGTTTTTTTTTTTTTTTGTGAAAAACAGAAGTTTTTAAAATGGCTCTCAGTTTTTCCACGTAATTATAAACTTTATTTAATTTAGAACAACTTAACAAAAAACACAAAAACACAACAACCAAAACAGGAAACGAAAAAAACACCTTTTATTAAAACTAGCAACTAGCTTGGCCAAAAAACTTCAACTGAAAATAACCTTATAACAGCAAAAAAAAAAAAAACCAAAATGCGTCCAAAAGTTGATTTTGGAAACTGTCAACATGCCCTTTCTGGCCAACGAGTAGACAAACAAAAAGTCAAAGAACTGTCGACTTTTTGTGCGGCAAATACCTCTACAACGAAATCTGTGTATAAATGAGCGAAGACAAAGTTTTTCTCCTTTTCTGGACTTTGTTGAAAGACACTTGTGGGTAATTTGTTTGAGGTAAAATTACAAAAAAAAAAAAAAAAAAAAAAACGCAAAATACTGAACAAATTGTTTTGATGTTGTTGGAAGATTGTGGATAAACATGCCTTAACAAATATTTATAATAATTAATAAAACATAAAATTTTTTGTGAAACTAATACTTAAGCGAACCTGTTTGCTTAAGCTTCGAATTTGGTAAATTTCCTTCACTTAAATTGTTAGAAAATCATTTCAAATCAAATTGAAAAACAAAAAGAGTTTTTAGACGCTTAATTCCTTTTCCCCTTAACCCTTCTCGAACACATACAGCTAATGTAATTGTAATTGTTTCACATTGAAATACGTTTGGGTGCTGATGATTGGGTCGCCATGGTGTGTCTCCCAGCCAATAAGTCCTCTTTGAATATTAAAAAAAGAAATGCGGTCGGGGGACCACCGTTAGGAACGAAGTTCCTTACATTTTTATTTCATCTTTGAATGTAATACAAGGTGAAATCTGTATGTTTTATTTTGTGTTGTTTTTGAAATTTTTAAATTTTATGATTCTTTAAATTTTTGGAACGTTTTATTTTTTTTACTTTTGACACATGCAGTATTTTTTTTGTCAATCTGCTACAAAGCGAAGAAAATTTTTCAATATTGCTGTTTATTGTTGTGACATACTTTACTTTAGCGACATCTATCAACTGATAGTGTCCGTTTTCACAACTAATTAATATTTATTGGCAGTTGCCACTGCTGTCAGCGGAGACACCGCCCACCTATAATACACTAATATATATAAACAGCTCGAAGGCTTTCGTGACGATTTCTACTAATTTGCACTACCAGTAAGCCGCGTTAAGGAACTTCGTTCTAAAAATTCTTTCCCAATTCTGAGGAAGTAAAGATCCAAGATTGGAATATAATTCACATTCTCTCAACAACATCCAATTGATTTCCAATTGATTTTGGTGTTTGCTGCTTTTGTATCAGTGATAACAACGAGTTCTAACAACTATTCGCCAGGCCCAGCGATTTTGCAGTATTAATTTAATTTTATACTGAACTATATGATTTATAGTTGTTAATAATTTTATTGGCCTTTCTAGCTCAAGTTTTACTTCCTCAAAATTGGGAAACATTTTTTGTATTAAATTGGAGTTTTTACTTACATTGCGAGTCATGTCAAAAAATATGGCTCAGAATTTTTGCAGAAAACTAAAAAGAATAATTTATTACAGCATCAACACTTGCTGAGCGCACTGTATATTTGGGTATTTTACAGTTTGCTTTGATCATTGTGTTTGGTGTATTGTTGTTTGTATTTTATAATACTGTTGCTATTGTGAAGACAATTTGCGCTTTAATTTTTAATTTAATTGTTCATTAAATTTGTTGATTGTTAAGTTCGTTCGAGAATGGAAAGCCTTTTACTAGTTTTTATTTCAGCCAGTGGATGAGAACAAAAATTGCGAGATTAAAACTGACTGATGTCCCAACCAAATCACTGGGAGTTAAGGCTTTGGTTAAGCCAAACTCTTAGTTCATTTTCTAATAAAGACCGAGTAAATTTTAAGGAAACCAACAAGCTTAAAGCTGTTTTAAAGCTGTTCTGAAGAAGCTATCCGAAGGAGAGCGAAATATTGACAAAAATAAATACTCAAATTCCAAAAAGACCTTAAGCTCAAATAAATATATAAAATGTAAGAAAAAAGGGGTCAAATAACTAAATATTAAATCTATAGCATTTGTAATACTTTCATAAATGCTATGTAATTTGTGCTCTTTGCACCTAAACGCATAGAATCATTTTCTTGTATAATAAAAGATATCCCTTGTCTACCTAATTACATACTTGCATGGAAAAAAAATAACTGTTTTGCAACTCAAACACACACTTCAAATAATATTTTTTTCAACATGTGAATTTGTATGCTTAAAAATTTAGTTTTAATCTAAATATATACATATAAATCTTTAAAAGGCCCGCTGTTGCAATTAATTACGTCTTTAACACTACTTCCAATTCGTTCATACAGCAGCTCTTTGAAACAACTTTGAAATATCTAAAGAACTAAAACAGAATTTTTAATTATTTCTTTTGTTTGATAAACTTTTATTGTTTTTCTTTTAAAAAATTAGCTTTTGCTCTTGTTTGTCGCACAGTTCAACACGTTTTTAACAAGAAAACTTTTTGCAGCAACTTATTGTGTGCTGCACTTAAATGCACTTTTCCATTGTTCAGACAAATGTTCATGTTGAAAGGGATTAATATATTGCATAGTAAGATATTCATTCAAACGACAAATTTTAAACTTGTTACCCAGTTAAGGAAACAACAAAAGTTTTTACTCATTTAGAAAGCTTGTTTTTTTTTTTGCTCAAAGTAGTTGAATTAATTAATAACTTTGGCTGCATTGGAAAGAAAGACTTTCAAAAATAAGATTCTTCCATAAGTGAAAAATAAATAAATATGTTTTAAGTAATCGTTGCCGTTATAGTTGTAGCTTAACACCCATATTCATAAAAACTATCGAAGGTTTAGTACACGTTTATTTGACAAATATGTATTCCGTAGAAATATTTCAAATAAGAGCTTAATAAACTTACAATAATTATTATGAATATGACCCTAAACGTTTTGTAGCTGCTCTTCTTCTTCCTGGATTTCCTGTGTCAGAGTTAGCGCAGTCTGTATTTTATTTGATGAATTCATTTTTCTTTTAAAAATACGAAAACTACTTTCCAAAGATGTATTCCCCTGGTTTCAATATAATTCAAGTATGCAAGCTTAGGAATAAACAGCTAAATAAATTAAAACGACCACGAAATTGCGACTTAGTTGGGGCCGAACGTACAACAAATATGCAGCAAAATTAGTTTTTTTTTTATAACAAAAACAAAAAAAAAAAAAAAAATCAGAGCTGAAGACCTATGATGTCATTGCTCTTTAAATATTAACATATGTATAATTTGTAATTATCCTGTTAATAAAATATAAATAAAAAAACTATAACAAACATTTTTTCTTAACTGATTCTCCTGGAGGTATACGTGTATTGCCTTTTTCAAAGATTACTTTAATAAGTAAGTCGTTTATTTCAATAATGTTCCATTGACATACAATAAAAGACGGCAAATATCACAGTTATTGTGACTTTGTAGCGCTCGTTTCTATTCTGCCGTCGGGTGGTGAGTTATTTTGCCTTGTGCTGTTTTATCTCGCAAGATAGCTTTCAGTAAATCGTAAAATGAGTTTTTTATCCGGGCAAATTTAAATTACTTCGACCTACCTACTAAATTATTTTTTTTTCGTCGTGAAGACTTTTTTTTATAATACATTTTTCCATTCTTATGTACACTTTTAAAAACTAAGTTTTCCAGTACTAAATTGAAGAAAGGAATCTACAATGCAGTAGGAAGTCACCTCATTTGTCCAACATTGTCCATCAAACAAGGAATCTACATTTTTGTTATTAATATGGCAGTAGACGTTATTCAATAACTTCTATATAAAATTGTTATAGTAAAGTTTTTATAGTTAATATAGCAGTCGCATTTCCTGCAGGGTATAAACAAACTTCATATGTATGCATAAAGCATAAGAAGAAGCATAACATTTCTGTGTTCTCATGCTCTCATTTATGTGTTTATCCACAACGCAATTTCAAATCAAATGAAGTTTTTTCTGTCGCGCAATAGAAGAAAAAAATTTCTTCAATAAAAATATCAAAAGCTTTTTATTTTACTTCAAACAGAGCCGATCGCTTACACACAATCAAACTGAACGACAAGTTTATTGAGCGTGTCTTGGGCACTTAACAATTGAAATGCATTTCGAAAATAATTTAAGGGTTTTTTCATAAATATGTCTTTAAGTATCGCAAGGTCGCGAAATATCAGGCTCAAATAATTATTTTGAAACACATGGCTTAATTAAAAAAAAAAAAAAAAAACTATTTGTAAGAAATATTTTTTGATTTTGAAAAGAACAATAGAAAAAAAAAACAAATCAGAATATTTCACGTTGAAAGTATTCTCCCACCCCGCAACAATATTATATCACTTTACCAAAATTTCTTAACGCTGTATTGCAACCGCACTTTTTATCTACTTTAAGTCATGTTTAAATTGACCGAAAAGTTTTTTTTCTGCATTGGGCTGATGTTTTATTTACGTTTATTTTGGTTGCCATATTAAAAACAATTTTACAGGGAGTTAAATTTTCAACGAGTTGTTATTCCATTAAAACTAGTTTTTTAATGAAAAAAGAAACAGAAGTTTTTAAAATGGCTTTCAGTTTTTCCACGCAACTATAAACTTTCTTTAATTTAAAACAATTTAACAAAACACAACAGCCACCAACAGGAAGCAAAAAAAAAAATAATGGGCGGACTACACCTTTCATTAGAACAAGAACTATGCTTGGCCAAAAAATCTACATAGAAAGCATGAAAGCCAAAAGCAAAAAAGAAAAAAGCGAAATAAATGCCAAAAAAAGTTGATTTTGGAAACTGTCAGCTTGCCCTTTCGTGCTAAAGAGTAGATAAAAAAGTCAAAGGACTTTTGAGTTTTCGGTGTGGTAAGTATCGCTGTATGCACAAAGGAGTCTGTGAAAAACTGAGCTGAGGCAAAGTTTTGTTTTTCTTCTTCTGTACATTGAAAGATACTCGCTGGTAAAAGTAACAACATAGAATGCAAGAATTATTGTGATGTTTGTAAACTAAATACTTTTGTAAGGCTAATTTTGTTTCTCCGTAGCTGATGGGAGGATTTCAAAACATGGAAATAAATCTTCAGTTGTTAAGCGAAAAAGCTGCTCTAATCAAATTTTGTACCATCATACTTGTTATTGAGTTTATAATTCCATGCAAAAAGTCAGTTATTTCTGAATAAGTCCAAAATTGTTTCAAATACATATTGGAAAAAATTGAAAGGTACTACTGTAAAAAGTATTTGTACACGTCTTAGCATACTTTAAGGAGCAACTTTTACCAGCCAGCAAGAACAGAGTCGGTCATTTGATGCATTATATGATCGACACTGCTGATGGGTTTATACATCAGAGTTTCTATAAGTTTGTTAAGGGCAAAATGAAGTTATAACAAAAGTGGTTGTTAAATTTCATGAGTTTGTTGAAATTAATGTCAATATATTTGATTTTATCCCTGAATTTTACCTCATTATCTGCTAATGCCAACTACAATGTTTTAGACTCGGACACTACTGTATATTTACATTTCCCATAAGCGTTCCTTAAACATATTGTATTGCTCTTTACAGCATTAATTTTAATTCCCCACTGATATTAAATTCATCAGCACACCTAAGATGACATGAAACCCGGCTGAGTGCAGCCAAAGGTGACTCATTATGAGAATCGTCAGCGTAAGGAATTCCTTGAAAAGTATTAAAATCCTGCCGAAATTCATGTATGAAAATATTTAGTAAATGGGGCGCTAATACAGAATCTTACAGAAAACACCACAAGATAATAATAAATTGCAAAATCTTTTGAATTTCTTTATTTATATTAAGACTCTTTGGTTTGTTTAAAGAACCAAATCTGGCAACTATTAAGCAATAATGTAAAATTTCAAAGTTTAAGCTGCCAGGCAGACACACCCTTTCTGCCGTCCATTGTTTAAAACTTGACTTGGTTGTTGAACAAAGCAATAATAAAAAAAAAGAAAGATGTTCATAAACTGTTACTGATTTTTACAAAGGAAACTGAAAATGTTTTTTTTTTTTTTTTGTTATTTTCCCTTTAGACATAAAAATGATGTGATATGAAATGAGTGAAGCAAGAAGTCACAAGCAAGCTGTCTTCCACTGTGCACTCAGATTATTGTTGAACATACTTTAAGGATTGTTTTATACTGTTCATAACAAAGCAAGCTCTTAGGCGTTGAAAATACTTGATGTATGTATGCTTGTATTTAAAATATTTTGTTTTTTCTTGTTGTGCTCTACTCGACTTGACTAAAAAATTTCCCTTTTTTGTGAATATGTCCTTGTAGAGAACAAAAATGACACAAAAGCAATATTTATCGTGCACACACATACTTATGTATGCATATTTTTGGAGCGTACATAAATTAAATTCGAGTAAGTATTATTATGTACAATATTTAAAACTCAGCAAATGTTTATATGTAAACATTTTTATATTAAAAACTTAAAATACATACTTACACTTAGGCCCATTATTACAACTTGTCGATAGCTAAAGGCACGATGTTATGAGTCTCATTTTCGCAATTTAAAACTTTAGATTCCTAAAATCAAAACACTTTGATTATTCAAGAATGCTCATGTGTAAATAAATAAATATGGCCAGAAAAAATCCTACCTTCAGTTATCGGTAAATTGTAATAAAGAGCAAAATAAACACTAAAGATACGGTCACACTTAAGCTCGTGTTTGCCCATTTTTGCCCATTTTTGCCTAAACAAAGGGGACCGCAACATTTCCCTTCACAGTTATTTAGGGAATATACATACATATCAGTGACTAAAAATGTAGATAAAGGCAGGAAAAAATAAAAATTCAGTCAAGTACGAGGCTGGCTCGCACAGTTAGGGTTCCGTACGTATGTGTAATGCATATGTATATACATATATTGCATAAATTTCATTTCTCTGTCTCGTACAGCTTGAGAGTTACGTTTAATTGCTACTTTATGTTGTATGGGGACACCTAGTAGCTTGCGACTTGTTGTTGTTGTTGTTGTCATTTGCTGTTGTAAGACATCTGACAATACATACACTTTGCGAATTTCGGCTCTCTATCTCTTACGGTTCAGTTATAGCTGTTACTCTACGTTGTAAAGGGACACCTGGTAGTTTTACAGTTGTTGTTGTTTTTAGCATTTGTTGTTGTGGAGCATATATGGATACATATATTATGCAAATTTAATCCATCTATCTCTTACAGTTTGATAGTCACGGCTAATTTTTACTTTACGTTGTATAGGGACACCTGGTAGTTTTTGACATGTTGTTGCTTTTAGCATTTGTTGTTGTAGGGCATATGTAAATACATATAGTGTATGAATTTTAGCTCTCTGTCTTTTACAGTTTAGCAGCTACGGCTAATTCTTATTTTAGGTTGTATTGGGACACCTGGTAGTTTTCGACTTGTTGTAGTCTTTAGCATTTGCTGTTATAGAGCATCTATAAATACATATACTGAGCGAATTTCAGCTCTCTATCTTTTACGGTTCGAGAGTTATAGCTAATTGTTACTTTTCGTTGTATGGGAACACCTGGTAGTTTTCAGTCTGTTGTTGGTTTTAGTAAATAAATGGATAAAAAAAACAAACCGTAAATATTAAAATTTTTTTGCATATTCTTATGAGTTTTATTCTAAAAACCAAAACTCTAAAAGAATATATTATGCTGTTAGAGTTGATGGCAGACATTTAGATTTTTTTGTTGGTATGTAAAATGAACTCAAAACGAGTGATTCGTGGCGATATCGTGAGTCAAGCAGTAAATAATTATTTTTTGAATAAAATAAGAAAAACATCAGAAGTCTGCACGAAATTGGCGGTCATACTTTTTTCCAGCAAATATTTGTTTGGTGTAACTTTAGGTATAATAAACTTCTTTTCATCAAACAAATCTTTAATAAAAAACCATTTAGTCAGACCATAGCGAACACTTACTGTAAGGTGGCCGCTGTCATGACTTTTGCTGACTTTCACAGGTGGCTGTAACAAAAGCGAGGCATTGTCTGCTAATTATTTGAAAACACCTAATAAATCAGTCGTCAGCTCCATGCATAAATTTCACTTTACATCCATGTCTTCTTGAGAGCCCGGATTGTGGTTTCTTCTTTCTTCTTTTCTATTTAACACCAACAGTATGCGTGTGTGCAAGTGTCTGCTTGGCTTTCTTTTCTGAAGTGAAGTCTAAAGCAAAGTAGGGTGTGTCATATCAAAAGTGGTTACATTAACTTAAATCTGATGTCAATCAAAAAATTAAAATGCAAAGTGTAAAGGCAATCTTGTACTCGTTTTTACTTTGTGTTTTTCGAAAAGTACTTCTTGCTGAGTATCTACTAACACTTGTGTGTAGTTTCTCAGTTTTATTTCTTCAATCTTTTTTGTTCATCAACAACATTAGAATTACTTATTTTACGATTTTTCTTATGCTTTGTTTTCTTCTTCAACAGGATGTTGAAAATTCATTTTGAAATTTTCGTATAAAAAAATGTACATATATATCTCCTCAACAACATGTTTCTTAGTAGTGCTACATTCTTGCGGACGAAGTGTGTATTTGAAAACTTTGTGCAGCAAAGTAAGAGAAAAGTAACAACAAACTGTCAGCGTATCTTCGACGATAAAGTAGTATAACGCCTTCGTAGTGTTTATAACTGAAATTGCATTAGTCTTTACTTAAGCATCAATTTGGCCAACAACGAATGTGTTGAAGCAGGAACAACAAAACTTTTCAGGAACAAGGATTGAATTAGTAAAAAATTGCTGACTTATGTGTGTTAGAATAAACATACTTACATATTATAAGCATTTAATGTGTGAATGTGTGCTGTTTTTCAACTATTTCGTTTTCTTTTGCATTCACTAATTCAGATACTAAATACAAAGAATTGGATAAGCTCGTAATGTGAAGTGCAGCAGTGCACAAGTTTTGGCTCTATGAAAGCTATCTGCTCTTTTTAGTTATAATGATAATGTAATGTCTTATATTAGAGGTTGAGTATATTCTTGATGCTAATTTTTCCACCTTTGCTGTTTAATATTTTAAATTAATAGTTAATCCATTGAACTATCGAAATATTGAGTTAAACAAGCATTAAAAAAAACAAGTGCCTTCAAGCTCTAATTTTTTTTTAATTTAAAATATTAGTGGTTGAGTTCTAAAATATCAAACCGACTGAATTCACTAGCCATTTTGAATCCCTCTTTGATGTATTTTTAGAGAAAATTTCAGACATTATGCTATAAAATCATTCGCCACTACAGGCTACATGAACACACGACTGCAAAAGCCTGCGGCTTCAAATGTTTCCTTGCATCCAGCTACTTAAATATTTAGAAAAGAGAAGTATCTTCAACTATGCCGAAGATGTTCCTTAGAGTTCCAGCAGTCAAAAGGATTCTTGCAGATCCCAATATAAACACATTTCCTGGGCTGGATGGCCTCGAGGCAGTTCTCTTTAATGCCTGCGCGCCCATTAGCTGACCTTTTTAGCACACTGTACCTACCATATTGGTAAGTTTCCAATGTGTTGGAAGTTTGCTAATGCAGCAGCAATCACCAAAAAGGATGAGGCAACTAATCCCGAAAATTATCGCAGAATCATAATTTGCTCTGCACTCTCCAAGGTAATGGAGAAAGTATGGTTAAGCACCAGCTTGAAATGCAACTACAGTCACATAATTTACTTAACGACCGACAGTATGGCTTTCATAGAGGTCGCCCAAAATGGTGTTACTCTATCCATAATTTTGGTGAGAGTAAAGTGGTGGCTCTAGATATTTCCAAAGCATTTGCCAGATTGGGTCATGGTGCACTACTGTCAAAACTCATTGCTTTTGGTATCTGTATCAACTTCTCTCGATTCACATTGCGTTTTCTCAGAGACCGCACTATATGTGTTATGATAGATGGGGTTTCTTCAAATTCTTTCTAATACGCTATTTCTTATCCTTCTCAACGATGTTGTCTGTCAAACTTCAAACCCTCTCCATTCTTTTGCAGACAACAGCAGCATTTGCCATTCGTATTCATTTAATCATAATAGATCGCAGACCGTGAGCGATACGCTCAATAGCGATCTGCAACAATACGGTTGAATTTTCGAATACAGCCTTTGTTGTGTAGCAACAATTGTCTAGACGTTGTACACACAGTGTTCTATTTCACTATCTGCATGGTCTAATGCTTACTATACTGATTAAAATATGTAATACAGCAATAAACAAAAGACAAGATAAAACATGCTGTTGCTTGCAGACACAAGTTATCTATACTGCAATTGTTGGGAACCACTGTATTAAAATCTACTTATGTACATTACTGTACTATAATATTTAATAACTTTAAATCACAGGAACATTTTGAAATATTGTTTTGTAAAATATAGAAAAAAAAGAAGGAAAACATTCGATTGAAAACGATTGTTCAATAAAGACGATTTGTACTCTTAATTAAAACTAAGTTGAAAGTTGGATACAAGAAGATCTTATGACTCTTCTTTTACAATTGAGTTTCGCGTATTCAGTTTAGCTGAAATTCATAAATTTTGCGTTGATGTTTATTAGAAATTCTTTGAAAAAATATTTGTTTTGGCTGGTGCTAGCTCTTTTCTAGGTAATTCTACTCTTTGCCAAAAATCTAGTTGCACAATTTCTGAAAAGCTTGTTTAAATCTCGTGTGCAATAAAGTAATTTATGTTAAGGACCCTCAAAAAAGAAATGGCGTACAAATTCTTAAAATAATAGAAAGATATATTAACAATGCAAGAACTTAAGCTCTTGCAAGAATAGGTGCATGCATGGGTGGTGCTCTTAAAGTGATTTTAAGCATTCTGCTGCACCTTAATTTTGCGTGCAACTATACAATGAAATAACAAAAGGTAAATGTAAAAAAAAAAACAAAAAATAGTGAGTTTCAAAAACCAATTTTTCTTACTAGAAAATGCAATAAACTGAAAAGAATGAAATCTACAGTCAAATGTTTAAGCAACAATTATTTGTTGCAGCAGGGCATAAGCAATTTGAATGATTTAAGTAAAAATAGCAAACTGATATTCCACTGTTCTTGCCCGTTTTGGTTGCAACAATAGAAAATGAAAAACGGTCAAACTGTGTGTGTGTGTGTGTGTATGTATAATTGCTAAAAATGGGAATTCCATTATGCGAAGGAGTGCACCCAGTCTTTGTCTGAAAGGAAAAAACGTTGCAATATAAACACAAGCGCACGAAAGTTGTAACAAGGAATTAAGTAAAAAAATTTCATTATTAGCAAATATGTTGCAATATATTTTCTTTGTTCTTTTTTTACTTTTGGTGTTCCAAGTAATTAAGATTTTTCTTAAAACAAAAATTTTCCAACACACAGTTTCTAACAAACTTTAAAGGGTTCACATTAATTAGAGTACCACAACTTATGGTGAGTATTTTCAACTGCGTACTTTATATTTTTCATTTAGCTCTTATTTCATTAAAGAATATCTGGCAGGAAAAGCAACACGAAGAAATTCCATTAAAAATATATAGTTGAAGTTATCACAAAAAAAACAAGAGCTTTAAGTCTGGGATGCAATGAATCAATGTAAAAGAAACAGAGAAAAGTTTCTAGAAAATGTTGCAATAAAAATATATACTTCCACATTTTATAATTTTATAATTGTAAAACTTAGTATGATGTGCACTTTTATGTAACTTTCTTATGAACTATTGTAAGTGTATTTTTGTATTTTGATTTTACTGCTGTGGATTTTGATGCTGTCCAGAGGAAAGGTATACCATTTTGTTTTACTGACATTTCGTCTTCACAGTTCTTATTTAGCAAGCGTAAAGTAGAGACGATGCAAAATATATTAAGCCAATGCAATTTAATCTTTGAAACATTTTATCCAAATCAATCATCGATGAGAAATTCACTTGAAAGCTTTGGGAGCAGCAACGTGCCAACAAGACGCTTTATTTATCGTCTAGTGAACGACTTCGAAGAAAAAAGGACTACAGCTGATAGTCCCAAGCATGGACCACAATGGGCCGCAAAATCGGCTGAAAATATTATTGCTGCACGAACAAGTGTTCAAAATAAGTCCTCCACCTCAAGTCGATACCGCTCTCAGGAGTTTAGTTTGCAACGTACAAATTTTGGCCACAATTTTGCAGAAAGATTTGCATTTGTTTTCATTTAAGGATCAACTGACACCAGACCATTTACGCTGCCGTATATATGTCAATAGGATGTTACACCTCGCCCATGACAACCCCGATTTTCACAAATAAATCAGAATGAGTAGCGCGCGGCACATTTTCATTTCAATGGATATGCGAATAAATAGAATAATCGATTCTGGGCAGTGGAATTTCCTCAATATATGCATAAGTCATATATTTGCATCCATTAAAAGTAACATTCTGGTGTGCAATGTGGCCAAGAGGAATCATTAGACTTTACTGCTTTGAAACTGAAAACGGTGCAATGGTAACTATCAATGGGGAGCGTTGACAAGATATGATTGAAAAATTTTTAACTCCACAACTTTGTGCATTGGACTTGATTAACATGTGGTATCAATATGATACATTGCATGCAGCCAGGACTACAATGGCATTGCTGTGACAGCACTTACCACAACAACTTATTTCAAGCAGTGGTGATGTTGATTGGCCGCACAGTCGCCTGGTTTGATTCCTTCGGACTTCCTTTTGTGGGAATATCTGAAAAGCAATGTTTATGTCAGCAAACCAAAAGATACTAGTGATGAAATCAATAAAACACAGTGTGAAATGTGTTAGAATATAATGAAAAATGTGCTCAAAAGGTTTCGCATTTCTATCAGGCTAACAGAGGCGGATATTTATCTGATATTGTATTTCATGCATAGTTGCTGACATTCTCTTTCATTTAATCAAAAACTATAAACAAACAAAGCAGCATACCTTCCGAGTGGACACGCTGCACTACGTTTAGTGTGGTGTGTCTTAAACAATACAGAGAAAATATCAAATATCTTAAGCTAAGGGACAACAAACTGAACCAATTTTCAGCTGTATATGTTTTTTTTTTTTACCAAAGTTATTAATATATTGTTGATGCTAGTTTTTCGAACTTTGTTGTGTAATATTTCTCATTTTTTATTTTAGATCAAAAAATATACCATATATGCCGCCTACATTTCATTGATGCTAATTGACTTAACAGTAGACTAAACAAAATCTAAAAAGAATGTTTCAAGCCCAACTACTAATTCCGAAATTCTCATGAACCAAATGAGAATCAAAAATGTTCACACAAACTTCTTATACAGAACTACATTTTTCAAGTCTACTGATGATTTGATTAGCACCAACGAAATGTCGTTGGCATATAGACAGCTGAAAAAGACAGAAAACATTTTTGAAAAGGTTCACTTTTGGACCTGAATTAATACATTTCAATTGGCTCTTAAAGCAAATAAATAATTGAGTTCATATTTGACACTTATTTATTATTTTTTTTCATAAAAAGTGTTAGTTTAGTTCTAAATTCTATTGTGTATCTTCTTCAGGAAATTTTTCTTCTATTTTTTTTTTTCAAAAATAATAAAGTTTTATGAAAAATACTGCTGTAGATATTTTTTTAAATGTTAGTAACGCAAATAAAAAAAGAAATTTTTTAGCAACGTTTTCAAAGCATTTCTTTCAGTACCAAATCATTTTAAACGTTTAATAATTCACTGAGCACAACATATCATTTTAGCATAGAGTCGTTGTAATATTTTACATACAATTAAATTAAAACGTTATCAAGACATTAAGAAAATACAAAAATAAATGAACCCAGAGAAAACTTAAATTAGTTATGTATGTATGTATATAATGTATGTACATATGTATATTCATATGCCAAACTCTATAAAAATAGGAAAGAAATTTAAACCAAAAATAGCTATTTTAAAAATTTTCGACATCTACACAATGTTACACATTTTTCCATAGCAAAAGCATTTATTTTCTGCAACAAAGCAAATAGATTCTGCTTGACAGTAAAAAAAAAAAAAAAATGGAATGGGAAGGAAAATAACTGCAAAAAACTGTTAATATCAAAATACTTCCAAGCTGCTATAAAAAGGCGTTTGGTGGGCGTTGCATAATTTGAAATCTTTAAGCGGGATTATATCTTTAGGGAAAAAATGTGACAAAAAATGTAACAATTTTTTATGCACACACTCTGCTGTAGAAAATATTCATTTTTTCAATGTTAAACTATTTTGCTTAAGGCATCTTTCTCGCTTGGATTATTGTCGTTTTTATTTCATGGTAGTCGAAGCAATAACTCTCTTGCCATAGACAACAAACAGCTTGTGTACGATGCGAAATCTATGTTGCGCTTTAGTTTTGCAATTTAAGTTCATAAAAACAAATTTATGTTCCTTTTAAAAAAATAAGTCAAGGCAATGTGGTATGTATTGATTTTCTATAGCCAGGTATCTAATAATTAACTTAAAATTTATTTCATGACATTGTGAATATTTTGCTTAAGGTCGCATTAAAAAATATTTGTGAACAAAGTGTGACCACTTTAGTAAATAATTTAATTGCATCACAAAAAGGTTGAACTAATCCTATTAATCCAACTTTATTTGGACCTTTACGAATTTGAATATAACCCAATACTTTACGCTCCAAAAGTGTTAAAAATGCAACTCTTACTAAAACAAAAATAATTAATATTAAACTACTACCTATAAATAAAATATTTTCAATAAATAACAAGACCTTAATTTTCAAAAAATATTTAAATGAAAAAAATTTAAACTGCCTATACATTTACTTGAATCCAATAACAAGAAGTAAAAGGTGGAACAAAACAAATTGAATATATGAATATTAATGTATAAATATATATGAATATGAGTATTGATATATGAGCACAGGGATATGAATACATGAGTATGAATATGTGAATATGAATATATAAATGTCTTCTCAACCAGCAAATAAAAATTTGTAGCGAACAATTAGTTGCTCTCACAAAAACTTTGCAAGAGAAAACAAAAACTTTCTTTCAAATTCATATCATATATTATATTCATATGGTTGCTTCATATGGTTGCTGACTATTTCCTCCATCAAATTTATTTTTCGTCTTTAAAATTATTTACAGGAAGTTTTTACATTTGTTACATTTTTAAAACATCTGTTCAATTGCCTGCATGCTCTCCTCAAGCTAAAAATATGAATTTCATTTTCTATAAATGCACACATTTCAGCAATCAAAATTGTACAAGTACATTCGCCCCAAAAAATGAAGGGGGATTCAATGTTTTTAGTTATTTCTTATGAAATGGTTCCAGGCTGTAGAGAAAACAACACGTATTTGAAGTTCAAATACACTGACAAGCAATTCGCTCAAAATATTCGCTTCAATGATTTTGTGCGGGAAAAATTTGCGTTTGATTTAAACGTACCTGGAAGCTACGCAAGCCTATGTCATAAAAGCCATGTATAGAATTCATACACAGCTGTACAAACATCTACATATTTGTACAGATACATACGTTTACTATTTCAATCTGGGCTGAATTTAGGAATAAATTAGTCTATCAATACCAGTACAAATTTAATGCTAATAAAAACTCTCCGCGATGACTTGGATCCACCTTAATCTATATTCTATATTTGATACGAAAATGGCAATTGCCGATACATTTTGTGATGTGTGCACATACAAGTTTTTTTGTGATTGCATGTAAGTGTATATTGCAGAGTTTAATTCGTTTGCCAAATAAAATGCAATAAATTTTATAGATTTGTAAAGTTGAAATAAACTACTGCAAAAAAGTTAAAAAATGTACGAAATTTAATGTAAACATTTTTATATGTCATGTGAAACAAAATCACTTTATTTTTTATCATTGGTATGCATATTTAAAAATGGGTTACAGAAATCTTTTGCCTTTTCCACACTATTAGCTGGTGCTGAATTATTCACGCTTCCACACATGTACGCAGCCACATCAATACATTTATACTGATGTGAATGCTGAGACCTACTTTTACATATTTTTTTTTAATATTATTCAAATTGGAATAAACGAGAAGAACATAATAAAAATATCATCATAGAAATATGGGTCATATTGAAATTTTATGCACGCAGGCATGTATACATGAAATGTGTGCACTTTTATAAATTAAGAATTGTAAGAAAATAATTATTAAATAGTTATTAAAAGCAATATGATTTTTTATAACCATTGTTTAAAATTTCAAAATGTTGAGACTACGAAAGAAAACGAATGAAAATATATTTTATTCCCATTAATATATATTGACTATTTTGCTGAATGCAAAGTTTTAATATATGAGTTATAAAATTTTATTGATCATTATAAAAAAAAAAATTACTAACGCAAACTTCAACGGCGGACTGCGGGAGCACTAAAACAAGTGATTTTATTTTTTTAGCTATTTAACACAATTTAATTTTATTTTATTTAGTTTATTAATTAATTTTATTCCAAATACAAAAGATTAGGTTTCAAGTTAATACAATTAAAGTTTTTCCAACTACATGCATTGACTCCGTGTCTCAGACTGCCTGTGAGACTGCTGCCAGTTAAATTTTTCGTCTCTATTCTGTCGTTATTCAATAGTGGAAACTGCTAACAAGCTGGGTTCACATATTTTAATCTATATTGTAATCGGATAAGGCATCAGGTTAGATCTGCATGCATTTAGGAGTTGCTGAATAAAATATTTCTCAAAAGAGACATTTGATCCATTTGCTTCATTTGTTTTTCGTTCTAAGATTCATAATTTTAATATTCAGCATTTTCAGCAGTTTACCAGACAGTCAGTATTGTTAACCTTCGAGTTCTGGTGTTGAAAGCAATAACAAGTTATTGCTTGAAAACTACGTTTGCGTTTAGGAAAAATGAAAAATATGAAGGGATATTAATGTTAAAATAAATGTTGTAATATAATTCCACGCTATTAAAATAGAAAAAGTGCAAAACTCTCTATTGATGCAAGTAATGTATGCTCAAGAAAATTTTAGCTATCATATCATCATCCATAAGTAGGTAAGTATGGTATAGGCAGTCCTGGCGCACTCCCTGTACCATAAACACGAAATGTGCCATAATACAACGCTTTAACTGTTCCAAAAGAGTGTGAAACGCCTTTGATATATGAACGTTGTCTATTAACATATCATTTATAAGAAAACTTCCATAATTGTGACTTACCAGTAGTTGTAATGAACTTGAACCCCTCGCAAATTAGTGGCCATACTGTACAAGTGCAATCACCACATAAACCAATAGAAAAAAATAATTTTTC
The DNA here is from genome assembly GCA_963662145.1 of Sturmia bella. Taxonomy (NCBI): domain Eukaryota; kingdom Metazoa; phylum Arthropoda; class Insecta; order Diptera; family Tachinidae; genus Sturmia; species Sturmia bella. The sequence continues at coordinate 11,954,922 of OY759171.1, read as the reverse complement.
CTTGAAAATAAACTCCAAACATACTGTTTAATTGAAGTATTTACTCGTTTTAATGTACTTATACAAGTCGCGATTTTTATTTTTTGTGATTTTCATAGTGATGCTGATACTTGAATTGGTTTTGCTGGTTTATTCAACCATATGGTTGATGTAAATAGTAGTAACAAGCAGTGGTTGTCATTGGTCTAAAAACTACACATTTTAATTGGCAAATTCAATAAACTCTAACAGCATAAGCATTTTATTAAACTACAAATTGCAAAAAAAATATTTAAAATACAAATGACTCAATTAAGGTATATAACTATGTTTGTCTGTGTTTTTAACACTTTTTGTTTTTATTTTAGTCATTAATTAAGCAGACTGGTTTTATATGGGTGAGAAAAAATTGATAAGTTTTAAATTTTGACAAATATTTTATTTTTACCAGCTAAAACACGTTTATTATATGACTGGTGATATGAGATTTTGTACGATTAATATGTATTTGCAAGCATTTTCATTTTCTCAACTTCAAACAAATGTTAATTTTCACAAAACTAAGTCATATGGTAACGAAAAAATTTAAATACGACGCTAGTCGAAAGGATCTGTTGAAATAGTTATTTTTTTAAGTGCATCTGAACTTCAACTACAGAGTATAATTTAAGAGCTTTTGGTAAAATAAATTTATTTTCTATTACATTTCCAGAAGCTTTTATTTTGTTCGAACAGCTGAGTATATAAATAACTTACAGCATTATCTAATAAACTATTGAGAAGAAAAAATTCTACAAAGAAAATTTCTTAAGCCAAAAAAAAAAAAAAAAAAAAAAATAACTCTATAAATATTTTCTATCTGAATATGAAAATTTTTAATTTTTTATTCATTGTCAGTAAAGCACGGTTTAGATCTTTGAAAGGCTTTTCTACAAGTTGCCTTCGTTGGCATTGTTTAACAATGCCATTGTTAAACATTTGAATAAAAGTAAAACAATTTTAAGTGCTAATACTTCTACACAAGTAATTAGAGTTATTTAGAAATTATTATCATTAAAATTTCTGTTTGACAATTAAAACTGCTTCCAATTGTAGCAAGAAGAAAGTTAGTATTTAATTTATTTCTTTACTTTTGGACATTTCTAGCAATTTCTTGGAATTGCTATTAATCTTTTTTTCACTAAGTTTTACTTGTTCCATTTAAAGAAATATTTTATACAAGAGAATATTTTTTGTTGTTTGCTATAAGCTGTAAGGTTGCCTGTTAAGATGATAATTAAGATAAAACAAAAAGTAAATTTGACAAAAATGTAAATACTTATAAAATAATAATAAAAACGAAGAAGAAGAAAAAGTGAATGCATTAAAGATGTTTCTTAAAAGTAAGTGTAGAGCAAATGGATTAGCATGAAAAAAGGTTCAAAAGAGTCTAACGAAGAGATATAACATGAACGTAGTATATATTTCTTTTGTGCAAATTAGTTTGACCACAGTTCGCCCGCTATCATTTCCTTTTTTCCTCAAGTTAGATTCAGCGGTTTGATTTAATTACGGAAATAAGAGAAAGAAATACACTTAAAGAACTTTTTAAATCTGAGAATACAGATTTTTTAAAAGTTCCAATAGTTTGTTAAAATTAAATATTACTCATACGCTTCAAACAATTGCACTTGAGTATATGCAATGGAATTGGCATCTATATAAAGTCGCTGTCACACATTACGTATACTTGATAAAAATAGCTGAAGTAATTCAATTGTTCATATGTTACTTGTGTTTTCATCACTGTCTGGGCCGTGCTCAAAAGTATGCACCAATTATTTTGAATATATCAATATATTTAACACTTAAGCTCTAAACACATAGACGACAGCAGACTGCAAATGCTGCCTACTTCAAGTGCAGCCAACTTCAAATGTTGCTCTGAAGTCGGCTTCATAATTATTTTGAAGACAGCAACAACATAATAATCAGTTGGTGAAAAATCAAGGAAAAAGATGAAGAACACTTTTTCAAAGCAACCAGGATGAAAATTAAATAAAATATCACAAAAAATTAGCTCAAACGAAAAAAAATTGTTTTGATATTGAAAATGAACAGCTGTGTATTTTAGCAATGCTAATTTCAGGGATGCCGTATTTCTTATTTCATAATGAATAAAATTGAAAATGTTGATGAAAAATTTAATAATATCACAAAAGAACTATAAAAACACATACATTTATTTATTTATTGTATTTTTGCAATGTTCTTTTGTGTTTAATATTAGAAAAAAAGTTTTTGTTCTAATTTGTCCAATTTATATATATAATGGCAACACTATATTTGCTTATTTGCTGCCCGTCAAAATAGAAAATAGCCTAAGCTGGCAGCAGCAGCAAATGCTGTTGTGCAGTCGTGCTGCCCTGCTGCCGTCAAAATAATCGTTTTCATTTAAACACATGCATTTTATTTTTGACATATTGCTGCTTGCTGTCTGCTGTCGTCTATGTGTTTAGAGCTTTAAGCTTCGTATGACCATGGCGTATGATTAATTTGTGTCACAAAAATGATCAATTATACCTACAGCCACAATGGGTCGTTTTGACTTTTGCCATTGAAAAAGTAATAACTTTTGAAGTAATGAAGATATTCCAAAAATTTTAAAGGTTATTGGAATAAATTTTTGCTGTCTTGGATATAGTACATTAAATATATTTGTTCTGCTACCAGGTACCGCAATACCAAAGTTAAACTAAAAAATAAAATATAAAAATGTTTGTTCCAGATTTTACTTAAGTTAGATTTTTTATACATGTCAATGAAATATTTGTAATGCAAAAAGTACAACAATTTATTTTATTATTTTGTATGATTTGTTTCATACAGGTTCTGTCTTGGTAAAACAATTTAAATATAAGGGATTTTCACTTTTACAATATATTCAGGAACACTAGGAGGGATGTCTAATGAAATAATCCTGTCTGAGTAGGTGTGGCAAAGGAAGTAATCTGTAAGAGAACTCTTCGTTCTGCCTAATATGTACAACCTTGCAGGTATTTCTATGTTTTTAAGTTTTAATGTTTTTTGATTCTTAAATAATGAACTTAATTATTTATTTGCTTTAATGTCTTTAGGTCTGAAAATAGACCTTATTAAAGTTTTCTGTCTTTTTCAGTAACTTGAGCAGGGGCTCGTTTATAATTCATACAAATATATTTCCATAAACTTTTATTTTTCTTGGTGTAAAATTTCCTTTCTTCTCAAAATTAATAAGCTTCAAGCAAACAAACTTATATTTTATTAAAGCTAAAAAACACCAAAAAAAATCAAGAAAAGTTTGACAATTTTCTAACCCGCAAACACTTGTGTACATTAAAATAAACATTTCAAAAGAAAAAAAATAATCTTTTTTAACCAAAGTGTTATTAGCATAAAAAACAAACTAAATACGCACTAGAATAAGAAGCAGTGATATTCTAAGTCCTTTTTTATCCACCTTTTTTTGTATTTTTTTTAAATAAATGTTTTAAAGTTATAAAAAGTAAAGTTTATTAATATAAACTCTATTGAGGTAGTAAATAGAAGAAGCGTTTTCATACATGTCAGATGTTGTTGTGTTTTTCTTAGATGTATACATATACATTGTTATTACCTTGCTTTTATGCAAGTGTTTTGGATTAACCAAATAAGTGGCTGACCGAGATGTAAATAAGTGTAAGACCCGCTTGCAACTTATGAATAAAAATAAAATTAATGTTAGATTTAAAACCTTCACTTTAAGCCGGCAGGCAACTGTACAAATTTCAAGTATATTTTGAGAAAAATTATAAACAAACCTTTTTTTTCAAGTTCGAGTTTTGCATTTTTTGCATATTGTTGTTAAGAACTTTATGTTCAGTTTAAGAAAACTTCTGGTGACAAACATTAAAAAAAACATACACATTTTATTCTTTTAAGTTGAAGAATGAGCTCTCTGCAACAGGAAAAAAAGCTTAAAAATCATTTTTTTAAATTAAAACAAAGTAGATTTAAACAAAATATAGACAAAAGATTTTTTTTATACTTCAATTCGTTGAAAATATTTCTCTTGGCCGCTGAACTTTATTTCACTGAATTTTGTAAATTAAAATGGCATACAACGAATTTTTTTCAAGTTCTGTATATTTTTTGATGTTATAATTAATATATTTTTGAACAATAGTATTAAAAAAATATATGTTTGCTTTTTTTTGTCTGTAGTTTGTGTTATTGTCCAATTAATTTTAACCGTTTACAGTCCTAAAAAATTTATGTATGTAGGCAGAAAGATTTTGTTATTAAACCTTGAATTTTATTAGTTTTTATAATGAACATATTTGTACTGATTTTTTCCTTTGGGCAAACAAATAAAAAAATAAATATCTGTAATAAAAACTAAAAACTATTTTCCAACAATAAATAAAAGCGGAAGGGACTACTATAACAATAATAAAAAAAATTTCAATTATAAGCATTTACTTAAAATCCATAGTCATATTAATTTCTTTTGCTTTGTTTGTTTTACTCATTTAAATATAAACGATTGAGGGAAAAACGCTATGTGTATGTTTGTAATTTGTACAAACATATATTCTGTATATATTCAATCATTACAGTTGGGGTTTTTATGAATGAGAAAGAAAAGTTTTAACAAAAGGAAAAAAAATTAATTAATATATAACAAATTTACATTTAGAAGCCAGTTAAGCTCATATTTTTTCGTCATACAATAATTAAATAAATTTGGTAATTTAATTTTAATAACTATTTTTCATGCAGTATAATTTAAAAAGTACAAAAAAATGGGTCTTCATAGAAACCATATCCCCAGGTAGTTTCTTGGAATGATTCTGAAAGGTTACTCTGGCTGATCGCCATTCTTTGCCAAAAGAGAGTGGCTGTAGGTTGCCATCACAAATTTTTTTGGCTAAAAAGTCTAATAACATCGCAATGAAAGGAAATCATATACTAGAAAAAATTTACAATTCTTATTCATTTATTTGTAAAAATTATTAAAAGAAATCTCTGCTGAAATCCCTTAAATAGAATTTGTCTATGATATAATTCTGCAAAGAAACTCATTTAAAAAAAATTCGATTGAGTCTACCGACTGCAAATTGGGAGTTATTTTGCATCACTTGAATTTGATGCATTGTTTGCTCGGGACAGATAATGGGTGCGTACGTGAGTCAGTCTATAATTATATTATACTATTTTAAGGCTGTATGCGTTGAAGTTTTTTCTATGTTCTAGTTTAAAGAGTGAAACATATAAATTTTCTGACAGAAAATTTTTTTTAAATATTTTTCCTAACCGCGCCCCAAAAGCAACAACACAATTATTGTATATTTTCTGGCAAATAATATCTTTTGAAATTGTTGCCTTCCCAAAAGTTATGTACACATGTTTTGTCTATTTTTATTGTTTACAAAAAGTCAAATGCTTTCATGAAACACATATACCCCAACAATTCTGATTACAAACTTGCCTTAAGTGATTCATCCAAATAATGTATAAAAATGAAATATTTAACTACAACAAGGACGTTATTTTCGATTTATGTGCTTTTAGTGTTCTTATGTGCTTTTAGTGTTCATATACATATACACATGTTTGTGAAAGTATACTACATACATATATGTAACGGATTTGATATTTACAATCTACAACTTCGTTAAAACCTTAAGTGTGTTTTTTTTTCGTTTCAATTCTGTTCATCTTTCTATGGTCTCTTTGTTTTAGCTGATTGTGAAAAGTATTGCTGTTTTCAACATATTCTTATTAGGGTATTCACTGAATTTGTTGTTGTTCAGCAAAGTTTGGATTTGCAGGTTTCTGATTGATAATTGGCAAGAAAAATGTGTGTCAATGAAACTCAATGAAATTGAATTGTATTTTTTTCAGTGTATTTTGTGAAAGATATTTACAGTCTTTTTAAATTTTCCATTCTATGCCAAAGTTAACCTCTCCAGTCGACAGAATTTTGTTGAGACATACGTCAGGCTGAAATTATGAAATTATTTGTGTCTTTGGTGGGCACCATGAAAAATCGCCCAAAACCAAATCGCCCAAAAAAAAAAAAATGATTTTTCATAGTGCCCTTTGGTGTTTTTATTTTTTTATAAAGAATTAGACACATTTTTTATTTATAAAAAAATATGTTTATTATATTTTCAAATAAAGTTGAACTAACAAATTTTTCTCAAATCTTGAGGTTAATTTAGTTTAGTTAGTCTGATCAACATCAAACAAAATTAAGTTATAGCATTTTGTTTCTCTTTTGAATTTGACCCATATCTGAACAAAATTTAGTTAGCTATAGACATTAACTTTGGTATAAAATAGAAAGTACATAAAAATAGTATTTGTAAGGCAGTCCTCCTAAAGTATTGAGATAAGATGGGCATGCCTTCGGAAAAAGTTCTCAGAGGACAAAATGAATGAGGGTTGATCTTAAATCTTATATTTTTAGAGCTGTCCAGGGACTAGTTAGAACTATAATAAGTATTTGATAAATTAGTCTTGTACTGAATGCACCTAATGTAAAAACATAGGATTTTTGCTACTCCCCAAATATTTTGGAAAGAGAAAAGGCAAATACATTTGACTTTTTCAGAAAAATCCTGGATTAGTGATGGCTATGGAGGAAATTTACCACATCAGCTGCGTATGGAAGCTCTCCCAATAAAAGAAAAAAGTAAAAACAAGCTAACCTTAGAGGTATCCTGATACTAAATAAAATGTTGGGTTGAAATTTACAAGAAAACCTTGTACGGGAGCCTTCTTCAAGTAAGGAGAGGGGTGGAAAAAGTGTACAGATAAAATGTTGGAAATAAAATTTAATGGGGGTACATTGTACCCCTATAGCACTAACGATGTAGCAGCTATGACACCTTTTGTGGAATTTTTCACCATTCTTCAACTTTGACTTCGATGACCTGCACCACGACCTTTTTGGCCCAAGAATTTCTTTTCAGCCTCACAAAATAAGGGGGTTTATCGTTTTGAAATTGAAAAATCACATCTAATGTATAGATGTATGTATGTATATAGAACAAACTATGTGGCAGTTATGACATATTTTGTGGAATTTTTCACCATTCTGCACCACGACCTTTTTGGCTTATGAGCCAATGATTTTCTTTTTAACCTCACCAAATAAGAGGTTTTTGCGTTTTTAGGGTTCCGTACTCATCAGAGTGAAACGGAACCCTATTATGGAGACAAGTACGTCCGTCCGTCACAGCGTCCATTCTCCGAAACGGTAAGAGCTAGAGAGCTGAAATTTTCACAGAATGTTGTTGTACCTTGCCGCTACAACAACAAATACTAAAACCAACAACAAGTCGAAAACTACCAGGTGTCACCATACAACGAAAAGTTACAATTAGGTATAACTCTCGAACTGTAAAAGATAGAGAGCTGAAATTTGCATAGTGTATGTATTTGTAGATGTTCCACAACAACATATACTAAAAGCAATAACAATCCAAAAACTACCAGGTGTCCCCATACAACCAAAAGTTACAATTAACTATAACTCTTGAACTGTAAAAGATAGAAAGCTGAAATTTGTAAAGTGTATGTATTTATAGATGCTTGTCAACAACAAATGCTAAAAACAACAACATGTCGAAAACTACTAGGTGTCCCTATGCAACGTAAAAAACATTAGCCGTAACTTTCAAACTGTAAGAGATAAAGAGATGAAATGTGCACAATATATTTACTCGCATATGGCTTACAATAACAAATGCTAAAAACAACAACAAATCGAAAACTACCAGGTGTCCCTATACAACGTGAAGTAACAATTAGCCGTTACTCTCGAACTGTGAGCGACAGAGGGATGAAATTTGCACAATATATGTATTCACATATGCTCCACAACAACACTTGCTAAAAACAACAACAGCTGTAAAACTACCAGGTGTCCCTTTACAACGTAGAGTAATAGCTATAACTCTCGAACCGTAAGAGATAGGGACTCGAAATTCGCACAGTGTATGTATTCCCAGATGCCTTACAACAATAAATTACAAAAACAACAACAAGTGGAAAATTACTATGTGTCCCCATAAACATAAAGTAGCTTTAAAAACAGATAGATGAAATTTATAAAATATACATATGTATTCACATACGCCATTCCATACATACATTACACATACATACGTACGGAACCCTAAGAGTGCGAGCCAGCCTCGTACTTGACTCAATTTATTTCTAGTTATTTCAGGCGTCATATTTTTCTAATATTTATTCCTAATAAAACATATTAGTATATGTATATATAAGTATATTCTTACTTAAGTCTGCACATTAAAACATACATGAATGAGCAAACTTAAAGATGCGTATTTAAAAATTCATTCAGCGGTTATTCCATATTTACTCATGTTGTGCTGAAGATAAAAATCTTGGAAGACACAAAATTACAAAAGCAACTCGATGTGGTGAAAAAAGATTAGCATTTAGAGCTATGAAAATTTAAAAGTTTCAATATTAAAAAGAAAAAAAAATTATTCAAAATAGTTGTGCTAGACAAAAATGGGAAAATTTTAACGCACAGTGATTTTTAACTTAATTTTGATAAAATTTGTATAAAAAAGCTGAACTGAATAAACATTTATAGCTTAGCTCAAAATTTTGTTATTTTGCTTAGTATAAAAAATTTGTTCTAAGTCTTCTTCCATTAGATAGTAGAAAAGTTTTCTCATATATAATATTATTATATTTGCCGTTTTTATATCATTTTAGTTTTTGACTAGATGACGCCAGCCATATAAAAATTCCAAGACTCGTGAGACAATTTTCCAGAATATAATATAAAGCTTTGCCAACGTTGCAGTTTTCGATCTGAAAAATAATTTACTTATGCTCTATATGGGTCTGATATTTTACACACCTTAATTGCCACATATCAAACATTATACATTTTTATTTTCTTTCAATAATTATGATATTTGATCGGCTCGATGGATGAATTGGTAGAGTATTCTACTAAAAGTCCTCAAAGTCGCAGCTTTGATTCCAAAAGCCAAAAGGTTTGCTAAAAATAAAATATTGCTCATAAATATTATCAATTTTCTTAAATTTTCAATTGGTTGTGGTTGGCATAACATAACAGACAGCCATATCGCCTGCTACAGGCGATGCTAATAAAGATGATAAGATGTGTACATTATTGTGTACATAGAAAAGGTAAAATTTAATGAAATCATTTTTAGAGTGTTCGTGCAAATGTACAAACACTCAAGTATACATTTTTAACGTCATTAAAATTTGTCGTATTATAATCAGTATGACAATCTGCCGTAACGTGATGTGTGTACAAAACGAAAACCTTTTGTGTGTAGAAACAAAAGCCTGTATACATACATATATACTTACATTTTGCCAAAGTAAATGCTTCAAATTTTGTTCCCTAGAGCAACATTTGCATGCAAATACATACAGAAATTCTAAACTCAAAATCTCAGATACAATATATGTTTATTTTTGCTACATTTATATTTTGTATTGTTATTTCAAAGCACTCGAACTTGAATGTGTGTAGTCTGTAGACATGCGTCATTTAAAATTGACAAGATAAGGCACCTGGCTGACTGTATGTGAGTGTGCGTGGGCATGTAGTTTATATCTCAAAAGGCTTTTAATTATGTTGCAACTCTTAATGCTAATTTATATTTGGTAGGTATACTAAAGCTGGTTTTAGTGAAATTAACACAGGATAAATTAATTTTTTGACACCCATTAGTTTTGAATGCTTTTTTTTTTTGTAGCTACCAAAAAATATATTTGACTTTTAGAATTTTTATCTTTGTATGAGCGGAAAAAATCGTAGTGAAATGAGTTAGCCGTCTGAATAACTTAGATTGTAGTCCATTGCGTTAGTGATGTTTTCAACTTAATATTTTATATATTTTGTAATATAGTTCCAGTACAAAATTCAAAGACTTAAAAGCACTAAAACAAGTATATGTAATATTACACTTAGCTTTTTACAAAAAGCCCCTTAATAATCATAAATGAAGTACTTGATGTTACTCATAATTAAAATAAAAATAACATTGTGTTTTCTTATTTATATTTCTGTATCATCTAAATACCAAAGACGTTTGTTATCTCATGGCTTTTGTAAGATCACATAATTGTTCTCCGTAATCATTTGCTCATTGAGCAAATATTGTCTCCAAATATAAACTTGTGAAATATAATATCTTTGGAAGTGTATGTTTTTTCCTCCTTTTTACAGAGCGCCTCGATGGTTGAATTGGTAGAGTGCTCTGCCAAGAGTTTCCGAGGTCGCAGGTTCGATTCCTGCCGAAGGCTCTGGGTGTTTCTGCAGACAAGCAAAAGGCTTTGCAGTTTTGTGTTTGTTTATAAAAAAAAGAAGTTATTTATGCATATCTATGGCTATGCGTGTTTGTTGTTTTCGTCAAAGTAGTGTTTATGGGAAAATATTTGTTTCATTTGTCTTAACCTTGAAATATACTTTTATCGAAATAAATTTTTTATCCATATATTTTGCTTTCTGTACATACAACCATTTTTAGTAAATTGCATGCATGCACTGGTACCAAATAAGGGCCGACAAAAGAGTAGTCATCCCGTAGTTGAATGACTAATATTTGCCAATGCCACTTTTCCTTTAGTTGCGCAAACTCTGTATATGACTTACATGAATTACACCTAACTTTATGCTTGTATTAGTATGAATTGTACGACAGCTCTCGTTTGCATCACAAAGAAATTGGTACGTGTGTTATGATTGTGTCTCTACTGTCTTTCTTTTGACTATTAATTATTAATTAATATAATGGCATTGTGTAGGAAATAATTTGAATTTCAACAGATTTCCGTTTCGCAGCATATCAACTACACCTACGACCGCACGCACACACGCACACAAACCCAGTTAGCAAGATAACAGATATATGAAGAAATAATTACAGTACAGAATGAATGGTTACAGTAAAGCAAATGGATAATTTTTTTTAATTTTTGTAGACTGAGACTGAAGGAGGATATCCAAAATAAAACTACTAAATAAATGATTTCTAATCAAATGAAATTTCAATTTTGTGACAGTTATGCCTGTGCATTTCATTTATACATAAGAGCCTATATGTAGGGAGCTTTTAAATGGGCGTTTATTTAAGAAAACTCATACTAAACATGAGCTAAAAGCGAAGAGTTTTTCTTTTTTACTTTGTTTCTACTCCTGTCAGCCAACAAAGTAATAAAATATTGCTTTCTGTACCAAACTTCGATCTATAAAATCATTAGCATATATGTTTTCAGATTATATGCCAGCAAATATAATTACATATATCCCTTCTTTAGTCTTTGTGTTTCGATAATTAACTGTCAAGGTATGTTTTAATAAAATCGTTCACATGTATCGGTATCGAATAGACATTTACTTAAATACATACATTATTTTATATTAGTTTATTTCTATTAGGGGGTACCTAAAAAGAATAAATATTTTTTTATGTATTCAAAATGATGTCAAAAATTAGCTCTTATTTGTAACTAATTGTTATTGAGTTTCAAGCTCTTTAACTACATTGTTTTAATTTTTATTTTCTTTGAATTTTTTGATCATGTTTGAAATATCTTAATTGACCACTCACACATAATCTGTCGATGACATTATTTACCTTGCTGCCGACACTTAATTCTCTGAATAATAGCACTCTATGTTCTCTTTCCACTACTCATGTTTCTTTAGTTTATGTCACCTGAATGTTTGTATATTTGCAAATAGACAAAATACTTTCAACAAAGGAAAAGATTAAAGTAAGAATTATTGAAATGTGTTTCGCATGTAGCTTTGATAAGTGTTGTGTAACATGCAATCTTTGTCACTACCATGTATTTGTGTTGTCTTTGTGGTGCACGATAAAAGCAGACACAAAATCGTGACAATTTTTAATTAATAAATGTATCATAAATTGCAAAGTAAAAGGAGTAGAGCTTAGTTGCTCATTTCATAAATGTTTTTAAGTGACAAGAGGAGTTATTTAGGGAATACAATACAGGAAAGTAAATAATTTTTTTTATGAATTCAATAATTTTGTTAAATTTTATTATTACGCTGTGCAGTTTTTTTTAGATTAACCAAAAAATTTAATAAAATAATTGCAGCAGCAGAATGATAAATTTTTTTTCAACGCCAAATCTGTGAGCTCAATTTGTTACTGGCAGCCGTTGTACACTGATCAGCATCTATGAGGAATGCTTGTTTGAAAATGCTGAAGGCAAATAAATAAAACCGATAATATAAATAATTTTGAACTTTAAAAACTTCTAAGCATTGAATATGAAATTAGGTGTAATGAAAATAATTTTAAAATTTTCATCAACAAACAGTTATATTAAAAATGATCGCAATAATTTATTTCTACGCATGTTTTCTTGTACTTACAAACACACAAATCATTGGCGTTTTTTTTTTGGGGGATCTCTCTAAAATAAATGAAAATTCTTATAGCTTACCCGGGAAAGTAAGAGCATAAAATCTCTGTTGTGCTGTGTTAATAATATATTCTTGTTTTTATACACTCATCAACTTGTGTTCCTCTGTCTTCGCTTTCTTTACCCTTTTGCCAAGCTCTCTTGATGTCTTGCTTAAGATACCAACATGCATAGAAACCTACATTATTTGCATGTTATAGATAAGTGAAGCAGAAAAACGTGAAATCATTTCTTTATGTTGCTTTTGATTTTTAATTAAAACCAAAATGGGTTTGTAATAAAATCAGAATATAAAATGAAAGAGAAAATAAAATAACAAGTGTAAGCACATCCCGATTATAAAAAAAGTATAAAAGAAACAACATACAAATTGCTAAAGCAATTTAAATTAAAATCACCTTTTGCAACATCGTAACATTTTAGGCGAGGGAGTAAACGAATGAATTTAAAGTCTATCAGAGATATAATGTTTTTTTATAAAACAACGTATTGTTTATTTATTGGCATACAAAATGAGACGTATCCAAGTGTCTGAGTGTTATTGCCATCTAAAGCTGGTTGAAACCCATAAACATTTTTATGCCCAACATTAAACTGTACAATAAAGTTTAAATTAAATTGTATTTTATGTTTTTTTTTTTTTAAAAATAAGTTCATTAATGTTACAGAGTTTCTAGGATTTGTTTTAGTAACATGAGCTTTTTAAACTTTGAAGTTGTGAAATAAATACTTTGCCATATGTGAGCATTAAAAAATTAACTTGTGCTGAAAGTCTTTATTAGGAAAGTTTTGTTTAAAATTGGAATTAGATGAGTTTGAAATGAAAACTAATTTTTTGAATAAGACTTTCATGCCCTTAAACCAAAGATGTCTATTTGAAGTACGTGTACGAAAAATTTGTTTTAATGAGAACTTCAAATATGTATTAGTTTTGCATAAAAACACCAAAATTTAAATAAATTTTAAGTTTATTTTAGCAACAGGTTTTCATTATATATAGTAATTTTGCTATCTTAAAATGATTTTCTTTCATCAATATAACTTTTATTATAAAGTTATAATGATTTTCAATTGTTAATTACTTTTTCAGTTCTTAGTGCGATTTTACTTCCCCAGAATTGCGAAACATTGCTTTGTGGCGAAACTGTAGCTACAACCTGGGTTCGAATCACTTTGGGCGCTGATAATCATTGGTGTGTTCCCCCAGCCCATAAGTCTTTAACCTTTCTTGTGTTCCTTAAAAACATTCATCACTTCAGTTTTATCACAAAAACCAATTTTTCTCAATTTTGAGGCAGTAAATTCGGATTGAATATCCTACTTACATTTACATGAAGTCTAGCACTTATTATGTCCCTAGTTTTGTAATTTATATGAAAAACAACAACAAAGTTTGAATAAAAAAAAAATTGTTATTGCCTCGTCCAATTTTTGATCTCATAAGAAAGGAGGCGTTCATATATGGGAGTACAATTTCGAAAAATATTTTGAATATTGATATGTTTTTCATATAAATCTGGCGTTACGTTGCTTGAGTTATAAAACTATGCCTTATATTTCAAACACAATCTAGATTATATATAAAGAGTCAGTTATGCGTTGCTGCTCAAAAACAGTACACAATTAGTCATGGCCTGGGTTTGAAGTACATTTTAGTACTGATGAGCGACGTGATGATAGGGAAACAGTTACGGTATGTAAGCCAGCCAATAAGTTTTCAAATTTAATTCTCATTCAGAAAAACGAGCAGTCAATTGTGAGGTAGTCCAAATCGAGCTCCAGTTCGATAACATGATTATTTTTTATAAGATATTTTTGGTTTGGTAACACTAAATAAATACATGTATACTTAATTTTTTTTATTAAAACCCCAATCGTCAGTGCTACAAATTCAAATTTAAGCAATACATATTTACAAAAATGTTCTTTTTATTGAGAGTGATTGTTGTCAAACCCTAGTTAAACATCTAATCAATATCATCTACACGTTTATAGATACAAATCTGAAGAACTTTTTATTTAAAACATTTTTTTTATGTTTTTCATTTCACGAATCCAATATAAGAATTTCTAGTTTTCAATCGAACATAATAATCAATCACTCATATGCGTGTTTAAGTATAATTAATTATTCATTTTACATTTTGCAGGGCTTTAGTAAGAATAAACAAAAAAATCTCATGATTGGTTTTTGATAATTTTTTCATATTTTAATGCCAATTTAAATGCCCAATTTGAGTGTTTGCTTTTTCTGTTTGTTACATTTTTAATGACCGTAACATTTATTTTAATGTATTGTTATTTTTTCATTCTCAAGTTTTTCTCATTTCGTTGTGACCTTCAACTCAATTCTTTATACAAATGCTTATTTGTGTGTTTTTTTTGAGTATAAAGAAATGAAAGATTTATTTTGTACATGTTGACTTTTAAATTATTTTTAATCGAATTCTTGAAAAACTGTTTGAGTTCTTTTGTACGTGTCTGAATACAGTAAAGGGCAACCAGATAACAATGTTTCAGAAAGAAAACTTTTGTGTCACGGTTTTTGACCAGATTGCAGTCTGCCAGATTTCAGTTGAAGGGAAGCAGCTTGCAGTAGAATTCTTTCACAAGTGATACTTAGTTTTCATATTCAAGTTGCAGCAAGCCTAGTGGGGGTTTGCTAAAAATTCTGCTAAAAATTCTTTATCTTCTTCTAAAATTTTGTTTCATGCTTAATCATTTTCAGTTTCACTCGAGAAAGTTAAGGGTGGCTTTAAGCAATAAATTTGTAAAAAAAAATATATATTTGAAATCTGAGCGGTTTTTGAGAAATTAATCTTACTTATTTTCGGCCGAAAATAGTGAAAAGAGACGCTGACGCTTACGCCAGGTAACATGTTGCGACATAAGAAAACATTTACATATATCTGAAAAATCAGTTTCAAAAATAAAGCTCAATACGAGGTGATATCATTTCCGAATGAAACCAGATCGTTACAAAAATGCAATGGATTACGGCTATGGCTCCTCATGTCTAATTACATCCTGTTTTTAAGCAGCAGCGCATGACCATCCTTTTGCTTAAACTTTGAAAATTTTTAATAAAATATTTTGTTGCTGGTAAAAAAAAAATTGAAGTGCAGAAACTTTCTAAAACCTTGCTTAAGTTTAAAAAATTTTATTTTCATCTATTACCATACTGAAAGCATTTTTTTTTTCAAAGCAAAAGAGAAAAATTATGCACGTCAAGCCATATCACTGACACAATAAAACCCCCGTCTACAAAGTTGATAGTTCAGTCAACACTAACACTGGCAGAGAAGACTTTTGTCAAATTTGATTGATTTTGTTTTTTTTTTTTTCGTTGGTTCTGTTTTCCAAACATGCGTTCGCTGGAGTGGTAAATGATGATATTGGTTAAAAGTGATTGCTACATGATATATTGGGCGCCTTTGAAAGATTTATGTTGTTACAGAAGCAACACTTCTATACAATTGACATGGCTAATATGTTTTCCGGGGTAAATTGATGAATTTTCATGCATAAGCATTAAAACTTCTATACAACATCAATGCATGCACATAATGTTGTAAGGAAATGCAGAATCGAATCTGTGGTTGTAAAAGGAATTACACTGCTAGGTTGAAATTTTATTGGCAGTAAGCGTATTTCAAATATGCCAATTGTGAAGGAAGAATGAAGCTGAAAATAATTTATTGATGCCTAAATTCTGATGAGTTGAGCAAAAAAAAAAAAAAAAAAAATATTAAAGAATGGAAAATTTTAGATTTGCGAATGTTTGTTTATTTGATGGTGTCACTATTTCGCTGACTTGCTTAATTGTTCCCTGTCCAGCCTTTTAGCCTAAAAGTTAGATAATAAACAATTAAAATAGTCTTCTTAGATGCAAATGAATAGATTCAGGTGATGAGGTACTTATTTTAGTCATTAGAATTGCATATAGAACTTTTACTTAATCATGAACTATTGTCATAATTAAGCTTTCAGTTTGGTACAGAAAAAAGAAAATTGTGCAAGAGGTTGCGGTAGCTAATATAAGGACAACAAAAAATTAAATTTTAAAAATTAATAGCTGGGGGACAACTATCTTTTTTATAGAGCTCAGGAGCTGTGGCTCCTGACAAGTGTTTCCCGTTTTCCAGAAGCTAACATGCTGTCAAGTTTTTGCGCTTGAACATAAATTTCTTATTTGGCCTTCTTTTGCCGTTAAAACCATAACAACTCAAACCAAGTAAAAGTCCAATTGCATATTAGATAAATTGAACACTATGAAATAGAGCAACAAGCACATAACCGTGTATTTCTAGCATTTATGTGTGCTTAACACTACAAGTGCAATATTTCCAAAGCTGATATTTACTGAAGCAACAAAATCATAAGCGCACTGCCAAAGTTGTCATGGCACCCAATGCTTTTCGTGGTATATTGCATGCTAAATGCTTTTGGCTATATTTTAATTGTGAGTCTACAGCGGCATGTAGTAGTCGTTACTTACAAAGCACCGCCTTCTAATTTTGAGCACATAAAATCCAATTTGTTGCTACTCCCATGGCCCATAGTACAACCTTCAACTTCGTCCACGATTATGGCAAAATCATGGCAACGGCACTCACAGAGATGCCTTTAAAACACCAGAAAACAGCCAATTACACATACAAACTTTTCGGAAAATTCTACTCACTACTTGTTTGTAGTACAATAATCATGCAAGTGTGAAAATAAACAAATTCAAGATGTTTTTCGTTTATTTTTCCAATTAAGAACATTTCGTGGAAACTGATGCCTAAAGGCATCTTCTTTTTTTTCTTTGCTTGGTTTAAATATTTTTGCAGTCGATGTCAATGATGTTGATGTTCGTACTATAACTGCCTTTCCAATTGCACAATGAATTTGCACTTGTCCATACAATGTCATAAGAATAGCAACAAGGGCAATAAATGCAACCATGTGGAAAACATTAACATACATATGTTTGCACATGTGTGTGCACGCACTAAATGCATATGCATATATTTTGCCAAGCAGTAAACTACTTTTTACGTTGCTTAAGGATAAAATAACAATCAACAAAAAATCGAGCAAAGTGTGGCAGCAGTGAATTCAACAATGCGAAAGTGGGCATGTTGCATACAAGACGCTAGACAGATGTGTGCACGTAAAGGCAGTCCCCCAAAAAGACCGGTATTGATGAAAAGTATAGCGCCTTCGAAACAGCTAGTTCTCCACCCTGCAAAATGTCTTTAAACTTTCTTGCTCTTAATTATTTAATATCAATCACAAAAATAACATATAAGAAATTGAGCCCGATAAATTTAATATAAAATAATTAAAATATATTTTGTTTAAAGAAAAATTGAGCCATGAAGCCGAATACTAAAATTTTTTTTGGGGCAAGCTATATTTAATCCACACATATGTATACATATATACTAGAGTGTGGCGATTACCCAACAGAAGTTTTTATGCGACATGCCCAGAAAATCATTTTAGAGGCATCCAATTTAAAATTTGCTTTGTATTTTTGTGTGAAAGGTCCCCAAAGGACGCTTGATAGTGTATCATTGTGTTTAAAAAACAAATTGGGGACACAAACAATTGCTGGAGAGTCACCCATTTGACTTCCCTACGCTCAAGCATTTGGATGCCTTGAAAATGAAATTTTCCCACGATCATACTAACTGGAGCACTAGGGTGCCCGTAGAGAAGTCAAACCTGCGACCAACCTCCAATAATTTTTTACCCTTAAATACTTTTTTCTATCACATCTATCTTATAACACGCATTCTTAGAGGCTTTATTACAAAAATACAAATCAAAATACAAACTGTCAAAATGGGACGCCTTGAAAATAATTTTATAATATGCCGTACTTTTTTTCAATATTGAAAAAATGATGGCACAATATCAACAACTTTTGTCCTTGCACATTGACCCACTCTAGTGTATATACATATATACATTTATATTTGTATATGCTTGGTATTGACAATGCTTCGTATGGTTTTGTGTAAAGAGAACCGACGATGACGGTAATTTTCGATCATAATACAATTATGTTTGCTATTGCAGCATACAAGTACATGGTACAAGCATATTTGCTAGTGAAAATTTCGCAGATTCATACATTTACCTACTGCCACAAGCAGTTTTTCATTTTCAGCAGAAATATGTTTGCATGTTAGTCCTTTTTGAAGTGCAGTAGTTTTTTTTCCAGTATGAGAGATACAAAAAAAATGAATTATCTAATTTTAAAGCAAAAGTGAGTAGTTGCTAAAATAACTTTTAATATATATCTAAAGCGTTTAATTTTCCGCCGATGAGCTCAAATATCACAATTCAGCTGCATAGCAAAAATTGTGTTGCACTTTGTTAGTGAGGCATTCTAATTTAGTCAAACTTGTGTCATTTTACTCATTTTAATTAATTCGTTTTTAAAAATTATTAAAACAGTTTATTAAAGGTCTTAAAATAAGGCGTATTAATGTTTTCTGTCTTATTCAGCCGTGTTAACACCGCCTATATATTGTTGATGCTAATAAGCTCATCAGTAGACTCGGAAAATCTGAAAAAAAATGTTTGAAACCCACCACTTTATTAAGATTGTTAAAATAGTATACAGTGAAGTATTTGAGGGTTAAGTGAGCCTACTGACGGTAAGAATTGCACCAGCGAAATATTGGCGGCATACAGACAGCTGAATAGCTAGACAGAAAATAACAATAGAGCTCCTTTCAGACCTAAAGTAATGTCTGGCATTATAATGATTCGACTTAATCTTATTGTAATGCAACAATGTTTTTGGAATATCAGTTATATTTTGGTCATTTAAGTGTAAACTTAATTTGTTTAGATTAAAGGAAATTTTTCATTGTTTCTGCATTATTTTAAATAAATTGTTAAGTGCTTTTACATTTCTTGGCGATCTTCTGTTGGAACTCTCTTCTAGTTTCGGCACATTCGGTTTGGGTTTTCTTAACAATTTTTTATTATTTTGTATTGATCAATTTTATTTCTTTGCTTACATAAATTTATTTCAAATTCGATTTCATAAGCATTTGCTTTTTGCTTGCAAAAACAGAAGAGATATAATCAATTCGCCTTTGAAAATATTTACAAAATATTGTTAATATAAATTTTTAATTTTTGCTAGGATTTCTACTTGCTTAGAATTTCTAAATAGGCTGAAACAAAACAAAATATTTAATAAAGTAAATATGATATACTGTGATAAAGGATATAGTCACTGAGATAATTGTGTTTTCAAATAATAGCAATTCATTCATATACTGGTATTTTTTATCTTAAAACAAAAATCAGTTAAAGAGTAGAGGGGCTCAAAATCTAAAATTGGGGTTTTTTTAATTTCTATTTTAATATACATGTACACATACATACATATATGTAGTGGGTGGTTAAATTTTAAGGGCCGATGTTGTATGCGAACCCCACCTAAATGTCAATTTTCTATTTTGCATTTGATTTGACATTTCTCAATTTCAGACTATTTCAATTTGAATTCTGGAAATATGCTTAATTAAGCAACGTGTTAAAGTTATTCAGGCTGATTACGAGTAATGAGACTTTCAGCGTAGTGAGATTTTCAGCATATTGTATTCATCAATAACACTGTGCTAGTTGAGAAAACCGACAGGCGGGTTATTCAGTGGGTATACTTAATTCGGGTGCGCTGAATTCAGTGGTGCTAACCGTTTGCTTGGGTTGGCTCTTGTTTTTGAGATATACCGTTATTTTAAAAATGGAGGAGGTAGGACAACATAAATTCCCTTAACTCAAAACAAGCTTAAAATATTGAGAAAAACACAAAAACTGAAACTTGGCAACAAAATTACCTTTCAATAACTGTAAAAATATTTTTAATCAAAGCAGTACTTTAGAAAATAAAAAAGTTCGAAATTTTTTGTTTTTAAAACAGTATAAAAATTTAAAAAACAAACTCATGCAGATCAATTTTCAAATATTCATTAACAATAAAGTTTCAAACCAAAGCAGCTATAAATAATTAAAATTGGTGCATAACTATGGGATTTATTTACAAAAAATCAAAAATTGCAGTTTCAACCCTTCACCAGACGAAGCCTCAAAAATTAAATAAAATTTTTTTTTTTATTGAATGAAAGTAAGGTGGAGGAAACATTTTGTTTGCTTATCAAAGTAATTGCATAGAAACTCAATTATGGCCTTAATAATGTGTTCTGTCTTTTTCAGCCGTCTATATGCCACCGACATTTCGTTGATGCTAACCAGCTCATCACTCCACCAGACTCGAAAATTCTTAAAGGAATGTTTGAAACCCAAGTGCTTATTCATGGGAATTTCGGAATAAGTAGTTGGGTTTTAAACATTCCTTCAATGATTTCTGAGTCCACTGATGAGTTGATTAGCATCAACAAAGTCTCGGCGCCATAAAGACGGCCATAAAACCAGAAGACGTTTAATTATGGTTGTTATGTTCCTCTTTGAATACATATTTTCTCTGTGTGTAAAGACACTTTCTATGTTATTAATTTAATGTTTTCTTTTTCAGAAAATTTTAAAGCATCCCTCAGTAAGAAAATCCATCTCATTTTCCGAACTGATCCTTCCTACTGTCACCAAATTCAATAAAAAAATATTAATGTGCATGAGACATATGCTTGTTGTGAACTTTTCTACAATCACAATACAATTGTTTGTGAAAGTGTACATGCATCCATCCATCTATGTGTGTAGTATGTTTGTATATTACGTTCTATTATGTAGAAGTGTTAAAATTTCTATAACAAGATTTCTAGTTGTTTGTGTGATTTTTTGCCAACATTGAAATTGTTTTAGGATATCAAATGTCAAATTGTCATCATGATAATGTCAAATTGAATTTATTTTTCAAAATTTGAAACTGAATTGCTACGAATGAATTGCAGGTTTGAAAGGTAAAATGAAAAACAAAAATGGCAATCAACAATACACCGACAGACTTAAGCACACCCTGAGATACCGATGAAAACATTCACAAGCAGAATCTCTAAATGTCACTAAAAAAAAAAAAAAAACAGCAAACAAATATAAATTTAAAATCGAACTCAGCAAATTCAGTTTAGTATGTTGCCAAAATGCTTGAATTTTAGTTATTGTTTGCAATGACAATTTTAAAACGAACACTAATGCGAGTATAAATATATGTGCATACACATTCCTGGTTAAAACAAAAATATGCACACAGAAATCCATTTTTCTGCTGAACCATTTAAAAAGAATTAGTTTGATATTTGATATACGAATTGTTATTTTTATATTTCAATTCATTTTTCTGACACAGGATTATATGTATGCGAAATGTCTCAGATGAGTAGCAGAGAAATTTTAAGTGTTTTTACAAGTGAGTTTCTGTCTTCAACATAAATACACATGTATTGTGTGTATATATGTAAATATATTTTTGAATTATGTATATTTTTTTAAAGGCTATGCTTTATTTTCAAAGCAACGTAACTGGTAATTCTTAGGTGGAGGATTTGTAAAATATGTATGTTTAATAAAGATTCATTTTTCACTTGCAAGGCCATTTATTTTTCAAACTCTTAATTGAGGTAAAATTGAAGCACTTTCTTTTGATAATGGCGAACATTTACTTCCTTTTTAAAAAAAATTATGAAATCAATAAAAAAAAATTTTAGAAAACAAATCTGGGAGCCATTTGTGCTGGCTTGTTTTATATATTTGTAATTTGATATATAAATTTTGGTTATACCCTCCAAACCAAATGAAAGAAGATATTTTTATTCCAGCACTTATATCAATTCAAGCTAGTCTGGGAGTTTCGTTGGATTTACTTCAAAAGTAGTAAATCTTTAAGCTGGTGAATATATAAGCCACATTAATATAAAGAAAGTTTTACAGTTATCAACGAAATTTGCACTGTTCACTTGTTTGGCATTTTTTGTAGTATTGCCAAGTTTCTAGTTTTAATGGTAATAATAACTGGTTCAATTATACAGTCAAGTTTGAGCTGACTTTTTTAAATAATCTTAACTTTTATTGATTTTTTAGGCGTTCGTAGTGAAATTGACCAACTGCAAAAAAGCATTCACCAGTTTAAACGTAAGCCGAATCAAACTGCAAGTTGAACTTGCACTGATTTTCTGGGCATAAAACTCAAGAAATGATGTTATTGCTGTGTTGTTTTGAAAGTATTAAATTGAGTTGGCCTAGAAGCAGTAAAACCTAATGCAGACTTTTTTTTTGAAATTTTCATGTAAAAACCCTGCAGAAATTATTGGAGTACATGATCCGTTTAAAGTAAAAAGGAGTAGTTACAACATGGTCTGATGTAATGCAAACATGGACCATGATAAAAAAATTATTTGCCAATACTCACAACATATGATTACCAGGTGGTAATGCATGAAATAATGACATGAAGTAATTTCAAGCCTAATCCTGTGTTAATAATGTGTGGAGTAGTTATTTGGATTAGTTTTTAGATTACTCTGATGGTCCTCTCCTTGCACATGGTATATAAAGTAAACCATGATTTTCTCATACATTTAAATTGCTTTTGGACTTGTCCGGATCCCTTATGGAGTACCCTTTAGACACGCGTAAGGAGTAGTCTCGATTTCTGAAGGTTATAAGCTTACGTTGATGTATGTGTGTCTGTGTGTGTGTATTAGACTAGTTCACGAATTTCTGAGATTGTTTTGTCTCTGCAAGGCTGCTGCAAAAATTTCAGCCAAGAGAATTAATAAATGTCGTGCTAGTGCACACTATAACTGCACATATATAAACACACACAGTCTAGGGTTGTTACAAAAAAAAAAAAGAGAAACTGTTTTTGAAATAATTTTAATCAAACAAACCTTTTTATTTCCCTGGCAGCATTGACTTGTCCTTTTGTTTTTTCATTTATCCTAAATATGCTCAATTCTATATTTATACACATGTACATATGTAGGTCTATATGCATGTTTGTCCTTTCCGAAAAATCAAGTACTTAAAATAAGCTAGTTTTTTTTAGCAAATGTTTTTTGTGCTGATTACTATTGTATATTTATTAGTTTGCTGGCAAACATTATTCGTTTCGTTTTTCCAATGGGAAGTGTTAGAGTAAAAATATAAAATTTCGGTTTTATTTTAATGTGTGGTTTTTAAATGTTTGGTTGACCACAAATAAAATACAGAAAATAAAAATGTTTATTCTCAATCTGTCAAACGGTCCCTTGTGTCAATATTTCCACTGTTGACACACAAAACTGTTTAATTTTGTTGTTTAACAAATATTGTTTTTAGATATTTAAATTAACATTTGATTAATGAAAACCTTGAATTTTATTAGCGTTCGTTGCTTACGGAATCGAAATTTATGAAATTTCGTTTAGACAAATATCACAGTCGTTCTGATAAAAAAAATTCATAACTATCTTCAAAGTCTTCTTTATTCTGGGTTTTCGTTCGAAATAAATTGGTAAGTTTAGCCTAGGGCAGGTTGTGGCATGTAACTGTAAAATTTTATTCGAACTTTCAATTTGTAACGGGCAGAGCTTTAGCGTTTTTACAACAAATACTAAATAAGCTAACATGCATATAGTTCAGGCTTATTCTCATGGGCAAAAATTGAAGATTTAGTTGTAATTTGGGAGATAGGGACCTGGAATTTTAAGAGAATATGTAGCACTGCAAACACCAGTGACTGCTACAAGTTGTTAATTAAAAAGTCATCATCAGAATCACTTTTACTTAAAAATATGTTGCTCTTTGTTTTAAACTTTAAAGGATTGTTAGCTATACAAATTTTTTGTAGGTACTTTTCAACTTCAACTTAAGAAATAACACCCTCTAATGTATTCTCGTTGGCTAAAAAAAGAGTATGAAAAACTCTACCGAAAACACAATGTTGAGTAATTTATTGTACAGCCCAGGGTACAAAAATTTCACACATGCTGTATGGCAAAAAATAAAAGTGTCCTATTATTCATCGATTTTGTTTCAGAAGGAATATTAAAGCAAAAGTTATGAAAATTTATTAATTTTGTGCTTTTACTGGTTTTTTTTAAATAACAGTAACCATAAGTTTTAATTGCTAATTTACGTAAGACGAAAGACCGTAAATTTTTATGGCTTTATTTGTAGCTAGGAAAGAATAAATAAATCTATAAATCTACTTCTTTTTCAATACCATAAGCCCATAGCCAGCCAGTAGCTTGAATACTTGTTGTGAGGAGTATAATAAATAAACTTGAATTAAATATTAATCATACGCACCACATGCCAAACGCATAAAAAATAAAAGCGTTAAATTATTTTATAAATGGATATATAAATACACAAAGCAATTGGCTTTGCCTACGAAAGAATTGAGCTTGAGTCCTGAATAATTAAAAAAAAAATTATGAAATAATTGTGAACTTAATTATTTATTTGCTTCAAGAACCAACTGAAATGTATTAATTTAGGTCCAAAAATCAAAAAGACAGCAAACATTTTTTAAAAAGGTTATTTTTTGGACCTAAATTAATACATTGTGAAATAATAAAATTCGAATGCTTTGACCGCTGATAACAGAACAACTTTGTCGCACAAATTTTTACTAAAAATATTTCTGATGAAATACCAATCACAGCACTTGCATTTGAATTTTTTATTAAATAAATCTTTTTGCTGTTTATTTCTTTTTGTGCTTGAATTGAATTCAATTATAGAATTTTATTTTCAATCTTTGTGCATTAGCTATCAAACAATGAAATATATTTTCTTTTTATGCTGACATAGAAACTCCAGTTGCGACCATTAAAAAATAGAGAACAGCATGTTCAATTACCTTACACAATTGTACAACATGCAACGCAAAATAAGAGCATATCATATTTATTGAACTTCCTTTGTTGTGTTACGTCTATTTCCATGCAACGAACTTTGGAGTTTTGTTCGCTTTGCATGTGCTTGATACTGTGTGGATAATTCTACAAAATGTGTATGTTCTTGAGCATATGTTGTAAATAATTGAATAAAACCAATTCACATGCTTACATGCCATAGTGATAAATCTAAATTGGACATGTCTGATTATTTTTTTTTTCTTTTTACAAATAAAGCTTTAGCATTTGTTTAAGGATTCAAACATTCAATATAAAATACTTTCGAAAGAAAATTTTTCTATATTGAGTTTTTATGTGGTACTTGAAATTTAAAATCCATTGCCATGATTTGTAAGCATCTACTGGCTATAGTTTGTAAATAAATTAACGGTAGGTAATTTCGAATTATTAAACGCCCTTAGTATTGATTTTATTTTAATAAACTAACATAATACGAATTTTGCTGTATTTGTAGAAAGAATTAGTACCCATATGAAGTAGCCATTGGTGCTGATGAAAAACGTAGCGTTTAGAAACTAGCTAGTTATTTCACAGCTAAGGTCATATTTTTACTTTTTAGCATTTATTGTTATGGTTGTTTATTATTAATAATCTCAATTTTAGTAATAATTCGAGCTAGTAGCATATCTTCTAATACAGTAAAATTACTAAATGTAATTAGCACTGCTTCAATATCCGAAAAAATTGTGTGGAAGAAATCTTTGTGGAAATAAAAATGTTTCTAAGGAAACCAAAATATTTAAAATTTGTGCTCTTTGTACCTCTTTTTGAATATGTATAGGCTTGAGTGCTTGTTAATCTTCAGATTAACATGAGCTTAAATTAAATTATGACAAATAATTTAAGAAATTTAGCAAGGTTTTTGAGGCCCTATGAACTTTAGGTTAGCAGGAGAGGCTCAATCATATTTTCATCAGTTTATAAAAGGTAAAATCAAGTGTGTAGGATCGTTTCGCTACACACTCTTCCTGTAGCATATTGAGATCTTTCTAGGACCCAAAAAGGCCGTAAAATATACATATAAAGATGAAATTACTGCACAACTTCCAAACTTTGGAAAATACCATCAATACTTAAACTAACAAAACAATATATTTTATTCTGCCCCAACTGCAGCTTACATTTAACCGAAATTTATGTCGTAAAGCCAATTTGCATTACTGTTTTTTAAAATTGAAATTTTATTACTAATGTGGCAAGCTAAGGCAATAATATTTCCCAGAATCACATAAAGCAAGCAGATTTGTTTATTTTTTAGTTACCTTAATTTTTACAAAATATTTCCCAATATATTAAAATTTGCATTCATATCGAAATGCTTCTTTTTTGTAAACTATTTATTTTAAAAGTAATAATTGTTCAAAATTTTCTCTTTTTAAAATGTTTAACTTAACATTTAAAACATATTTTGATATTAATAAAACATCAATATAGTTTTTAAACACTTACATAAAAATAAAGTACAAACGCTTCATTATAATACTGCACAATTCATCTTTTATGAATGGCTGCTATATTTTTTATTTCATACACTGGAAATTTCTTATACAAACAAAATTGCAATATATTTAATATTTTTGCCAATTATATTTTTGTATTACTATTGTTTGCTATAAAAGAAAATAAATAAATAAATATTAAGCCAACATTGATGTGAGAAATAAATTAAAAAATTGCAATTATAAATTGTATATGTACAAAAGTATTCAGTTTATGTGCAAATTTTTTTGAACAAACACTAAAAATATGGTTGAAATCTGTGGGGAGAGCGTGAATGAAATATAAAAGAAGCCAGTGTTATTTATAGGAGCTGACTTGAAAGAGAGAGAAAAAAAAATTCTAATTTTTACTGAGTGCGGCATCCATATATTATGCAAGGCTTCGTACAATACTCTGTACAAAATTAGGACTTTTGCATAATAATGTGAACTAAGCAATATAGATTTGATGTGGATGGTAAAATTGTACATTCAGTTTGCCAGTATATACACTGTTTATTTCCTAAAAATACTAAAATATATAGTTCACAAGAAAATAAATTGAGATCGGTATGGTACAGTAAGTGACTCAGCAGACAGAACGAGCTCCCATCTCTGTATTCAGCACAGAATAAGCCATTATGTTTTATAGAAAATACAAAAATTCATTATCAAAAAAGGAAAACAAAAGCATTAACTATAAACAAACAGTAAAACATTTAAAAACGTTAAGCTGTAAGAAAAGAGTAAATAAATGCTGCACTGCATGCTCATTGTGTGTTAAATAAATATCCATACACGGGCATGCATGCCACAAGGTGACTTCAATAAAAGCTCGCAAAAAAATCTTTTTGTCAGTGAGTTTGCAGAACAGTGGATTAAATAGATTAGTTCGTTGATATGCATAATTGAAAATATGAATTCGAAAGTGCTCTTTATGAAGTTTTTAGAACTTATTGATCCGAGTTGTCAGTTCGTTCATTTGAATGTCCAACGGCTGCTCAACGTTTGTTCGCAGATTACATGCCTTTGAGAATTTTCATGCGTTTATCTATTATAATATTAAAATTTGCAGTTTCTCCTGAAATTGGATTAATTAATAGGATTTATCAATAGGTTTAACTAAACCTGCCTGGTTTAGTTGATATCTCAAAATTCCAGCCTAAGCATGTTTACAAATTCAGTAATCTATTCTTAAGTTTCAATTCCAATTATGCAAATCGACACAAAAATTTTTACCTTTTATCTCTAAACTTGTAATAAAAATATTATTTTCATATCTTTATTTTTATTCAAAGTCATTCTTTGTAAGTTACTTGAATTGGAAATATTCAGCAAAAAACTTTTCAAATATTTTCAATTTATTCTTTTGAAGAAGAATAAATTTACAAAATATAAGAAATTCTAGTTTTAGTATTCAAATTACAATAAAAATGAATTCATATTAATAAGATCATTTTGCGGCGGATTTAAAAGGCGTTCTTCTTTCACTTATTTTTTACCTCGTACATCTAACAGTATAATATAATAGATGCTTATTTTGAACATGTTTTGATTGTGGAAATTTTTTTTCAGTACATTTTATTAAATTTACTAAACTACTATAATTTTTTTAAGAATATTTTCACTCCTTTTCATTTTTTTTTAGTTTTGTTAGTACAAAATCTCAAAACGTATATATTCTTATATATCTTTCATATTTTTGAATGAAGTAAAAGCCTTTATGAATATGATAAATTATTGAAATATGTCAACTATTTCCTTAATATAGTAAAACAATTTTAATTCTTTAGTTATAATTAAATCTACTGAATCTCGTATACCAAATTCAACGTTAACAATTGCGTACTTGCAACTTGCAAAGCATAAAATTTTATTTTAAAGGTAAATCAAGTCATTGAAGAAAATTTTCACTTACACATTTGTCCAGCTTCCAATAGGAAACTAAAATCAAATCAAGACACTCTTTCACTTCTCCTTGTTCTGCAGTCCATTTTTGTGTGGATATTTTGGTTTGTTGCTTGGTCCTTTGATTGGATGGTTAGTTGAATGACCACTAGAAAGCTTAAATCGTATTACGAGTATTCATAAACAGTTGTTGTTTTTGTACATATTCAAAGCCGCATATGTGTCTGTAAAAAAAGAAGCTCTTGTTTACATACAGAATAATATAATATAAAAAGGAGAGCGAGAGGGAGAGGGAGAGGGAGAGAGAAAAATCAACAAACAAAAATACCCATATTGTTTTCATATGGGTTTGCTGTGTTATTTGTAATATGCATCATTGAACTAAAGTGTTGAAAGTCAAATTAGTACCGTGTTTGAATTTTTTAATTAAAATATATATTTTTTTCAGAACGTAACCTTTTTTTCGGAGCACAGAAAAACATACGCATGTATATAAATGTTTTAAGCAAATATTCATTTGCATGTTCATGTGTTTATGTGTGTTTTTTCTGGGTTTTCTGGTCCGGTTTTTGTGGCGTGCAACAAAATTAAAGAAAACAGTTCTGTACATTTATGTATGTATGTATGTATATGTATGCATACAAAAATGATGTATAAAGCTACAAAAAAATATTGTATTCTTTTTACAATTTTGTTTTAAAATACATGGCGCGAATTCAGTTTTTCCACAAGTGCAACCGTATTTTGCAGTTATTGACGCATATACTTTCATTTAAATCGTAATAAAGTATGAAAAATAAAAGCACTGAGGAGATGAAGGAGATACGTATGAATACGTTTATGCACATTTGTACATGTTTTAAAAATATTGCACTTCAATGTGTTGAATAAGTTCTTTATTTTGCTTTTCACGAAAATTTGCCAACACTTTATATTTTGAAGCATAGCAATAAGGGGATTATTTTATATTTTTAGAGTTGAATAAATTTAAAATAAGAAAGGAAAAATATGAATGCAAATCTTTAATGCTAACTATGTAAGAATTTTTTTTTGTGTCTGTTTATGAATAAGAGAGTTGTACTCGTTCATTGTACCACCACATTTATAACAGAATAAAAAGGGTCAGCTGGATAAGAAAAATATGTATATATATATTTTTTTTATTATTTATAAAAAAATTAAATGCCTTTGTTCATCGTATATTGCCGCAGGCTTCCAATTAAAAAATTCTTTCTTGTACTGAAAATTGGAAAAAAGAAAACCTAGGAGAGGTAGGAAAGTTTTCACTAATTTTATAGGAATTTGCTCAGCTTTCTAGTCACTTAACTAGTCTTAAAATAGAAGAATATTTTCAATAAAATTTTTAATTAAAACTACATTTACCAGGAAACAAAAATGCAGCAAAATTTACAGTAACAGATGACCTGTCATAGCTCCCATTAGTCTTAGTAGTCGAACTATTATTTCAAAAAGTTAAATAGTTTTTAAAAAGTTATCTCCTTATTTTACACCCGTACACTCGTAAAAACGTATATATTTGTGCCAACTTTTTCGTATTGTTTTTTGCTGTCGTACTATAAATAAGAATGTAAAATACATGCTTTTTAACGGTCCTTTTATTATTCGTATTTTCTCCAATTCCAATTCATTATCCTACTGATGAGGCGTCATGCAAATACAGTTGGTTTACAGATAAATTTATTGAAGAAAAATTATTTTTGATAAAAACATAATGAACATTTTCTTTTACTCTCAAAAGGAAAAAACCAAATCATTTTTTGTTCCTCATATCTAACACACACACTCTGTGTTACATACACACACACATGCACATGTGAAATAGAATTTTGTATGAAGTATGGCAAGGAGCAAATGTAACAAATTAAAACGATTTATATAAAAAAAAAAGTTTTTGTAAAGCGTTAATAATAAAAAAATTATAGCTAAAATATTCAACAAACAAATCTTATTTTATTTGTTGAAATTATTTGTATTGTATTATTACTAGGTTGGTCCAGGATGGCCTTTAGCACTGCGACCATAGATGATCTATTGTGCAACTTGTTGAAATTAAAATGAAGAGAAAATTTTAAATTGATACTGAGTGAATTTATTTTTAGACAAACATTGCAAAATAACTTTTCAATACTTTTTATGAAATCGTACAGTTAATAAAGAAATCTCAACATTCGTGTTTCGAAGCTGTTACGCTTCACGTCAACACCCATCTTTGAATACTAAGAAAAAAATGTTTAACAGTTACTCTGCACAGCAGACTGTATCTGAGCTTAAAGTAAAAATAAAAGGTATCAATTTAAAACAAATATGTAGGTACAGAAAGTTGTAATACAATCAGTCACCTCTGTGTTGAGAAACCTAATGAGTCAATGAAAGTTGGACTCAGTGTTGCTGCAGATACTTCTATGCTTAAATATGGTTACCGGCGAGAAGAGTGTGGCCTTCTAGCAAACTAAAAGGTCTTAAACGATTTTTATATTGTAAGTTAATAACTATTACAAAAATAATGTAAAACGATTTTTAGCCTAAATAATGTTGTACCAAATAATTATGAAAGTAATAATGAAAAGTTAAGTAATCTGAAATCCTATTTACAAAAATTTAAGATCCACCGGGCCTCTGTTTGTTGGTTGGTAGTAGGTTAGTGTCAAAAGTTTGTTTACAAGCCGCATAACGTGCTCGTTTTCTGAGAAAGGTAAAATCACTACCATACCTACTCGTTGTTTTTTAGCCGCACGTTGTTTTTTAGCCGCATAATAAGTGTACAAGTGGTTAAAGTTCTTGTTGAAATAAAAGTAAAATAAGCAAGTGAATTTGCAATTTTTATTCAAGAAAAAAGTAAAATAAATTTCAAGTGGTTTAAATAAAATTTTTTTTTCGAACAAAATCAATATGGTGCCAAAAACTAATAGAATTTTTTTTTGTATTCACTCTTAAACCTATTTAGCAAAACAAATAAGAGGAGAATTTAGCATAAGCATGCTGGTTTTCTATCAACAACTCCCGTGTATTTTTTTTTATAGTCCACTAGTGCTTGTAACAACTAAAGCTGCATTTGATTTAATCAAAAATAATTGTGATATTTATGAATTTTGAAAAATATAGTTGCTTTAGATTTATTCCAACTCGTATATTCAGTTTATTTCTGAGCCAATCTTAAGAAAACAAAAGCTATTGACCTAAAACCGTTAGAAGTTTCCTTAAATGAAATTGAAATACATATGTTTGCGCCTTGCAATAAAATATGTATTTTTGGAGCTTCCAAAATCGCAAAAATAAAATTTATTATATGGCCATCGGCACACATACTTTTGTCACTTGTTTGTTTTTTATTTATTTATTTATTTTTTTGAAGTGATATGAGTGCTAGTGTGCAAAATATGTTTTTTTCTTCTGGAGGACTTAGTGGCATTAAATTGTGCACAAAGTGATGAAGGTCATAAAATGTCTCACAAGGGACAAATAAACAAAGCGCTTTTAATTGCATTGTGCAGATACTACGTTTGCAAACGTCATACAGTTGCTGGTAAAATTTATGGGACATAATATTTTGGTTTTTCCAGTCTCGAGACTATAAGAGGGCACATGCTTTTCTTGTTAAATTTATAATTTAAACTAACGGTGAATAATGTTCGTGCAATATAATTTAATATTAATAAAATAATGTAATACTAAGAAACGGACTAATTCTTTTCTAAAGCTTGCAAACATATTACTCCTTTATTTTGCCATTTATATGTGGAATGAGGTATTGGTGCTAATTTAAAAAAAAATCTATGATTGTAAATACCAATTTAAGACATTAAATATGTGCGCGTAATTTTTTTTACCACTGTACACACATATACACTCTTCTCCAGCCCAAAACTTATCTCTATACACGTTTGTTTAGAAGAGCCTGTATTGTGTGAAATTTATAAAACTAAACTACTTTAATTGTCAACAACAATAACAACATCACTTTTGTTTTTGTTTGTTAAATTAATTACACGTTTTCAATGAAAAAACAAGGATTGTATAACAAGTGTACCAAGTGAAATGTAGCAGGAGTAAAACAGAAGAAAATGTTAGCTAGCTTTTCAAAAAAAAAAAAAAAAAAAACACACAAAAAATGGAAGAGAAAAAACCATTCAACAAACAAAATAACGTGTTGAAATAAAATAGATAAATCTACTATTAAATTTTTTCTATTTGTTTAAATGGCTCCCAGTGGGATATTTAGCAGTTTTAGTAACAACTTCTAATAAATTTTAAATATACATTGATATTTAATGTTGTTCTTAACAACAGCTCAATACATACATACATACATACATACAGCAACACGTTCACAATGATGTTTAACATCATTTGCCAATGTTGAAAGCCATTAGTTTGACACCTACAGGGCTACTTGTTTTTCAAATGATAATTTTAAATGTTTAAGCGTAATTACAATTAAATAAAAAACTGTTAGTTTTTTATTCAAATTAATCTTATTAAAAATGCTGCCTAAGTCATATTTATAATTTTTAAATAGCTGTTTGTTTAGCTTAGGAATATTCGTTGTTAGGTTTGGTTGTTTGAAGGTGTGTGCTTGTCTTACGACATACATCTAAGCCAGTATAGACATGTTGGGCTTTCCGTGGTCATAACCATAAATAATCGCGGTTTGTTCTTAAGTTTTATTTTTACTTAGTTCTTGTCTTTGGTATATTAAATTAAAATATTAAAAATGTCTGCTTTTCTTTAAATTAAAATATTAATTTATACTTCCAGAAAATTTACCTTAAAGTAATTAGTAACATATTTATGGACAAATAAAACTATACTTAAACTGAGAGACAAAAATTGCAATGTGAAATTAAAAATTATATTAAAATTAATTCACTGTTCCGTTCATTCGTTGTTTCATTAGCTCTAATTATTGCGATGTGTTTAGTATGAGTGGCTGATCAATAGTCATAAGGATACTGTCTATTGTTGCAATGGGTTTGATAGGATCAATAGTCTCAAGATTGAGGTTAGAGTCTCTTCACAGGTAAACGAGAGACTTTGGCGTGCATAGATCAAATAAACCAAACGTTAAAAGGAATTAATAAATATTTAAAATAAAATAAATAAAATAATCTGATGTGTAGTGACTTATTAATCGAAGTAGATTAAATAAAAAAAAAAATTGTTTTTAGTCAAATACAATAATCGATTTGGATTAAAACGAATATTCTATGATTCTAAATCATGGGCGACGTATATAAAATCAAGCCAGTTTTCTACCTTTTAACATGTCTTTTTTCTACGTAAGCGAATTAGTCCCATTCTTTCATTTAAAGTGCATTTGAACACTCAATTTTAATCACAATCAGTGAGCCCATGCAAATTATTTTTGATTTTATCTATAGAGGTTGTTTTTAAATCTCTCCATCTCTCTGTTTCTCTCTCTCTATCTCTCTCTCTCTCTCTCTTATAACGCTACAATATAACGCTACAAGAAGGGTGACGGTTATTTGACTGGTCATATGGCCAACATTGATGAAGAAATACCCATCACCGCGTAGAACAAAGAACAACTGATGTAAACTTTGATGCGCGTATCATTTCAGCATTGATACAAAATCAGTCGAACCTGATTAGGTTAGGTTCGTAGATTCCTTCATCACTGATGATTGACATTTGTAGTCAGTGTTGATATTATAGTATTCAAACATGACTAGTTAGGCATGATGAATACGTCATCACTGGTGACTACCCTGTGTTGCTTAGTTGATATAAAATTACTCACAACCATTATTAGTTAATATGAAATTATTGAAAGCTGTCTAGTCCGGAATGGCGAAGATATCGTCAGTGCTGAGTGCCTTGTGTTGTTAAGTACTCAGTGCTGATATACATAAATTTGCTCGAACCTGTCTCGTCAGACACGACGAATATACCATCTCAGCTGAAGAGCTTTTTGGTTGAAAGTTCAGGCAGCTATAAAAGCCACAGCGTTTAATCTAAACGCATACTAATGTTGTTGTGGTAATAATACGAAATTTTCTTTAAGTGTATAACTAACTAAACCAAACAAAGCAAATAATAAATTGAATAACTTAATACTCAGGGCAAAAATGTTTGCTTTTAATACAAGTTATTCTAAAACAAACGGATTTTTCCTTAATATAAATAAAAAAGAATGAAACTGTCTTTCTCTAATGGAGATGTGTTTAGATTAGCAGCGTTAATATATCTTCTTTAAAGGCTTTTAATTAATTGTGTACAGAATTTTACAAACGCTTACATAATTTATTAGTTTATTTCAGTATATGTTTGTATGCTTATTAAATGATAATCGCATCTTTTGAAGACTTGTCTATGTAGAACATCTTAATTATATGCTTTTTATCAAGATTTAAGTTAATTATTATGAAATCTCACCCTCAAAAACCGTTACCAAACAGCGTTTCTAAGTGCTTGTAATGATAGTATGATACTTTGTGTGTACAACTAAGTGTCAAAATATTGAGACATTGCTTAATACTGTAACGGAAATTAAATTTGATGCGTATCACCCCTAAACTTTCCTCACATTTAATGATATTATTTTAGCACACGAGATATACAGAGTTGCCAAGTTTTTTATCTTAAGAAAATAAATGCTAATCAAATGAAAGCGAATGATGTTAATCTAATCTAATATAGTTAAACGAACACTTTCTTGTATATGTATTTTGATAAAACTCGGTATTTGAGAGATTTCAGTTGTAAAATGTTTATATAGCATGGCCTTGGATCAACGATTAAATCGGAGAAATATAAAAATATAATAAAATCGATAATTCAATATCTCTGAATTTTATCAAGCTACCATAAAAGTTGAAATAACATCTGAAAGTAAGATTAAAATTAATGGACACTTATCTGATACTTCTTTGAAACTATGAGTAAGTAGTAAAAATTAATAAAACTCATGTTCATCTTGTTTAAAAAAAAAAAACAATATGGAAAAAATTCTAATTTCTCGAGCTTTAGGTCACTTGTTTCTTACAAAATATTTATTAAATTCAATATTTCGATATCTCCATGGATATCTTCTTCAGGAATGTATGTAGATTTTTATAATAACAAATATCGAAATATTGAATTTAATAAATATTTTGTAAGAAACAAGTGACCTAAAGCTCGAGAAATTAGAATACTAAACAACAAAGGTCGAAAAATCAGCATCAAGAAAATATGGAAAAAATTGCAGTCATTGTAGAAAATTACTTGATGTTAATTGGATCATTCTTTAGTTATAACTTTCCGAAATTTTGGTGATTTCTATTTTTTCTTTTTCCCAAAAGTGGACTTATTATAGTCTAAAACAGCTCAGACTCTCATTGCTTTAACTCAATTCTAAAAAGAATCTACTCAAAATTTATGTGGCAAGCCTTGATAAAATAATACTTCTCCTTCAAGCAAAGGACGTGCTTTCTTTTAAACGTTCTTTCCCTCCTTTTTTTTGTATTTTCTATAATAAAAGCTGGCTTTTGCTATTTTGTTAGACAGCATTCTGTTTCGTTTTTTAATTACTATTTTGCATATTAAAATATGCTGGCACAAAAGGCATAAAGAATTTAATTAACCACGTTTGGTAAATTATGAGTGAAGTTAATGTTGAAGAGAATCCATAAATAGAAAAAAGTAAATTTAAAAAAAATTTACGACCCCTCAGAAAGAAGCAACATAAAAACTACTACCACCACACAGATTTCGAAGCCATCATAATTTTGCTTCTTAATACTTATTTATGTAAAGATATAATTCATCTTCTGTTTTTGTTTTAATGTTTAATAAGCACAAAAAAAAACAACAAATGTTACTTGTTGTACATAGAAAAGATAAGGCAACAAAATGTTCTTGCACAAAAATTTAAGAAATTCAATGTGCTCTATTAGAAAGTTTCTGATGGAAAAACTTATTGAAAGAAGTAAGTGAGCAAAGAAATAAAACAAAATTCTTGTTATAATTTTTTATATATGTATATATGTATGTATATTGGTGTGTATGCATGTTTTGAAATATAGTATCTATTTGGAGTTTGTGGCATATTTTGTTTGATGGAGATTTTTCACAGTTACAAGTATGTTTATTTATACAACTGTTTTTCGAGCTTCAAAAGTGCAGACATTTTGTATATTTTGATGAATTTAGAAATTGAAAACAGATTATTCAGGTTATAACGAATGCTGAAAATACTCTTAATGTCCATGTTTGCCAAAGACTTTGAGAGAATAGTGTGCGAAATGCCCCATTTGGTGACAATTGGCATATAACTTCCAGAAATTAAATATATAGAGGATAATCCAGCCAAAGCAAACAGTGTTAATTACACATGAAGCAAAAACATAATGGCATGATTGGAAGTGGCAATGTTATTGTTGAAAATTACCATATAGCCAAGTATGGCAATATTATGTTTAGACACAACAATAATAGCCTAATCGACTAGAATATGTACAGAATGCAAACAGATATTTTTAGGTGTATACGCATCTATATACCATTCAAAACTCTTACTTACACACACACACACACACACACACAATAAAAGTTGCTCTTCACATGTTCCATAATTTGCATTCTACAATTGTCTTATAGGGATTTTAGTAGCTACGACTTTTTATTTAATGTACTTTCTGTTTCTTTTAAATAAAAGAACAATTTTAATTAAGAAACACACTTACATTTTCAATCACTTCATTGCAGAAAAATGGCCAATGGCATAAAAAAACACAATATCTTTTGTATTTTTTGGTTGAATATTTGATTGATCAAACATACTATATTTGTCACATATAAAGCTTGTACAAATGTTCATTATAAAATCGTTGCAAATGTTGTTTATCTTCAAATGGAGGTAAACATATTTAAATTTTCTTGATCGGTAACGGCAAAATGATCAAACTGCATTAAAAACTATGTTTATGGTGACCAAAAAAAAAAAAAAAATACTTTACTACGTTTTGAATAAAAATATCTTGTTTATCATAACTTTACACATCGTTATTGCGGCAATTTTATTATAAAATATTTTTTTTTTACGTGTGGTGACATCTTTTATAAGGTTTTCAAATCTTATAAACGACTTTTTATAAAATAGCTGTTTTTTAATTAATTTATGGGCTTTTTTTTACATGAAATCTTCCTTTTTTAATTTTTTTAAAGGTAATAATAATCTGTTGAGCTTTATTTTTTTATAGTGTTTTTTTTAATACTTTGGTACTCTTTTTTCTATTTCATCGGGAAAATTGTTTTCATTTCGTTTTATAATTTTGAAAAAAACATCAATGAGCTCATCACTAACAACAAACACTGAGGACATGTGCTTAGTTGCTTATAAAATGGAATTTAAATATCCAGGGTTGCTTTTTTAGGTAGCAGTAAAATAAGTTTTGATAAATTCAATAAAACTTACACTTAAATATCATTTAATTTTTAAATAAAAATTTGGCCCTAATTTGCAATAGATTCCTCTGCTCGTATTCAAGTATTTATTTTATTGTTTGTTTCAAACAAATGAATATTGTAGGGTACCTAAAAATGCTTTTAGTTTTGGCTTTTTATATTCGAATTTCTTTTAAATGCCAAATGTATACTATGGCTTACAAATTGTGTTTTTGCTTGTTCTTTGTAGTGTGTATATTAAAAAAAAAGCAAAAAGAGTAACTTAGTCATTTTGAATTCATAGAAATAGAAAAACAGAAACATATCTACACTTCATTCACATCGTGCTGCTGCCATTGAGATTTTCATTATGCTTTATAGGATGCAAAAATTTCATGATGCTGTGGAAAAAGCTTACTGTATATGCACTTAATTATACATGTTCGGTGTTTTTGCTTTTCTCTGCCTTTTCATAACATAACTTCAAATGACTAAAATACTATGAAAATATGCTGCTGCTAAAATACAAGTACTTGTAATTTGAATTTAAGCAGGATGGTTTTTTTCACAAAAAGGCATTTTATGAAAACACGTTTGATTTTGAGTTCAGTGAACTGAAAGTAATTTTTTTTAGCATATTTATAGTCTAGACTTTTCATGCCTCTTCAAATTTTAAGATGGTATATTTTTTTTTCCTTTTATGTGCTAAAATTTGATAAATTGATTAGGAGTTAAAAAACTTACACTTATCATGTAATTTGAGCAGTACATTGCTTAAAAATCAGTTACAATGCTTAAAAGAATTGGTTTTCGCACGTATTGGCTGCATTGCTAAGGAAATAGGTTTTTTTTTATAAATTTAAAAAGCTTTGAAACTTTTTGTTAGAAAAAAATATGTATAAGAAACTCTTTTCTTAAAAGCTTTTAAAATTTGTACTACAATAAGAGAAGGAAAACGGTCAGTTTCAATATACTGGACTTCTTCAGAAGAGGAAAATAAGTACAACTCACCCATACCTACGCTACCATGTATTTATGTAAAGCTACAAAAAAGAAAGATTAATAATTGTATATTGGACGACTTGAAAAGTATAGTTTTGACTTGCTATTTTTTAGCTTTTTTCCTTATGCCAAATCCCATCGAAAAATCGATGGCACGATCTCGTTCGCTAAACTGTAATACACATCTCTGTGTGTTCTTCATTGAAATCTATCTTTTCTTTTCCTGGTCCAGCTGGTAATTCGATTTTTAAATGCAATTGTTTCTTAAGTTTAAAACAGGAGAAAAACTAAAAAACATTTACTTAGCTAAATTGACTGCCAGCTGCAAAAATTACTTTTTCTATCTCTAGCAACAAATATTATATTTTCATGCATGCTTCTTCCCAGCTGTATGTCAGGATAATGAGACTATATATGTTTGTGTGCATGTGTGTTTTTTGCTCTTTCAATTTTCACTTGAATTGCACATTGCATGTCATTGTGCTGAAAACATTTACATACATTTCACTTATTTTTCTGTTACATGCGTGTCTGTATAAGATATAGAAACAAAAACATTAAAGGAATTGTTTTTATTTTGATTTAAGAAAAAAACACTTAATTGGAAATATCTATTGGCATGAAAATTAGAAAAATATCTGTTATGCTTTTGTCTTATTAGGAAAGTGAAAGAGCAAGTCACAGAAAAGTTGTAAGAAATTGTAAATGATGGTTGAACGATAGTGTCAAATGTTAATTGTGGCTCACACTTTAGCATCCTTATTTATGCAATAACTTATGCCGTTTTCTTTTCTACATAAAATTACACATTTGTTTTGCACTTTTTTCTTAAAATGCCACTTTTAAGATTTTAGTATTATTATTATTATTATTAATGCTAAGTTGGTCCAGGATGGCCCTTTGCACTGCGACCAATAATGATCTATTGTGCAACCCTTTTCCCTCACGAGTTTAATACATCAAGAAACAGTACTAGCTCCTTCTGTGGAAGCCCTTGCAAGTCCTGTGAACCCAATGTATAGGCCTGCAACAGCCTGTATCTTCTGTGGCCAAGTGCCACACATTCATTCATTCACATTCAGATTTTAGTAAAACTAACATCAAAAGAAAATTTCATTATAACTATAAAAAATTAAAAAAAATGTCATAAGAAATGCCCTTCTGAATTTTAAATGCTATTTAAAATTAAAAATGTTGCCCGTTGGTGTAGCAACCAAAATGGCATTAATTTATCACTCATTTGTTTTAGTGTTTGGCAAATTCAGTTACGTAGAGAAACACAGTTGAGCAGCGAGTTAAGATTGCTGAAACTATTTACAAAAGTTTAAATGCAAATCAAAACACATATTTTCACCGCAGTGGCTTAGTTAACAAGCAGAATTGTGGGGTTTGGGCAAATGCAAAAATATAAATGATTCCTGGAAGGTCGCTGCATTTTTAAAGACTGACTGTTTGTGGTTTTCTATGGGCTGACAGTGCTATTGGAATGCTTTTTTCGAAAATAAGTTTGAGCAAGAAGTTATCGTGAATGGTAGCAGAAATGGAAATATTCTCTGATGATATGTGTTTGCAACAGGATGGAGCCACTCTCCATAAACTTAACGAAACAACAGCCACCACCACCATCATTCTGCTTAACACCGCTGAATTTCTTTCTTTGGAGATTATTGAAGGAAAAGGTGTAATTTAATATGGCCAGCATAACGAAAAAACTAAAAGATGTGCGGCTCAGTAGGCAACATTCAGCCGTAGTTATGATTCAGAGTAAATAAAAATATGGTTCACATGGTAGAGGTATCGCGCTTAAAAGACGTGTCAGGAGCTTGTCCATTATTTCGTGAAAAAAGTTTAGGCGAAAGAGGAAACAGCAATAGAAGCGAGCCTAACATATTTTGTTGTATTCAATAGTTTGTTTTACATCGATTTATTACAGGTTCGTCTAGCATAACGCAACATTTTAATCAAGCCGGTTAATTGAAAACATCTAGTTTTATCTAAAATTCATATTGTGCATTTTACTAGTTAGTTTTTTCAGCGGCATTCTACACAATGGTTTTTTAATTTTCTTGTTTTAAATTTCCGTGTGAAAAAAGGAAAATTTTACCTACTTTGATTTCGTTGTAGTAGACTAAACGAAAAAGAATTTATTTGTTTTTTGTTGCATTAACAAAAACTTAATAGTGTTTTAATATTTTTTAATATTTTATAGTTTTTGGAAACTAAATCGAAATGTTAATACCCTTTTTCCCCCCGTAAAACCAGCATGGTTATAATTATTAAGCAAGTCCGTAATTTTTACCTGCATACGCTTACACAGATGTAGATATATCTTTTACTACTTGGTCATGGGAAACAGAGACAGGGCATTTTTTCCTGCAGTACTAGGATATCTTTTATTTATTTTATTTATCTTTTGTGCAGATTACTAACCAAGATCAAGATACACACTCACAAACATTTGTTCTGATTTATATGTACATATATTTATTTAACACTGGGTCAAATATCCTTACAATGGCAATGCAATTTTTATTTTTCTGTTGCTTAATTCCCTCACAGGTGGTCTGTACTCCTGCTGAGGTGAAAAATAATTGATTTGCCTGCACACTCGACCCGACTCGAAAAGTTTTATTTTAGCACGTGACAAAAAATAAAATTATCGAAAAACCAACCCCATGAATACAATCAAAATCAATTTAAAAAGCAATATTTTTAATTTCTTAAGTTTATTTAGTGTTTTCAATATTATAATTAGTTGTTCGTCTTCACTTGTAGAAATGTTAAAAGTTTGTAATCAATATTTCAAACGTGGCAGCTGGGGTCAATATTTATTTCTGGACATTACATATTTCTTAAATTTTCTGCCTCTATTCCATAACAGCTCTTGAGTTTTTATGCGTCCATACCTGCTGATAAAATAAATATTTTACAATTTACTATAAGAATTTTATTTACCACATTGCCGTTGGTGATGTCATTTTGTCTCCGATGATGTGTTTGCTTAAATTTTTAACCTTTGCTGTTTTCTTAAATTTTTGTCATGACTGTGGTTATACCCTTCACTATATTTTTTAAGACGCCATTAAAATTTTTGATGGCCTTTGTGACTTTCATTTGCAACCAGATAAATATTGGTATCAGAAGTGAAAAAATTCTAAATCTATCTATGCTCAGCTAAAATAAATTTCAAGATAATTTTGAGGGATCATAAGCGAAACATTTCAGTTGGAGCCTGACGCAGTTCATATACATATGTATAATTTTATTAATATTTAAATATGTTTGTTATGTTATCAAATTTCATTAGTTTTGTTTCTTGGTTATTTAGTTTGTTGAATTAATTTGTTTGATTTGCCTAACAACTAAAATCGTATATAAACAGACTGAATTGTTTGAATAAAAAAACACTTCTATTCCTGTTTTCAACAAAAAAGTGTCTCTGTTCAGCATTAAGTTACCGGTCAAGAACAAACTTGTTGAACTTAGAATAAGTAATTAATAAAATGCAACACCTTTTCTGGT
Organism: Sturmia bella; assembly: GCA_963662145.1. NCBI lineage: Eukaryota > Metazoa > Arthropoda > Insecta > Diptera > Tachinidae > Sturmia > Sturmia bella. The sequence continues at coordinate 11,912,267 of OY759171.1, read as the reverse complement.
TCTTCTAATAAATAAAATTTATAATCTTAGGAATACGATTATTTTAAGCCTAAAATTAAAACTAGTGGCACTATCCTACAAACAAAAACCTTTGCCAATCACTAGTTTTTCTTATATTGCGTTGTGGTTCTCTATGCGAAAAAAGTCGTTTTTTTTGAATTTTGCAATTAAGCATATGTGAATTTTTCGCCGACGTCCTTAACCACACAAACACATTATATCTTTTTTCTCATACTTTTGCTTTAGCCGTGTTAAAAAATGTACTTTTTCATAGATTTTAAAAAATGAAGGTTCCTGCTATTTTTATTATATGTAGTTTGATAAAACACAAATAAAACTCGTTTGTGGTTTTCTATTTCTTGTGAATTTGTGAAAATCAATAACTAACAATCTCTTTTCCTAATAGCTCGAGAAGCAATGGCCACACTTAAAATTGAAGTCAAAGCAGTTTTGAGCTAGCTCAATTTAAAAGTCCTGAACATGCTCTGTTATAAGATCGAAAACATCATTTCAAAGTTATAATGAGCGCCACAAAAAATTACGTACTTGAAAAATAATTTTCTAAAAAATCATACCCATAAGAGGTGTCGTATTTTATAAATTTATTTTTGTAAAACACTTTCAATAAATAAATACCCATAAGATTTGAGATAATTACGTTTTTCCTGTGTATTGTATTGCTGTTTTAAAAACAGGTGCCTTATAAATGTTTAGACTACTATCAATGGCACGTTGTATCCGCAGGGTTTCCCTGGATGCCAGTCCAACTCCCAAGGACTCCAATACAAAAATACGAAAATAAAAAACAAAAATTAATTTGTACGTCTCATATATTATTTTTTTGATATGTCGTAGTTTGAATTTTGGTCTTCATATTGAAAACCGTCGAAAAATCGATTGTAAAATATCGAAAAAATTTTTTCCTTACAAATTTACTCATCCTATCATACATACAGGGTGAGCCGTAATTTAATGTCTAAACGAAAAATGGTGATGGGTCGAGCGCTGACTGCTTCCAGAAAAAATATAAGAAAAATCTATGACGACATACCTTTAGCCAATTCCGTCAAAAGTTGGCGAAATTTGTTCCAAATTCAAAAATGTATAACATTCTGTTCTTTAAAGTGTGAAAATTTTTTTTTTTTCACAAAAACAAAAAATTCATTAAAGGGACTCAAAAAAAAAATTCGAAAAGGAAATAGGATTTTTTTTGATACAACATAGTTAAACTTGTTTTCCGAAACAAAATTTTATCCCTACAAATCCACCCACTTTGTTATACAGATATGAAGGGTATTTAAATTTCCTTCCTGCCTGCTGCTGTTATCTTTTTTGCATCCTTCTTCTTTCATCGTTTTCTACGTTTGCGATTAATTAAAAATTCAATTAAAATATTCGATAATTGATTTAAACGAATAAAGCTTGAAATGAAATTGCAATACATTTCTGGTTCTTTTTTTTTTTGTTGTTGATAAAATCAAACATTTATTACGAGCATTAAAATGAGAAAGAAGTTAAACAGAAATATAAAAATAAAATGAAAAAAAAACAGTAAAATAAAACCAGTTGTGGTCCTGTGCACATTTCACACTATTTTTTGATATGAAATTTTTCATAAAAGCATAAAAGAATTAAATTGTTTGAGATTGAAATTAATTTATTCAGCGTTGAGTTTTAGTGGTTGTAATCGCAGTTGAGTCACTTTGAGATAAAAGAAATCACGAAGTGGCTCTTGTGCTGCTTTTCTTTTTTGAACAAATCATATGGCAATAATTGCAAGAGTAAAAGAATTTAATTTAAAATGATTCACCTTTCAACAAACAAATATATTAACATATTTTCCAATTCAATGATGGAGAAAAAATAAACATTCAAGCAATTTGGTTTTCATTTAATAATGTACAAAATTTGGTATTGATGTCTGGTTACTGAAATTGATGCTGAAATGATTATTGTTTGCAGTAGTATTTTTGTTTGTTTGATGAATGCGCCTTATGATGACAAAGAAAGTCATATGTACAATGAAGATTTTCATTAAAATATTTTAGCCCAGGGTAATTTTGTGCTATTCTAGAACAAGTTTTAAGCTAACCATATTGCTGTCAAGTTCATTTATACTACTTTTGTGAGGAACCATGTTTATGTTAAGTTCAGCCAATATAAGCAACCAGCAAATGTGAAAAAAATATATAGTTAGATTTGACTGTAGTAAGGGGCGAAATTACCAAGGTATGATTAGAATTGATAATATCATATTTGAATGGGACAATAGTATGGCAGGAAATGACAGTAGTGTTGTTGGATACGACAACAATATGGTTAAAAATGTAAAAATGTCACTCAAGGTGACTGCTTCATGCTGGAGTTGTCATCGACGACAATGCCTTATAGGACCATGTTAACATTTTTTTTTTACCTCCATTGAACGAATTAAGCCTGCAGAACATGTGGGTGAAACAAGTCGATGCAACAGCTCACACTGCGCTAGCCCCAAGTGATATTGTGAAAGCCAAACAACTTTGAATGACTTCTCTTGGCCCATCTGTTGTATAAAAAATATGTAACTTTGAACAAACAAAAATGTAACAACGACAAGTAAAAATTTAGTCTAAAAGAAAAAATTTTCTTTTAATTTAGAGTTATTTGTGAACATTTTATGTAAGCTGCAAATTTAATTAATGACTAAGTCATCAATGTCATATTCAAATTTATTCAATTCACAATTCTTTACTTAGTTTTTTTCCCACGCCTTGTGTTCAATAAATTTGTTTTGGCAATTTATAAAAAAAAGGCAGAGTAATTTCTGTGTTAAACCATTTTAAGTTATTAAAATGTTTGACATCTTGCGTTACTTTCAGTTGACTTCATTTTAAGCAAAAGCAAAGAAAAACTAAATTAAATTTTTTTTATTCTCAACACAATTTATGTTGAGCATACTAGAACACACTTAGTGTATCCCATCATTCATCTCACTATTCAATTTCCTTTTCTTGAGTTGGCAACAACCAGAAGTAAAACATAAACAATTCGACAATATAAACAAACCATATTACTGTTATTGAACAAGGACGAACTGGTTAAAAACTGCCAATGGAGGCCGTAGACAACAACAGCAGTAATAATAAAGAAAGAAAGAAAAGCAAAAAGAAAAAAAAAACAATTTCCTATTGTTTGCTGCGGTTTCATTTTCTTACTTGCCATTTCTTGCTTGCTTTTTCAAGCCAGCCCTTCAAGTCTTCTTGAAACAAGGTAAAATTGGTATTGCTATTGAAAGCTGAAGGCTGCAAAACTGTAAGGCAACGAAAGTCTTCAATAAAAGTGTATTAAGAAACGGATCATAAGGTGGAATTTCAGCAAACTATTAGCATATGTTGCTTTATATATTAACCTAACCTCAGTTTTTGTAATAAATATGTATTAAAAAACGGCTTCAACGCAAATATTGCTTCTTTACTAAAGGAGAAAGCAGGCTTATTTTAGCTGTGCTCCAGTACACTTCATTGTTCTGAACATTTGGTAGCAAGTAAGGCAACCATATGTGCCACACTTTGACCATATAAGATTTTTTGTAGTTACACTCTAAACAATTAAATTTCTCACAATATGACCTCATTGTGGTTGTCATTGTTCAAATTTATTATAATAGCAGAATATTATTAAGCAAGAGTCTTATGACCTAAAAGAGTTATGTTAATAGACTTTGGTTTTTATTTTACCAAAAGAGAGATTATAAAATAGTGATAGCACACAAGCGGGCAAAAGTTAACCAAATTCTTAGTCAAACGTTTTTTTGTTTTACTTGGTTTGCTGAAAAAGGGCATATGCTTAATAAATTTAGCGTCAAATTTTAATACGTTTTGAGGTACCTTAGTCGTTTTGTGAGACCGGAAGATATTTGAAACTAGATCAGAGAACTTAAAAATTATACTTTTAAGTGGCTCGCTGATTTCAACTTGACGATTGAGAAGTTATTTTCACTATTGTAAAAGGTATACTCTATAGTCTGGGGTGGACAGATCGATGTTTGCACTTAATAGGACAGCTCCACAGTGGGTCTAGCAACCATATGACCCTTTCGTTTGAATTTTGGCACATGTCTTCTAATAGAAGTATGAATTTAGTTCGCATGCTTAAGTTGTTTATAAAGATTTCTATCACTTAGATCGCTGCCTTCTGAGTTTTGCCATTTAATTGTGCCGTCTCAGCATTTTTGAATTCCAAATTATGCAATGTATTTTATGTAGTACTTGAAATTTTATGGAGTTAATTGTTATACAAGTCTATTATAAAATTTAGTTGTATAAAATTTTTTCATATACACAATGCTTTCATATACATAAATAATACAGCTGCACCTGAGCAATTTATCTAGTCGCTTTATGTAATTTTTTTTTTATATTCATAATACAAAGAAGTTTTATATTCGATCACTCGTGCTTAAATATTAAATGTCTTTGATACCTGGCTTTTGGAGTCCTTAAAAAAGCTGAAGACTCTTGCTTAGTTTTCTAAGGCCATGTTCTACTTCAGTTTATTTATTTACGAGCTGACATAAAGAAAAATAAAATAAATGTTTTCTTTTATGTACATTTTCATCTGCTTTGTATTTTTTATTATGTTGCTGTTCTAATAAATGTGTGCTGGTTGTGAAGGAGAGAAGCTGTTGTTCGTATAAAATATAATTCAATTGCTAAGAGTTTTATATAAAGTTAAAATGTGACCATTGTATTAAGTGGAGTGGAAATGTAATAATTTTTCTTTCCTTATAACTATGAAAAAAATTCCTAGAGGTAAGTATATGAGAGGTCGTAATCAAAAAAAAAAAAAAAAAAATTTTAAAATAATTTATTCATTATTTAGTTTGTAACATTTGTGGAATCAAAATTTAAACTGCAGTGCAGTGCAATTTTTTTTTATTTAAAACAAAAAATTCACCCAAAAACTAGGCTGGAATGCGTACCACATTTTACTTTTCTGCAAGGAGTTCAGAAGCAAGTATGCCAGTCTTGCTAGCTTTTGTCTGTGGTTACCCCATTTTCCCTGCTTGCTATACGAAATAGTTCAGTTTCATTATTTTTGCTGTCTGATTTTTATTTCTATTTATTTCTGCATGACTTGTAATTTTTAGTGATTAGAATTCGCGCTATTATGTTTATGATTAGTAACTACTGTAGACGTCATTATCGTGTTCACCATCTACTTTGAAGTGGTAACTTGGTCTTGCGAAAATAGTTGTTTATTTGAAAGAAAAAAAAATATTAATAATATTAATAATAAATACTTTGCAGGTGTTGTTAATTGAAAAACTTTCAACGCTAATTAAAACTTTTGTTTTGTTTGTTTCTGATGGCGGAGAACGTAGGCATTGTAGCTGTGGTGTCCATCATCGTTTGATAGTGTAGAACTAGGGAAAAATATTGAAGCACCTTGTATGTAGGTGGGAACGCTTTAAGCAGTTATCATAACTTTGTTGTATGAAAGTGTAATAGAGAAATTATATGCTTTGGAACAATATAATTAATAATTAACTTTTACTTCTAAGCAGCACTTTTTTAGTCGCTATTATTGATGTGGTATACGCAATGAAAATCCATTTTACAATGTGGGTGGGACAACCACTGTGTACTGTGCCGTCTTATTGTGGCATAATGTATGCCACAATTTTTGAAATGACTAAGTAATTTTTAGTCACCGTAAATACAGTTTTGGTTACTGTTTGATCATTTTGTTGCCTCCACATTTAAATATTGTTATATTCATTTGAAAAAAAAAAAACAATATCTGCAACCTCTTTATTTTTACTTGTGACAAATATTTTATTTATGATTTATTATATGCAAACTAAATAATAAACATACATTATTGTGACTGACAGCAAAGTTTTCTCCAATTTTCGCAATGTGATTCAAAATTTGTGTGTGCTTATCAACCAACATTTTTTTTTGTGTTAAAAAGAAACAAGAAATATATTAAATATAAAAACACAGGTATTGAGATCGCAATAAGACAAATATACAATATAAATTAGGAAACATATGAAGAGCTGCTTTTATGGTGTTTATGTTCAAGTAAGAAGTTTGAATGGTTTGCAGACAGGTATGTTTGTATAAATTTTTGTTTGCCTTCTATTAATATTCTAATGTATTAAGCTACTAACCATGTTCTTGTTGTATTCGGTCATAACATTGCTATGTCTGGCCATATTATTGACACTTTCAACGACATGGTTGTCACAAACAGATTGTGACAATAATATCCTTTAAACAAAATCAAATAATTGTTATGAGTTACAGTTTCGGAAAATCGTGTGTCTAACATTGACCGAACACGGGCTCTACAATATCGACTAGTGCATTTAATACTACAGTGACCATTTCTCGTAAAAATTATTTTCGAGGCCATTGGATTAAAATGGCTGAAGACTTTCGTCAAGTTCATTCTTGGTGCCTTTTTTTAGTTAATTTTATTTTTTTTAGCAAAATATTTAATATTTCTTTGTATATACAATATTATACCAGTTATGGCAAGTGCATAAATTGCAACGCCATTTAAGTTGCCATCAAAGTGTACACACTTAAATATTTCTAAAGAAAATAACTTCTTATGGTTTGGACAACAAAACCAGAACATTTGCTACTTTAAGTGTAATTTATTATAAAAAAAGAAATATGTTTAGTTATGTACATATGTAGGAGTTATTTTTTCATATATTTCTATGATAACTTGATGTTTTCTGTTTATACGTGAGCTGTAAATGAATGATTTGATTTAAAAATAATGCTAATTTAATTAAAAATTCAGTTAATTTTTAAACTTTGTTAATTATTTTATAAGAATGGAGTTCGGTTTTACTTTCATAAAATCAAGAAAGATTTCATCCCGGTCGTTTTTGTAGTTTTTTTTTAGAAGACGGAAACAGTAACACAGAGCATGGTGATGGATGTGAAACAGCCATGGTATGTGCCCCAGCCAACAAATCTTAAATTTTACTATACTTGTCTTCTTCAGCAATGTCGATCACTTTAATTTCATTACAAACATTTTTTTTCTCAATTCTGAGCAAATAAAATCAAATTCAGGTTTAACAAAACAATTGTAAATCGTGAGGTTTAAAATTGAGAATAAATTAATGTGTACTTCTATGTTGTGGCATAAAAGTTTGATGGGCTGTTTGTATGTAATAATTTTTTCATGCAGATACTTCGTAAAAAAGAGCTGAGGTAGTAAGACATCTGCGCGCTACTCTTTAAGGACAGTATGCAATTTAGTTATGACTTTAATTCGCAGCAATTAGGAAGCTGATGATATCTGTGGTGAAGCTGAGATAGTTGTGGTATGTTTCTTTGCTAATTAAGATTCATCGGTGTCATTTTAATAAGTTGTTAGTTGTCAAAGATCAATATAAAAAAATCATTCGTAAGAATTACTTGTGAAAGGAATTCGCTTAATATGAAAAACCACTAAAAGTTTTAACACTTCTTATAGAATGGGTTAAACCTGCAGCAGTCAGAATGAAAATGCTAATGAAAACTGCTGAAAAATTCAGTATTAGTTTTTAAAGAACAAAGTTTTGTAAGCTAAAAAAAATAAGCTAAAAAAATATAAGTTAATGAAATTTGTAAATAGTTCATCTTAGTTACAACCACAACAATCATTCTTTGAGATCTCTGGCATTTACTTTCATTCGTGTAGGAAAATTTTAAAAATGGCAATTTTTGGTTTGTTGATTTTCTTACAAATAATTGCTTATGTATTGCGCTTTTACAGCCATTAAATAAACAGCTGAGGAAATAAAGGTAGTAGTGCCACTAACTAAGTTTTTAATTTTTAATCTAGAATCGTTTTACTTAGAGCTCACCTACCGTCCGTTAATTCCTCTCTTCTTATACTCTGTTGCTTTCAAACTTGTTGTATAACTCATTCTATATTTCCCGTGTCGCTACATCTCTTTCCTTTATCTTAATTACCACAAAGGGTCAGTCATCGAGTAGAGTGACGCGGAACGGCCATTTTTAAATTTCGTTTTCGGGTTGCTAGTCTAGCTATCCTAACTAAATAACTAAATATTTCATTTATACATTTTTTGTTTTAATATGCAATTTATTTAAAAAAATTAGCCTTGACTAGATACTAGTGATTATATTTTTATATATTTGTATGAATTTTAAAATAAATACAAATTATCTGCTATTTAAATGTTCACAGCTATACATATTTACAGTTGTGTACTTGTATGTATTTATTTTTACATTTAGCTTTCCATGTTGGGGCCACATACAATTGATGCACTGCTGTTTTATTTCTACTGCAGCCAGAAGTACTTAAAAGATTTTACCAATAACTTGCTTAAGGTTATGACTTAAAGTTTTTTGGCATTTCTATGTGTTTACATACTTGAGAAAGAAAACCTTTTAAGAGTAATTTGTTCATCTAAATTTTAGTTTAAGTTAAATACTACACATAAAATTTTGATATTGAACGAAGCTAATTGTGTAAATTTGATATTGAGTATAAAATTACTGTTTTGTTTTTGGAAATGTTTAGCTGTGTTTCGATATTGAAGGCAGAGCTGAGTTAGAAATTTTCAAGGCTGATAATAATTGTTGTGATAATATTTGCTCAGAAAAAAGTGTAGTAGGTAATAGAAAAGCTAGTTAGTAGATTTTGCATGCCTGAAGAATATTACATATTACTGAACTAGTTGCTATAGTTTTTGTTTTGCTGTTTTATTTATTGTAGACATTTGCCTTTGCTAGACGTTTATTTAATTTGATGAATTTAAGTGCATGGCTAGGAAACGGTTTAAGTTGCTAAATCGTAATCTAGCTTAGGCTTAATATATTTCTTTGAATTATATTTATTGTTTTTTTTTATCAAACACCTCTGTATAATCTTCGCTTTAACTACTGCCCCTGATTACTGGTTCAAGACAAAAATAGAACGTAGTTTTTTTTGCACTCATATCTTAGCACGTTTATAAGGTTTCGGCTAATTTGAAGAACTTATGCTATTTAAGGAATGAAATTTCCTTAGACACTTTTTTTTAACAATCATCAAATGACTGTATAAGGTGGGTATTATCTGATTTACTTAGCTTTTGATATTTGAAGCTTTCTCAAATGTAACATTTCGAGTAAAATATTTTGCAATTGATTACGCAACCTGTTTTATCAAACTTAATTTTCGTTAGCCTGTCGCTTAAGAGTGTTTGAAAAGTCTTGTGCATCATTTTATTACAAACGTTTTTCAAAAACTATTTGCTAGACATGTGATGGATAATTTTTTTTTTCTTTAACTATTTGCTTAAAATTTTTGCTAAAAATTGTCATTGTAAGAATATGTAACCTTAGGAAACGCCCAGCATGTTAAGCTCTTGCTTTTATTTAAAATGCATAAGAATAAAATAAGTTAAAAATTGATATTCCAATAGTTGCCAAGTGAATTGGAAATGACAAATAAAAAGTACTAAATGTATATACATATTTGCATATGAAAGAGCCAAAAACACTTACACGTTTGAGTAGTACACTCTACAAATTATAAATTGGGAAGTAAAATACAATTGAATTGTAACAACTGAAGAAAACAAATATTAAACAAATTCTATTAAATTGACTTTAACTGCATACATTCATGAACACTTGCAGCATACAATTGAAGAATTTTACACATTCGAAAAATACTATAAGAAGAAAGGATGTCGACAATAGAATGTATTCATGAATAACTTTAAATATATAAAACATTGATGATTGGCATTCAAAGAAGTTCCAATGGAAGACGAAAAGAAAAAAATTAAATGCTTAATAGAAAAGAGCTTAGCCAAACGAGGGCAAATGTTAAATTGCAATGTCATTGTAAACTCCATCGTTTAGTTCTTTCAGAGTTTTTTTTTTCTTTGCGGTATATAAATTTTAGATGTCTGTACTGTGGCCTCGTAAGACAATTGAATTTGGCTTTTATCCACATTTCTTATGATGGTTATTGTCAAACACAAAAAGCCATAAATATTCTGGTTACATCTTTGCAAATTTCCTCATGTCCTTCGTAACGAGATATTAAAGAAACACACTTAAGAGCGAGTGATATGTACAACAAATTAAATTTAAAGAATTGTGCCCGAGAAGTGAACTTAAGACTTGACAAACTATTTAATCAATTTACCCCTTCCCTCTGTTGTTCTAACCGAGAAGTTAATTTAAGACTTAAGAAATTTAAAAAAAAATTAATTCACACCTTCCCTCTGCTGAGCATTATGGTGGAATGTGAAATACTCAAATATAAAATATTCTTCTATTACTCATACGCTACATGCGCCAATATGTACTTGTTTGGTTGTATGTACTTGTACGATGTGTAGTATGGACACATTACTCATACGTAAAAAAATATGTTGTAATTTTTATGATATTCTACTGAATACTGAATTTTAAATTCTCTTAGGAAAAATTAAGAAATTTAAAAAAAGAGAAAAATAATCTAAAGTGTATACGTGTAGATTCCCATAAAATTCAATGAAGTGTCACTTAGTTTTAGATGACAGTTTCAAATCTAAGAAAATTTTTTATGTTTTTTTTGTTTTACTAATAAAACATGTTCGAAAAGAGTTTTGAGAAAATTCGCCCATGCACTCTTGGAAAAAATAAAAAGCAGCTGCATACGTTTTATTGAAAACTAATAGCGTAAAATAAGTTTTATAGACCAATAGTTAAGTACTTATTTTTGTCTTAGAAACACAAATAGTAAGTAAGCACAAGCTATTGTCGCAATATTCACAAAAAGGAAAAAAACTTTAAAAGTCTAAAGAATAAGAATCCAGAAAAATATAGTAGCTTCTTAGGCATTTCAAAAATATTACCAATAAATTAAGGGTAACCCTTGCCTTATTCTCTATGACTCTCTTAAGCTTGTTTGGTCTACTTAATGGCATTTTCTCTAGTGCATTTTTTGCCTCAGCATAATTTAATGCATGTTGGCATTTTTATTTCAAAACTGTACAAAATCTCAATACAGATTAGGACAGGTCTCTGCTTAGACCATTCTAAATTTTCAAAAATATGTACTTCTATTTTAATAAATTGCAATATGTTCTTTTGGCAGAGTCCCTAGTTGTTTATTGAGTCAGTGACCAATTTCAAATACAATGCAAAGTATTAAGCCGTAGCTATCATCTGTCTGTGTGCTTTGTTCTGTTTTGCTGTGAAACCGACAGACAGGCGCTCATTTTTTTCTGGCGGTTTTTTGCTTTGTACTCAAAACAACGTTGAAATTTCTATCTTCCAACTGTAACTTGCAATTTTTTCAGTTATGTGCAATTAATTCCGTTAAGGTTATTTCTACATTGTGTTTCAATGGCAGCAATTTAATGTTGGCCAAGAGTTATTAGTATCTAATGATGTGATAGTGAACTTATTCCAGCAATAACTGCTACATTTGAAGTTTCTTGTACATTTTATAGTGTTTTCCTAAACAAAACTGGAAAAGGGAGATTGAAGAAAAAATTATTCGGTTTTCCAGGTTAAAGTAACATTCTTCATTTATTTGCTAAAAGTCGTTACGCGTTTTGCTTTGCTTACTTAAAGTTATTTTTATACTTCGTTTATACTTTGCTTATACTTTGTAAATGTAAAAAATGATAATCTTGTGTTGCTGTTAAAGCTGTTTACGTTGGAAAATTTCTATTTGAATGATAATATGAACAATAACTTTCCGAGAATAGATATAAATAGCATTTCGTTTAAAGTAAATAATTGGATGAGATGAAGTGGCATGGCAGAAAGCCAACATAGAAGTGCCAGATACTGCTATACTTAGGATAATATGCTTTTCTCTAATTAACAGAACTGTGGGAGCATATTATGGAGTTAAACACATAAAGCAAAAATAAGTTGCATTTGTCGGGCTTGGAACAATCAAAATGAATGATGCTAATGGAAAATACATATAAATAAGTTGTTAAAGGTGTATTAATATTTTAGATATTTCAAAAAAAAAAAGTTTTAGTTAATTGTGTAATAAAAAAAAGCTTTAAAAAATAATGTTTTAACAATTTCTATCTAGAAGCTACTCAGCTCACTTTTTTGTTTTTTAATTTTTTCTCAAAACCGCTCATTTAACTAACGTGTATTAAAATTTAGGAGAACTTAACAAAACTAATCCTTTAATATTCTTTTGAGTTATACTAATATCTATCGGTCTAAATTTTTTTTTGGGAAAATCTGAGATCCACTTTTTTCTTATGATTTTTTGCTGTAGGCCAAAGCACTGTGCGATGTAAGATAATAAGATCTTTGAACTTCTGATACAAAAGAGCTATTGCTTTCATAGTTACATAAAAGGTGACAGCTTGCTGTTGAAATTGCACCTCGCCTTTAATTTCTTGTCACAAAAAGTCCATTATTGTGTCGCTATAGTTGGCACAGTAATTGCTGGGTCCTTCTTATTTATGAAGCCGTATGGTTCAATGACGCCTGTGTTAGGTAATCTAATCGATTCGTTACTAATTACTCAGCTCTGTAATTTGTTTTGTAATTTGAATGCTTCCTTTCTGCTGACCCAACACTTTAGATGATACTTGTGGTAGCGCTTGAAATTTTGCAATTTTATAACCACTTCCATATTTTTATGGCCTGTATTGTGGAGGTGAAAGTTGCGTAAAAATAAATATTCAATGCAGTATTCTTATATTTTTGCCAAAGAATGCTTTACATACGTATTTGCTTTTTTTATTTGTTTACACATGTTTGCTGTATCTTCTCTTTTACAGATTCATTTAAAATAACTACTATTATTTTAACATTGCAATCATTTGAATATTTTAAAATATACGGCTTTGATTTTTTATAGCAAATGTTGTTTTTGTTTTTTGTTGTTTTTGCGCACTTTTTCTGAACAGAAATAAAGTTTCTGGATTTTTAGTCCAACAAACTCTTAAGCCTAACAAATGGCAGCTCGTATTACACCATTAGCGTTAATAAAATAAACAAGACTTTTTTTTATTTTTAAATATTGCTTTTGACTGTTACAAAAGAAATTGTTACTTAAAAGTAGTAAATAAAACTCTCTTTAAAATATTGTAAAATAATCCAGCACAATAAATTGTATGACAACTTAATACCAAATCGTGGATTAGCACACTAATAAAATTAGTTTCTGTAGAAATTTTTGTTATTTGAAATGACGCAAGGTATTTCAACGTGAAATGGTGTTCATTTGAATAATTTATATTTGCCCTTATTTCTCCCATTTATTTCTAATGTTTCAATAGAAATACGAGTTTTTTTTTAGTACAGCAGCATATAAAAGGCGGAAAACAAATATGCCAACTAAAAAAGAAAATAAATGCTGTAGTATTTGAACATTTCTTTTATATGGCAACAAATAAATATAAAACTTAAATGCGGAAAGACTACGAGTTTTGTCGATTTTGAAAGTGTATTGTAAAAAAATAAAAATTATGGCAACATTTGTGCTGTGTGCTTTTGTTGTAATGAAAACAAACAAAAATATTACTGGTGTTCGTTATAATGCAGACTTTTTTTTTTGCTAATAACAGAAAGTATAAAATAGATATGCAAAAAAAGCCCGATTACAAAAAGCAAGTTTTAAAATAAAGGAAACGTAGTAGAAATTATTGGTGGCTTCATGCCAATCGCCGTTGAGTAGACACTCACTGTACACCTTTATTGCTTCCATTTATTTAGTCCATTAGTGTCGCATGAATAAAAAATTTAAATATTGCGAAGTTTAGTTTAGAATAAAAGCAAATGTTACATTTACCTCCGCACCCACTTGACAAGGAGGGCTGTTAAGACATCCAATAGGTTTTGACGTGACATTTTGTCAGTACTGAATTTAAGTGTAGTAAAATATTTTTTTTTTTTATACCCTTCACATAAATGTGTAAGGGTATATATAAGTTTGTGATTCCGTTTGTAACGCATTGAAATATCCATCTAAGACCCCATAAAGTATATATATTCTGGATCAGCATCAATAGCGATTACGATTGAGCGATGTCCGTCTGTCCGTCTGTCCGTCTGTCCGTCTGTCCGTCTGTCCGTCTGTCCGTCTGTCCGTCGGTCCGTCTGTCCGTCTGTCCGTCTGTCCGTCTGTCCGTCTGTCCGTCTGTAGTCGTTGAAATACCGTTTCTGAGAAAACGGTTTGAGATAGAAACCTCATTCTTTCGCTAAAACGTGTGAAACCCCGGTAGTGGGTCTGCTATTGAAATTCAGTAAGATAGGTCCACGTATAGCCGAGATATATTCAAAAAACCGGGTTTTGAGGGATATTTTGTGTAATTTTTGTATTCAGATTTTTGAAAAAAATTTTTTCTTAAAAACTAAACCATATCATTTTTTGTGCTCATTAAATCCTAGAAATGAAGGAATTTTTGAAATCGGCCCATATATATCCGAGATATAGCGTCTCCCGATTTTTAAAGAAATCGGCTTTATTAGCCAAATAAGACAACTTTTGGCACCGAAGATCAATCAAGATGGTATATATAGGCTATTTAGAGGCAAAAGTGGAAAATTTTTCCACATCGGCCCATATACACTCGAGATATAGCGCCTCCCGTTTTCTCAAGAAGTTGGCTCTAAAAGCCAAATAAAACAACTTTTGGTATCAAAAATCGATTAGAATGGAACATATAAGGTGTTTAAAAACAAAATTGGAAAATTTTTGAAATCGGTCCATATATATCTGAGATATAGCGACTCCAGATTTTTCAAGAAATCCGCTCTTTAAGCCAAATAAAGCAATTTTTGGCACTAAAAATCAATCAGAATGGTACATATAGACTATTTAGAGGCAAACGTGGAAAATTTTGGACATCGGCCCATATACACTCGAGATATAGCGCCTCAAGTTTTCTCAAGAAGTCGGCTCTAAAAGCCAAATAAAACAACTTTTGGTACCAAAAATCGATCAGAATGGTACATATAAGGTGTTTAAAAGCAAAATTTGAAAATGTCTGCAATCGGTCTATATATACCTGAGATATAGCGTCTCCCGATTTTTCAAGAAATCGGCTCTATAAGCTAAATAAAACAACTTTTGGCACCAAAAATCAATCAGAATGATACATATAGGTTAGTCAGAAGCAAAACTGGAAATCTTTTTGTCATCGGCCCATATATGTTCGAGAAATAGCGCCTACCGATATCTCAAGAAGTCGGGCCTGGAAGCTAAACGAAACAGTTTTTTGCACTAAAAATTTGTCGGAATGGTACATACAGGCTGTTTAGGGGCAAAATTAGAAAATTTTTGGACATCGGCCCATATGCACCCAACTCTTGGTACCAAAAATCAATCATAATGGTACATACATATATATATAATATTATATACATATGTATATAATATTTGCGATCATGTATGAATGTATGTATGTATGTATGTATGTATGTATGTATGTATGTATGTATGTATGTATGTATGTATGTATGTATGTATGTATGTATGTATGTATGTATGTATGTATGTATGTATGTATGTATGTATGTATGTATGTATGTATGTATGTATGTATGTATGTATGTATGTATGTATGTATGTATGTATGTATGTATGTATGTATGTATGTATGTATGTATGTATGTATGTATGTATGTATGTATGTATGAATATATGAATGTATGTATGTATGTATGTATGTATGTATGTATGTATGTATGTATGTATGTATGTATGTATGTATGTATGTATGTATGTATGTATGTATGTATGTATGTAGATACGTTTGTATGTATGTAGGTATGTATGTATCTACATATGTATGTATGCATGCAAGTATGTTAGCATAAACAATTTTTTTGCTTTGGTGTAAAAATGTGTATGTATGTACATACATATGTATACACGAGCTTGAAAATGAAAGTGATATAAAGAATTGTTGAAAAAAGGGTACGCAATGAAATTCTTTTGAACAATTGCGTCTTCAAATTCATTCACACAAAAAATCATTTTGGGTTTCCCTACGTACTTACATATGTACATACACACACACATGTGTATGATGATACGCAATAGATCATCAACAACGTGAGAAAAAAATAATTTTGTAAAAGCAAGCAATGTAAATATGTATGTATGTATATATGTATGTATATAATCATTGTTTTATGGAACACACTGAAAATATTCAATAACAAAAAATTTATTTTAGAGTTTTCTATTATAGGTATGTACATACATACATACGTATGCATGTACCCACATACGTAAGTAAATTGAAAAGCAAATCACACTTAATGGCAATGTTTAACATTATAATTCAAAAATAATGCAATTATATGCAATTTTTTGTTAAATAAATTTTACTATAAAGTTAACTGATAAATAATTAAGAAATACATTTTGCTTTTCTTTATTTCATTGATATTAAAAAGAATTGGTGTCACCTAGTGGTTGAACTTGAGCATATTAAGAATTATTTTAATAAAAGTTTTGCAGCCTGTGTTAAATCCCGGTAGTGGATCTGATATTGAAATTCAGAAAAAATCGGTCCATTTAAAAGCCAAATAAAACAACTTATCGCACCAAAAACCAATCAGAATGTATGTACCATTGTGAAGGGTATTTAAGATTCGGCCCAGCCGAATATAGCACTCTTACTTGTTTTTTATTAATTTTGTTTAATTTAATTACTCACCATTATAAATAACTTACTTGCAAATAAAAACTGTATTGTCGGAAAGAGTGTACCAGAATTATTTTATTATCTTCACTGTAAATATTATATTCTTTACTATTTTACTAATGGGCTATATGTATTTGTAAGGCTTTGCTTTAAATTTTTCATGAAATACATACCCAGTTGTCTTCAAAACACTTCGATATTTTTTCTCTATAAGAATGAAATTTAGTACCAGGCCTACAAAGTCGCTCAACATTGTTCGCTTAGACAAATGCAAATTTTTGATTATTTTGCGACAGTGCGACCGTGAGAGCGATGTAGAGTAGCATAGTTGGCCTGACAGTATATCTGTTCTTTAGTTTTAACGAAGTCGAAGTAGGTCTCAGTAGCATGCAAACTATTGTGTTTCTAATGTTTTAAGGACAAGGTAAAAACCTTAAAGTTATTCATTTGAAGCGGAAACCATTGACGTGTATTATTTTTGTTTGGCCAAATCATGAAAAAAATTGTTGTCCTCACACAACAGCTCTTCAACCTGCCTTCGATGAGGAGTGAACACAACCGAACTTGTGGCTGTGTACTGGCCAACTTATGTACTTTGCTCATATATATTTTTTCGTTGTGTTTAAGTAAATTTGAATAATATTAAAATATTAGCTATATGTTGGTTTTTGCTGTATTTGAATTTATCTTTAATTTAAAGCTTCGTAAAAACTAAACGCGACAAGTTATGGTGAGTATTACTCGCAAGTACGAACCTGCCGGAAATTCATGCAAATATTATTTGGTGTATTTAATGTGAGAAGTTGCTTAAATTACGTATGTGGAGGAAGTAATAAAATTCAAGTTCTATGTTTTGCTTTTAATAAAATGGAAGAAAATAAAATACAGGAAGTTACTGTACACAACTTGCTGTGGAGTTCTCGTGCCCTTTTCTAACAATATTAAATCGCTTAACAAGTCAAAACATTATATTTAATATACAAAAGAGCTAAAACACTGACACCCGCATCTGTCTTGAGTTGCAAAACTATTTAGTTGGTATGAAGAGTTGCAAAAAATAGATATTTTGACCGCAATCCACCTATATTTATTTTACAACTTTTGAACTAATGTTTTAGAGATATTTTAGAAGTAGCTAGGAAATTTTTAATCTAATAAATGCTAATTACATCTTTATAACTTATACTTTTGTTTTTACTTATTCCAATTGTATGCATTGGATATAATTAAGAAACGTTACTGTTCGGTTTCCTATAATACAACAATTAAAAAACACGTTTAGATACTAGAATAAAGACGTTTAAACTACTTTTGTTCAGAACAAAAAAAAAAAAATTTTACTGGTCACCAGTTGCGTGAACTATCATATAATTTTTAAATCGGCTGTTTACATATATTAGCATATGTCTCAACATTTCAGTAAGTTTTTCAAACATAACAAACACTAATTAGTTATTATATCAGGTTCTTAGTTAGATTCTTACCTTCCCCGAATTGGGAAAGTTTAACTTTTATTGCAAAATTTTATTGATCGGCATTTTTAAAGAAGACAAGATCATCAGCACCCCAGTTAATCCTATAAAACTTATACCTCTCAAAGCCTGGCTCCCTATTCCAAAACTTCCCTGAATATCATATATTTGTGCCAAATATATACAACAGTTACAAGCGGCCAGTACGTTCAAAACTTTTTTTTTTCGTTTACATCATTTTTCTACTGACTATTTCTGTTTGCATTAAAATACTAAAAAAACGAGCTTAATTTTTGGCTGTTTTTGAAGTTCTTATACGTGTATAATACTTATAATTTACTGTGAAAAATTAGAATTTTTAGAAAGTGGCTGTTACAGCACTATTCGAGTTTGTGCTTTAGCTGCACAATATAAGAGACTGAAATAGCAGTATGCAACAACGTTTAAGTAAAACGAGTGTAAACCCTCAATTCCAATGAATTTTGGATAAGTTATTGAAGGTCTATGTTAGAAGCTCCCTTATGGTCTATGATCCTTTCAGAGGAGTTTCATTTTTTTGTATACATGTTGACATAAGTAACTACAATGTCAGTTCGTACAAAGTTTTAAACAATTTAAATTTAAAACAAAATAAATTCTATAGCTAAAGTTTACATAAAAAGTAAAGCAACTTTTGTCCCAACTTTTTTCATTTTTTTTGTGTTGTTTATTTTAAGTGTTGTTTATTCATGTTATAGCACAAAGGATACATCAAGACAATAGGGACGTTGTTGCAATTTACTAGAATAAAATTTAATGTTGCTGTTGGCAAATTTTTGGAGCTAAGTAAAAGCAGTCTTCCTTAATTTATATATCCTTAATTACATTTTTATGGAAATATTCATAAAGAAATCCTGTAAAAATTTCTTACGACTCACTTCAAATGCACATTGCTTAAGCGCTTTATGAAAAGCTGTTACATGCAAATCAGTTATTGATATTAATTAATTAAGATAAAATCAAACATTTCTTTTCTTAAAGTATTGAAAAGATGTTTCAAGTGAGTCTAAACCTTTAATTATATTGCTTTTTGAGCGTCCCTCCTACAACTTGCACATTTGCTTCACATATTGTTTATTTTTAAACGAAAAACTTTAAATTAACTGAAAAGCTTAATGAAAACAATGACAATAACTTATTTAGTTTTGATTGGTTGTATTTAATTAAATTAAATTTTCAAGACCAATTTTTCATTCCATCGTTTTGACACATTAATTGTTCTTCCTTGCTCCTAAAATGCTGCTACACTTTGTGTTCTTTGAAAATCCATTTTTTTGTTTTTTTATTTTATTTATTATTTATGAGTTTTACACTAATGAACAGCTAAATAAAAACAAAGTTTGCAACAATGAGCATAAAAAGTAGGAAATAGGGAGAGAGAGAGACACACACAGAGCGCGACAGAGAGAATGAGTGAGACGTGGAAACAGTATATGACAAGTATAAAGTTGTTACAGCAAGCAAAATAAGTGAATAATACTTTAAGTAAAAGAAAAAAAAAAAAAAAAAACAGAAATGAAGACAACACAAAAAGTTAAGGAAATCCGCAAAATGTAAATGTTGTTGACAATAAAGGGACTTTAAAGAAGAAGAAAAATAAACATGGAGCTCTAATGAAAAGCGAGTATCTACGACGAACAAAACAAAATGTGAATTGGAAAAAAATGCAAACAAAACAACCTGCAGTGCGAAGATTTCTTACTTCAGGCTCTCTATGCTCAGCATTGACTGTGCTTGAGCTGTTAAAATGGCAGCTCTAACATCAGCACCAAATCAACATAAAGACAACACGAACAATACCGGTTTTTTTGCTTACACTTAATACATCCACTGCTCGTATTATTTGTGGTTTTTTAACGAAGAAAATAATCATTAAAGTGAAACGCACAAAAGTCTTACAAAACTTTAAAAATCTTTAATATTGAAAATGACTCTGAATTGTTAAGAAAGAAGGAAAGCATTCTTGGACAAAGTCTAACTATTATATATATACTATTATATTCCAATTTGTATATTATTTGAGTGAGGTCATGTTTTGCTTGTGCCAACATATTGCTAGTTGCGACCACTTTAATGTGTATGCATTTTGAGTTTTTTATTGTATCACTTTTCTTTCACCAAAAAGAAAGTCGTGGTCATGTTAGTTGTGGGCAAATATTCGCTAGTCTGGTCATACCTTGAGACATGCCGTGTATTAACGCTGTTAAGCATGCTCAGTTATCATATATAAAATTTAAAAAAAAATATAAAAAGGACAATAATACATTAATAGCTCCCAATTAAAAAAAAAAAAAATGCTAAATCTATCGTCAGTTTTTTATTGTGTATACGCAATTTTTATGCCTCAACTCTTTTATACCTGATAATGTTCTTATTATGATTCTGTATTTGGTTTTTGTTGTTGTTGTTTAGTTTATGATTCCTTTAATGTTGTCTTTATATGCTTTATGCGCACTTTGGTTCCTGTGAAAGTGTTTATATTGAGCTTGTGTACATAAAAGACATCCACTCCACCAAAACCATTACATTAGGGTGGGGGAGATTTAGCAATCAATGTTGTGCTATCGGGGTTTTCGGTAGCTTTTGGTATGAAAAAACGTTTCGATATGCTCAAATTAAAACTATTTTTTTTATGCGGGACTCCCCCTAAAGAGGCGTGTTACAGGGTCGATGTGTTTGCAAAAACGTTTTGATGAGAAACAGTAATTGGGGGTTGGTCATTTATTTGACATCTATGCGGGCACTCTGGGGCTGATCAGTGGAGATAGGGGAAATATTTTTCTGCTCCACTATATAAATAGACCACCCTATTGCGCATATGTTTACAGCCACTCTAATGTAGAACAAGTAAAATAAAAACTTGATAATTAAAATCACCTTTTTTTCCGTAGAATTTTGCTTTTTTTCATATTGTTACCTAGTCAAACATAATGCTGCAGCAAAAACGTAAAACGTATGATAAAGTGTATCTGTTTTTGAGTGTAAAAAAAAGTTTTTACACATTCAAGTATTTCTAACGATTGTTGTTGCTTTGTATATTTACGTTTACATTTTAATAAGCAGTCAACACGTTTTTTTCCCCACTGATAATGGTTGATGAGAGCCAGCTTTCAATGAGGTTGTGGTTCGTTGACTGCAAAGATGACAGTCTGGCAGTACGCCCAAGAGTATGTCGATTCCTTGCCTGCCTGGCTGGCTGTCTGGTTGTTGCTTTATTGTTGTGTTATCATTATATATTTATTTCTTTCACTGCAAATGGAGCATAGGGAGGAAACTGTAGCTCTTTGTCTTCTTGCTATTTATGTTGGCTTATTGTACTTGATGCGTTTTTAATTAATTAGTTGGCAGGTAATACACATAAGCCGGTATATGAGTAGTCAGGTTAATTTATACGTGCTTAAATATATGCATTTGATTTGGCTTGTGTTTTTCTTTGTTTCGCCTTTATTTACAATTTTTATTGTAGCCCCTGGCTTTGTTTATTTTTGTGAAGTGTTAAAAATTAGTACATAATGAATTTTTTATTATGGGAAAACACTAAGGCGTTTGCATATCCAATAATATTATTCTTATAACAGCCATAAATCTAACTGTAAAAAGCTGTATTGTAGAAGAACTTGGGTACAATTCAGATGAAAGCAAAAATATGTGAGTACACTCTAATAATAAATATTACCAGGGAAATTGTTTTTCCCATAAAATGAGAACTAGAAAAAGCTAAGAATGTGTTACGAATAATTGTGTTGGGTAAATTTTGTTTTTAATAATTTTTTTTCTTGCATTTTACCTTTTCTAAAGCTCAATTTTTTATTTGTATTTTCTTTCAACCACTGCCATTTAGCATTTTGTTTGAAAAAAAAATTATATGTTTTTACTCTTGTGTATCCAAACATTCACATAAAATTCACCAGGAGTAAACATGCAGCAGCAGGTTCTAAAAAACAAGATGCCTTTTTGAAAAAACTAAACTGTTTTCCACAACGTGCATATTTGTATGTTTTTATATGTGCATTCAGCAAATCGTGTAGATTGTTGGTCTATCAATATTTGTATTGAGCAGTGGTGATCACACGGAGTAGTTTGTTTGAACGCATGAACCGATTTCATAGGAACGAACCAGTGTCTTAACAATATTATTAAACGTTTTCCCGGTAAACGTAATTTGAGACTTTTAGTTTACCAGTTTAATCTTAAGAATAATTTTTGGCTTTTTTGACAAGCAAATCTTAAAAAACGGTTACTAAATATACATTCAGCCCAGTTCTAAATATTTTCAAAGATCTTAGACTTAGTGAAAATATTTTTATCATAAAAAATGTCCATTCCTTGTTAATCAAAAACAAGGCTACCGAAAAAAGTATCATTTTAAAGAAAACTGTTTTCCAATTAGGCCATGAATTGTTGGCTTTTAGTTTTTTTACTGTGTAAAAATGAGAAAAAAATTTTTTTTTTTCAAAAAGTTGAACATTTCATATCGAATTAAAAAAAAAAAAAATTGGTTGTCAACTAAGTCTGATCTTAGCTCTGTTTCTTTACTCTTCTTTGGCATCCCGTGGGATCCCAATTTGCACGAAAAGCATTCCCGTACTGTAGAATGAAGCAAATGAGAGTATTCGTGAGAGAACATTATGCTGCTTCTTCTTGCACGAAACAGCCCGTACTTTTTCTTCGGGGTAGTTCAGCTATCAGATGTCTCAAGGTGTAACAATAACATTGAAAAAATAAATGTTTTGCGGAAACTAAAAGAAAAATTGGAAATTAGTGGGAAAAATATTTTAAGGCATTCTCTAAAAAATTGTTTATTCTCTAAAAACTTGTTAATTGTCATAAATTTATATTTACGGCTTCATTTCTGCATATATAAGTTCTGCATTTATAAGTTCTGCTGTATTGTTTGGAGAAAACTTTTTTAACACAAATTAAATAAGATACATAATTTTTTTTTATAAATTGAGCTGTCAGAACCCTGACGTTTTCTTTTGTGGCAAAATATTTGTTTTTATTGGCTAACGTACTTTTATTTCTGTATTAAATGTATCAGGCTCAAGTTCTTTCTATATTATCCTTGTGATTAATATTAATTAAATTAGACAAAGAAGACATTTAGCAAGGTGGACTTTTGTTCATTTTTGTCGCTTATTGAGCGAAATTAAAGTTTACTCTCATTTTATCGAACTTTACCCAAAAAGTGAAGAAACACAGCTAATATCTAAAAGAACTCAGACAACTTGGAAAACAATATACGAAAGGACAAACCACTTCAATATTATTTCATAGTACATAAAGACAATAATAAGCAAAAAAAAAAAAAAAAAAAATAAGCAAGAAAAAAAGGTTGAACTCACTTGAACATACATTTTTACACCGGTTTTCATAAAAAATAAAACATTGTTGAAGCACATTTTACAAAAAAATTTTCATATAAAATTTTTTCTAAAATGTATTTGAACAACGTTTTATTTTTTATGAATGCCGATGTTAATGTTTATAAGTGTTTTTCAATAAAACTAATTTCATGTGCTAGGCCGGGTTTACTGTGCAATTAACGTTGTTCCATAAGTTTTTTAGCAGGTCTTAGCAAACAAAAAAACTTTTAATACTTTCTAAAAATGTAAATTTTGAGGCATCCGAATTTAAATTTTTTTGTACTTGAGAGTGAAAGTATTCCTAGAGAGGCATGGTAGCCGGTCGACGTGATTGAAATATATATTGGAAAGATATAATTATTGATTGAAATATATCTCACAACAATATTTAACGGATTTTGATTAAAAAGAATATAATTTTAGTAGTATTTTTTTCCTGTATTATAACTAAAAACCTCAAAGACCCTAGAAAACACACTACAACTTCCTGATATCTCTCTTTAAGAGCTTGCCCTACTGTGAACAGCATAAATTTCATCCTTTGTATACAATTTGAATTAAACATGTTTGTTCCGGTACTGCTAAAAACTGCAGCAAACATGTACTCTTAACACGAACACAAATGTGCTCAAAGTTTCACATGTCAATTGCAAATAAATTTAAGCACAAGGTTCAATATAGCCATGGTCAAATAGAAATTTTCGTTATTTTTTTTTGCATGTTGTGAATTTTTGCCTGTACACATTGAAAAATCCTTTGCCAAGAGAAATAAAAAACGCAATTTCATTCAACAGCAGCTGCAAAAAAAAAGAAAGCAACCAATTTTTTTTCCTGTATGCAAGTAGTTGACGGTTGTTGAACAGCGAACATTTATAAACGTTTAATATGTTTGTTCAGTTATAACAAATGCAAAAGGTTGCAACGTTGGCGTCTAGACTGCATTTATCATTTAAAATTATGGCGAAAATAAAACAAAGATTGAAAACTCTTTTAAAAATGGGGGAAACAAATACTTGCTTTATGATAATATTTTGTATACATCAGTTATCTCTTTAATTGATAAATTAATAAAACAAATTGAATAACAATTGATTAATAACCAATTACTGACCAAAAAGCCATTATTTATATATACGATAAAATAATAATAGAGGAAGAACTGTTTAACCGGCAAGTGTTGTAATAAATTAAGTAGCACTTGGGGACTGGTAGGATGCGGTTATGTGTCATTTAATTGGCATAATATTTTTGTAAATTAAATTAAATAGTTTAAGAAAGATTTTCAAAGGAATAGAAAATAACGGGCTACGCTACAGTAAAAATAGAAAACATCAATAACAGCTGTGATAACTTGTCTTAAGGTTGTTAGAGAAAAACGTTCAGCCAGTCACTGTCTAGGATTAAAGGTTATTTGAAAAGCTATCGCTGTCTTGCTTGTTGTAGTCTAATCAATAAATCGTATAAGCCAATAGCTAGTTCTCCTTTCTGAGTCAATTTATTGCCTCCATACGGCGCCTGGTGTCAACCTCACAATATGGCAACTATTGGGAAAAGTAAAGAATGATGGCAGGGTTTTATTAAACATTCGCTTAAAAATACTTAGTTTTAAGAATGAACAAAACAGTAACAATACAAAACTAAATAAAATAAATTCATACACAATTTCAGTTCGGCAAGAAATAAAACCAGATAAGATAAGTTCGCTTGCAAAATTTCGATTAAATTTCTAACGAATTTTGAATTTATGGGAGTCTTTGCATTTTTTTTTAGTTTATTATCAGATACAAATCTGTATTTATATAGAGATTAGTAAGTATAAGCAAATACTTTAAGAGCAAAGCTTTCATGCAAAAAGTCACTTAGCTTTCTGTGTTTGCGAAAACTTAGCATATTTGGGGTTAGACTCAGGGATGGATAAGTCGCAGCTACAATTTAATGTCGGAGCAAAACAAAAAAAAAAAACCTGGACTGAAATTGTGTATTAAAAAGTCCTGAGCGAGAGTGCACAATATTCCGTAAGCAGGCTAGAAATGGCGACTCCAAGTGCAAATAGCTAGAAAATTGACGTCACAGGAAAAATAATAAGAAACTTTGTTTTGGAATTCCTTCAAACTATTTTTAATTCTAGGGGGGGATCTACCAAACTTTGTTTCTTGTGTGGCAACCAAACCCCCCCAAAAAGCTAATTTTAGAATAATAAAAAAAAAATTCTTATTTAGATTTGCTCTTCTTTTATAGATTTAATATTTAGTTATTTTGACCCTTTTTTTTCTTATATCTTATATATTTATTTGAGCTTAAGGTCTTTTAGAATTTGAGTTTGAGAATTTTTGTCAATATTTCGCTCTCCTTCGGATAGCTTCTTCAGGACAATAATAATGAAAAATGTTTTGATTGGTTTTTTTTTGTTTTTGAAAAAAACCAATTAAAACAAATAATCTCAAATTAGTTGTGCAATAAAAACAATAAGTTGTCATAATACATTTAACTTTCAAAGTAAGCCCAAATCGTATAAAAATTGATGTTATTGTAAAAATAAATTTTTTTTTTTTTGGCTGTAAAGCTTAAATTCATGCATAGTTTTACTAACAGATTTTCACACAAAATGAATAATGTACACCCAATCATCTTTCCAGAAATCTCTGAAAAAAACCAGCCAATGCATTAAACTCAAGGTAGCCATAGTCAGCACAAGTGCACAAAAAGTCTCCTATGTTAGTGTATCTGTATATAACTGTAATCATGTCTTTATTATAATTTTCTGCCAGCATATCGTCATGTTATAGATAATATAGAATAACCTTAACTTTTCTAATGTTTTGTCATTTTAAACAAAACGAATCAGCATTTTATTAATTATTTCTTTTTTGCTATCATGCCCAGATCAATAGAACTTTCATTAAAAAGCAACCTTCATCAATTTGTTTAAACATTTCTGGTTTCTTTCATAATTAAATGGATGAGTATGTAAGTGTTCTGGCAAACAAAACACTTCTGTCAGCACATTTTACACATTCTCCACAGGAGCTGTGCTTGTTGCCACAAACAACCGTAGTGGTTGTAAAAATCTCTTTGCATACAAGCGAATATGCATTTTGAAAGCAGGTTTGAGTGCAAGCTCTGCATATGCCATCTAACTCCTTCTGAATTGCATTTTATGCACAACTACTTACTTTGGGTTTGATATTTACATGTTCGGTATGCATGCCATCGCAGAAATCAACCTTAGGCACGTTTTTGCCACGGACTAGAAAAATATCATGCCACAACCACAACTAACTGAAAACGGAAATCCTTTAAAACGATGTTTCACACAATCAAACACACACACACAGACGTACACACACATAAGTGATGTGTTGTGGGTGTCTGGAGGTGCACACACACTACCATTAGAAGAGGTTGAAAGTCGTCGTTGCAAGAATAACAATAATGACAACAGCAGAAGAATATAACAAAAAAAAAAAAAAACACAACGCTGTGAAGAATACTTGAACTTCAAGCTGAGGTTTAATGTTTTTTTTTTAAACAAACATCCATACACCCGCACACATGCACCTCCACCTGTGTAAGAAAAAAACGTGTAGTTTCTTATGCACATATGTACGTGGCTGATTTTGTTTATAAAAGAAGTTTGACGCAGGAAAACAGACAGACATATGTGTACGCTGTTACAAAAAGCTTTCAAGAAATTATAAATTGTTAGAGGACGTGACATGCCTCATAAAGTTGAGTGAAGTTGTAAAGACTTAAATATATTTTTCTCAACTGCCACATGGGAAAGGAGTACTACGTTACATAAATTATGACCATTTACATACACAACTATTCAAAACATTCCGATCAAGCTACAACGAATAAAAGATACCTTGCTGTTTGGATAATTGAGTGTGTACACCAAGTTTCATGAACAAATTTATACAATTGTGTCCAATAAAATGAAAATGGTTGTAACTCAAAAAAAAAAAACGTTTAGTGTTAAAATAATTAAACATAAAAATATTGTAGGCATTTTTAGTCTTAGAAGTACATGCTCTGTAGAAGTACATGGGTGATACTTTGTAATGGTGTATTTTGAACTGTTCCTCAATTTCATTGTTCACTTTTTAGATCTGCATTCGCATTGGTAAATATGATTTACTTTAGCAGTTTTAGTTAACACCAAAACCAGTAAATTGGATCGGGAAAGTGTGAGGTGAGCTGAGATTTTCATCTTTTTTTAAAATCAATTGCAAAGAAAGAAATCACGCTGTGTGATAAAATTCACTGAGCCTTGTGGCTTCACTCTTTTAGAGCCCACGAGTTTCGTTTCGAAGATCTCATCTCCTCAGTTGGCCCAAGAGTTGTAAGAAAAGCTCCCTAGAACTTATATAACGATCATTGTAAAGGTCATTACTGGTCAAAGTATCTTACAAAACTGCGTCAACTGATTTTTTATGTTCCAGTGGCTTGTGAAGAATCTGCTAAGATGAAGGCCAGGAGTAGACTGTACTATTTCTGCTTGGAACTTGCCCTACGCCATACCAAGAGTACCTCAAAAATATCAATGACATAATTCAGTGCTTTCTTGTCTCCGCTAGCACTATGATGGCTTGAGCAACAGATGACTGGATCCATTACATTACAGGACTCAGCTCTTCAGTACCTCTTTCAGTGGCTTAAACTGAAGAAAGATCAATTCGATTTCCCACTATCATCAGTAAGTAGTCGATTGCACTGCTTGCTGGGCAATTTATTTGTTATAAATTCCTCACATGTGTAATGCATCCTTGCCAATTGAGAATATAACATGAATTTTGCCAGCTGTTAGCCTTAATCTATCATATCCAGTTTCATAGCAGGCTGCAGAATATATTAACTAGACAAAGAGGGTCTTTAATTCCGTGCGATCTTGTGACACCATCTAGCAGCCACTACTTGCACTTCAAACATTATCAGACAGAGCGAGTCTGACAGGGAAATCTTGGATTTACTGAAGCTTGTAGTAACAATTAGTCTTCCATCATATTGAAGTGATCTTCAAGATCACAAACGGGCCTTGGCACTTTTTTTCTTTTGTATCAGAATGTCCAGTTGTAGCTGAACCAACAGGAGTTGATTTGCTGCGAGAAGGGAATTTCAAAAGATTAACTCCAATCGATGTTTTGATATTTCATGAATTTCTTAAGAAATACATTTCATAAACTTAATTAAAACAAGTAATCTGCATTGAAAATATCCACACAGAAGATTCATGGAAATGATTATTTGATCGTTGATCCAGATTCTTGTAAATGTCATATTTTCCAACAAATATTGTATGACAAAAGTTTATACATATGTATTTTACTTTGTTAATTTCGTTTGTCAGTTCCAATGAAATTTAGTATCTATCTGCAATTGATTCATAATTTAGGGTAATGTTATAGTGTTACCAACACCGTCCCAAACAAAATTGCTTACCAAATCTGCTGCGTATGAAACAAGAACACAAGCAGGAACCACAGATTTTGTTGAAGTGTTATTTGTATTAGCAGCCGTAAGTCTTGCAGTGTTTGAAAATGCACAAACAAAAATTTGCATGTTCACAAGCGTGATAAAGTACTAAGGAGTATTTCCATTTAAGTGTTTGGGTTGGTTTGCCTTAGTGTGCATTTTTTGCAATGAGTCTTAAAGTTTTTGTTAAGAACAAAAATATGCCACAACAAAAGTAATTGTTATGCATGCTTAAATGTTTAGCAAAAAAAGCTACACATGTATTTTTCTTTTTTGTTCTTTTCTTGCGAATGCAACTTTACAACTTCTTTACTGCCACTTTTCATTTCGAGTTATAAGGCAGAGAAAAAAAAACTTTCATTCAAATTAATTTATGTATGCTGTACGAATACAACTAAAACAAAATGTTTTACTCAGGTAAAACATTTTGTTGTGCGTGGTTTGTGTTTTTTAGTTTTATCTCCCAGCACTAGAAGTCAACAACTTTTTGTTTCTATTTCTATTATTTTTAGTTTTGTATGCTAAAAAAAAAGAAAACAATTTTTTTTTTACAAAAAGAGAAAAGTGGTAATGTACAACCTTTGACATCCAATCAAAGCACTATGGATAGGAAAATGTTTGCCATATAATTTTTGTTTAATTTTTTTAAGATATCTTTTTTAATGCTACCCAGCCCTGTTTTTATTTGTAGAGAAATAGCATTGCTATATTTGCCTATAGCAGAGTAAAGTGGCTGTAAAATAGAGTGATTAAATATATTATACTAATTTAATTTAATTTAATTAGGGGCTCAATTTTCTAAAGTGATACTCCTATTAACTCAAACTTAAAATACAAATTTATATTTGCCATATATTCTCCCATTTTCATACAAAAACGTGACCACTATTTTTGTTGTTGCAATTTTTCTCGGACAATTACATGCATAAAGCACTAGGCTAAAAAAAAAAAATAGTAATGAAAGAAATTAAGAACAAACAAACAAACATAGCAAATATGAAACTTACGAAGGGAATATTTTGAGATTATCAATTTAACTATATAGTAGAAATTTTATGATTTACACTTTTTAGTAACTCTATCAGGCCTTAGTTCAATTTTACTTTCTAAGAATTGATAACGATTTCTTGTGCTAAAATTATAGTGGTCAATATAAAAAAAAAGCTAAGATGACTAAATTAAAAATCAGGTGGAGAACATAATATGATTTCTTGATGGCCATCGTGGGAGAGCTGGTCACCAGCACCCTGGTCATAATCAATTTCATATTGTTTTTGTGCAGCAGCTTGCTATACTATACTATATAATATATTTGCTCGTTTAGCAAACATAACCTGCAAATATACTTTTGTGGAATTTAATTGTTTTATGTACCAACGCTTCTGTATATTTTTATTTTTTATGCTTAGGTTTGTCTATCTCTGCATGTGGTTGTCTAACATAAGGGATCAGGAAGAAAGTAGAAGTCACAGGTTTTTCAAAATATTTAATTATTTGTGACGGTGTATTAAGTTTAAAATTTGTTTATTGTATGTAGTGCCATTAGATACCATTGTTTAGCGAAAGTACATAATAAGCTTCAACACAAAAAAAGCACTTGTATTCTTTTTAACTGAATTCATATTTTAAGAATTGAAATTTATTGCCTGTCTCACGATATCGCATTGAGTCACTCATTGCTACAAATGCATTTTAATCAAACTATTGACATCGCGCAACTCGACGTGATGTGATGAACCAGTTCAGTTGGTTCAAAATGAAATTATGTGCACTCCAAAATATTGTTGTACTTCAGTAGCAAATTTTCCGGCAACAGAAATAATAATCAGAACAAATATGCTAATATTCCCATAAAATATTATTTACCCCATAGTGCAGTTTGTATGCAGTTGTTTACATTTTTTTGTCTTTCCCAAGTATTTTTAAATTGTCATTATAAGCATTATTTATTTTGTTTTGCGGTGGCGCTTACAAACATATTCGTTTACTTTTATTTTAAGACCCAGCATTAAAGCTATTGCAGTTTTCATTTTTTCTTCATTGTTTTTAATAAACATTTGTATGAATGTGCATATGTATCTGATGTTTGTGTATGCATTTCAATGCTGCTATGTTCTGCTTGAGCTTAATAGCGATTATCTTGTGTTCAGCATATCAATTGTTTCACTTTTACTCACATTGTACAAGTACAAAAGTGCAGGAGTGCGTAGATATATTTTGCTTTCGCTTGTATCTGATGATGTATGAAATAAGTTTTATAAGTATTTATGCGTGTTTATATTTGTTGTGTAAGTCAGCGGTATTTAAAATGAATATTTAATGGATAAGGGGACTTTCTTGCAGTGATACCAGATGAAATAGTATACGGACCGATTTCCCATCTGCTTACGTTGTCGTTCATTTGAACAATCACATTGAAAGCAAAAACAACATTCAACATTTTGTTCGTACATTCGAACGACAGTGTTCGCAGAAGGGAAGTTGACTCTAAGCTCTGATTTTCCCTCGTTGTTTACTTTTTGACTTTGTGCAAGTAAGATTATAGCAAAGAATTAAATTATTTTTATACTTTTATGATATTCAGCATGGTGGTGCAATCATGCAAAGTGTTACTTTGATGCAAATCGTTTTTAAACCAAGAAAAAACTTATATAAAAAGAGAACAGTAGCTTAAGGTTTTTAGTTTTATTCTAAAGTTGTAGAAATTAGATTTAAAGCTATTGTTAGTGTTTGGCCTTAAGACGTTTGTACAAAAAGGTTTTTGGCAGTTTTTTTGGTACCTCAATTTTTCTCCCACCTTCAATGCGTTGCAGACCACATGCTTCTGTAAGCTGGCAAGCAAAAAAAAAAAAACACGAATAAAAGATTAGTTGCATATGTATATAAATTTGATTATGTTTTCTTAAAAAAAAGTGACCCCTACTCTCTGATGGAATTAACTTAAGCATATATATTCATGAGAACAACCAAAAATGCATGCACTTGCACTAATTAACTAATATGTAATATTTATTTTTCAATTTTTTTTTTTTTAACGTAACCACTGTTATTTTTTATTGACATTTGATTCAGGGAAGTACATGAAACTTAGTCGAATCATGAAAATAGCAACAATCAAAAAAAGAAAAATCATAAAAACGTAAAATTTCACTGGTGCATATTTTAAGGTTATGTTTGCTCAACCAGTAAAGTTTACTTAGTAGACTTGAAAAAAGGTTGGGAATAAAAGCTTCAAAAAATCTTTTTAGTTTTTTTTAACATAACTTCTGTCTTTCTTTTTAATCAAAAGTTTTCGTTTCACTGGCTCTAATCAATTCCTTCATGTTCTGTTGCCATAACAAGCACTAGCATAGTTTCCCCTATTATTATTTCTCCACCCTTTTATGAAATGTTGTTTGTTTCAAGTTTAATGCTGATTTTCCTGACGAAAATATTCTATGTGTGTACATTTGTTAATACAATGTTACATACATATTAGTTTTACCAAACCACTATGTTTGATAAAAAATAGCGATGTAAGCAAAATAAGTGCTGATGGTTCAATAAGGAGGCGAAAATTATATGATTGCATTAATTGAAAGGGGTGGCAAAATTTATATAAACAAAAAAATGGCATAAAAATAAGAAGGAAAATAAAACTCAAATAAACATAATGCTGCCTTAAAAAAGTTTTTTCTCCTAACGCCCAATTTTATACCCCTGTTTAAATATGGTTATTTTTTTATTTTTATAAAAAGGTTGAAGAGAATGAAAAGCATAGAATCATCATGCTTGGAAAACAGGAATAAACCAATTGTAGCCTTAAGCGATTTTTAAATAAATTTATAACAGGCTTCTTCTCCTAAATGCTCTAAAAGATTTTAGAAGATTTTGAAAAGAAATGGGCAAACACCCTTTCAATACTAAGCCATAGATTTGAAGTATGGAAGAGTAATCCTTGTTTTCTCGGCTAATAATTTGGTTGAATGCATAAGCTGATTTTATCTTCTTTGAAAATAGTCAACTTCCAGCACATTCTAGCAAAGCAAAACTAATCTAAAAATATTATACTATTAAGCTCAACGCTAGTGTTTGAAAATTTCTTTCTAAATATAGTGATAGGTAATACAGGTAAATTGCTGCAGTAAGATTTGTTTTCTCGTTGAGGAAGTTACACTTGAGTTGTAGTTTAGTATTAAATAAAAAAAAAGAAAATAAAGTTTTTGCTGGGGTACAGCTAGCTACATATATCCGTTCAGTGCCCTTTTTGCAATGAGTTTTTTCCACTTACTTGCATAAAACGAAGTACGTCATCTTTATGTTTTAGTATTATGTTGTTATGTTACGCGGGCTGCCAGGCCATGAGACCGGCTCACTTGGGTCATAAAAAAGGTCCCGTTGTGATAATGTTTTAGTAAGTAGATGCCATTTTTATGTTTCCTAATCAACTGAAAGTATTGCTTTCTCTATAAAATTTTCGACCTTTCTTTAAATATTAATAATGCATTGTTGAACTTAAGGTCACTGTTATTAGCTTTATTTTATTTGGCGTAATTTCTATCTTCGTGCAGAAAACTGTTTTGATTTTATAAATTTATAAAAAGAAAACCATTTTTCTGGCGAAGTCACACAAAGGGGTGCCAAAATATTGAAAATTACGCCAAATAAAATAAAGCTAATAATATTGACCTCAAGCTCAACAAATCATTATAAATACAACTGAAAGTAGTTTTTAAACAACTAAGATTATTATTTTTTAAATAAAGCTCTGCCATTTATAAAAAACACAAAAGCTAAAATTTATTTTTTTTTATGTGAACTTAATTATTTTTTTTTTTTTGCTTTAAGAGCCAATTGAAATGTATTAATTCAGATCCAAAAATCGTAGTAACCGATGGTAACTCGTTGTGTAGAAGGTTGTAAGGAAAAATAAAAGAGTTGCAAAACGAACAAAATGTTTACTGTCTTAAAGATTTGTTTGCACATTTCTGATTCTCTTTTTGTTCATGGGAATTATGGAATAAGTAGTTAAGTTTAAAACATTCTTTTAAGAATTTTTGGAGTCTACTGATGAGTTGATTAGCATCAACATAATGTCGTTTAATTTATTTAATAATTATTTTAAGAATCTCTTTGGCTGTCTGTACAAGAGAAGTTAAAGAAGGCCACTTACAACAGGTATATAAGTAGTGTGTTGGTTAAAATACTGGGAATAATTAACATATTATATTAAGCGTTAAAATATTCTCTTATATTCTTGTATTCAAAGGAAGGAAGAATACATTTCTCACATTTTTTGCTGAATAGACTCCATATGGACTCGCCAAGCAAACTCTTTGTTGAATACGCAACCTAAAATACAAATAGAGCATAGAGAATTCAACCAACTGGGTGTGATATTAAAGTACGAAACACCAGTACAACAACCTTGAAAACACATAAAAATGTGGTGAAACAAACTTTAGGAAAGAGAGTTTTTAACACAGAGAATATGAATTTTTTATGACACAAAAAAAGTACTTAGAACTTTTAAGTAAAAGAAACAAAGAGAATTTGAATTTAAGGGCACAACACATGTGAGAAGAGCAGCATATTTTTGTTTTACATCTTTAACCAAATTCAATATCAAAAATATCCGAAATATCCCAAACAATTAAATTAAATAATAAAAAAATTAACTTAATTATTTATTTGCTTTAATCATCAATCTGTAGTCTGTAATCAAAATGTATTTTTTGTCTTTTTCCGTCGTCTACGTGCCACCTGATGAGTTGATTAGCAACGAAATACCGACGATATATAGGCCGCCTAAGAAAAAACATTAATAAGGTATATTTTTAGAACTAAAATAATAAATAATAAATAGTTAAATAAATTAATTAAAATTTCTTTTATTAGGTCTAAACAGACTTAAAGTTCTTAAGATTAGTATTGTAAAACAACTCGAATATTTTTTGTATGGAAGGTTTCTTTGATTATCTGAAATTTTCATTGTTTCTATAAAAATAAAGTGTAAATTTTAAAATAGTCTATACATTTTTTTCGAGTCTACTGACAAGATGAGTAGCATCACCGTAAGGTGTCCGACAAAAGAAGGGCTGAAAGAGATAAAAGGCTGTTTGTTTTGACCTAAGATAATATGCTATAAATTTATGATTAATAGCTAGGATAGGCAAGAAATGGAAAGAGTTTCTTAAAAAGAAAAGTTTATCAAAAAACATAAAAGTGGCATAACTCTTATTACTAATTAGTTTAAAGTCTATATGCAAATACAAAACTAGCATTTTAAGAAGCTGTTTATATCGTTTTGAAAATCTGTTTTATATGATTTTTTCATAATACTATCCGGCAGTTGTTAAACAATTTTATGTAAAAATCACTTAATTTGTTTAGTGACTTTTGAAAACTACACATAAGTAGAGTTAACTATTAAAAATACTTGTGTAAGGCGTCAAGATTTATTTTTTTTAATTTTTGAGGCAATTAAAAATATATTTAGTTGTTTGAATGCTGGCCTAACTAATGTTGCCTGACTGAAATGTAACATTTCATTTAATATCAATTTATTTATTACAGGATTTGTAATTAGCAAAGTATTCTTTTAATAGCAATATAATTTAATTTAGTTATATTTTTTCTTTGTTATCTTCGGTATTGAACACTTGGCACTTGGATTCTTAACTGTTCTTAGTAGTTTTATTTTCATGACTATATTAAGTGGCATATTACCCCATGGGAAAAATATCAGAATAAAAGTACTTAGTGCACTCTTCATGCTCCTCCTAACCTCAATAATTTCTCTTTATTGCATTTCTAATTAAGTTTAAAGTAGGTTCTCTAAATAATTGCTTTTAACTAGTAACAGGGTTAGGTTAAGTTAGGTTCTGTTGATTGAAGGGATTTGTTTGGCCATGCCTTGCAACCTACACTTAAGCCAGTATAGGCTTGTTGTGCGCCTCCTGCATTTAACCATAAACAGTTTTAGTAATAAAGAATAGAATAAGCTGGGGCACAGCATGGCTCTATTTGTTTTATTTTGTTGTATTTATATTCCGGGTCTTCATTACTCTTAAGGTGGGTGCGACAATTAATCACTTTTGACTAAAACAAAATTTTGATGTTCTCTCCGTCTTTCTCCTCAATTAAGACCATAACACAATATTTAAGAGCTACTAATTTGCATAATGACATTTAATTATAATCACACTATAAAATTAGTTTAATTATAAGTTAGCTTAAGGCTTCTTCTATAGCTACATTTCCTTTTAGAACATACATTAATGTATTATCTAAAGTTGTAAAAAAAAAAAAAAAAAAAAAAAAAAATTTTGATGTGAAATAAAATTTTCAATTTGAGCTGGCTGTTTTGAAATTGTTACGTTTTTTTTTAACTAAATTTCATTTGTTTTTGTTCAGCCTCTTATAGCATTCGGCTTCGAAAGCTCTGGCAGTTTTAATTTTAATTCTCATTCCTTATATTTATCTACATACCAAACGAATTTTTACGTGTCTTTATATGACATACAGGAGTAAAAGATTTTGTAATGTAAAAGAAACTACCGCTCTCAAAAAGGAATAAACAAGATTTGTGTATCTTACATAGAGTTCTGATTATTTCAATTTATATAAAAGAGAGCACATCTATACTTTGGCTGCCTCGATGCCCAGAGAGTTAGAGAGTTATTGCAGTATAACAGTTGAAATCTCTTGTAACTCTTAGAATTTGTATCACTGAGTTTGTTTGTGATTTGTGTAATATTTTTTAGTACATTTTCATAAGGATTTAGAATTTTTCATAATATTTTGTTTGGGGGTTTTTAAGCAGAGGAAGAAAAAGCCAAATGTATGTGCGGCATGATTTGAAATCTAGTTTATTGACATCTCTCATATACAACACCACGATGTTGAGTCGGTTGCTAAAAAAAGACCAAAAGAATGTAAAACCAAAATGTGTTCTTCAAAAAGTGATTTTGTATTATTAGCGTAAATACTTAAGAAAACTGTCCAACAAAAAAAAAAAAAAAAAAAGTATTTGAACTGTAGTATAATGACATGAAACTGAAATACTAAGAAAAAAAATATTTACTTTTACTAAGGTATTAATTGTATTATTAATTGTATGGTTGTATCTGGTCCAAGGAAATGTGAAAAATTGCAATTGTCTGCAGATGTTTTAATTGAACACCATTTAGCTCTTGTCATGTATACCACTTACGGCTGTGGCCAAAATAAAACAACGCTGGAACACACACATACACACACACCTTTAGGTATATCTAATGCAGGTCATGCGATACAATGTTGGGCCAAGGTAGAAGTTTATTTGTTTAGCAGCCCTGAATAGTGTATATTTTTGGTTTATAAAGTGATTTTATATATTTTAGTAAAACTAAATTCAAATCTTTATATAAAAATAGACCTCATTATGAAAAGTGGTTAAAAAAAGCGAAAAAAAAGCGAATAAAATGATAAAAACACAAAGGTTTTATACAAATGATATACCGAAGCTCATATTTGTAGTCCACTGATGAAGTCAAAGCTATTTCTTATGGCTTAGCTAACAGGTGTGAATTCAATTCTCAGCGGTTTATGGACCTTATAACATTTTTTACTTTAGTAGCCTCTACTTTGTGGCTTACAGGCTCTACTGAACAACCGTTTATCGATTGGGTTGTTTTCATCGAGCAAAATGGTGAAACTTAATGCAATGTTACTAGCTTTAGTCAACAAAAACTAGTGGAACGGCAGCATACATGTAAGTTCTTGGAAAGAGATTAGACTCTTTACAATTGTCAATTTATTTGTGATTTTATATTAGTTTTTGATTGGGGAAGTTAAACACTAATTTAATGTTAGATAGTGGCGTTTTAGATGTAATTAAACCTTGCGAAGTAATATTTTGTCTAAATAGTGTTTAAAGTTCTAATTTAAACTATATTAGACTCAATAGATAATGCCCTAGTTGAAAACTTATGGAAAAAAAATATGAAATACAAATGAGCATGTTCATGTATTTGAAAATAAATTTAAGTATTAATTCCATAGAAAATTTTTCTTAAATTAATTTAAAAACAATATTTATTTAAGGGTCTATAATCGTACGAAATATATAAATTTTTCAATAGAAAACCAAACTGTGTACTACAACAAATTAACAAAAAAAAAAAAAAAAAAAAAATAAGATTAAAAAAAAATAGAAAAACATCTCTTCAGATTTTTCATATCTGCAATCGTTATTTAAAACGTATTAAGGACACATTGTCGCTGTGTGAGTATGAACGAAAATATTCTGTGGCATATAGAGTAGCAACTACAGCAACAACAACAACATTATTATATTGCTTTTCATGGAATAGGTAAGTGTTCGGCTCTGAGAGTAGCACAAACATGTTGACAAATAATATTCCTAAGTGTGTAACCTGCTAATAATTATAAGTACATGCAGAATCTATAGAATATTAATTATTCTGACTCTCTTGTTAGTTGCACTAACAAATTTTTTTTTTAAGTTAAGCAAAATAAAACTTAAAGTTTGTTAACAAACAAACAAATATTTCCCTTTTTTTTTTGGTTAAAAATAAGAAACACAAATTTTTTTATTTACTTTAATTTTGGATCAAAACATTAATAATTATTAATAACAACTTTATACTCGTACTATATGATCTAAAATTGTTAGTCATTTTATCATTTAGTACACATGTATTCAAATAAGAACATAAATTTGCCTAATTTCAACCAAAAAACATGACCACTTCTTTTCTGTTAATCCCATTTCTGAGAAAATACACGCATGCCAAAACCCAGAAAAATATATACACACATTGCCACATAAACAAATATTAGATATCATTAAAAAAAACGGGACCACTAATTGGTTACTGACCTTACCGCAAGTTTTAGAATTTTAAACCTGAACATGTTTTACGGGCTGCCAATCGTGGGACTGACCGACTTGGGTCTCAGAAGCTTCCTGTGTTCTACATAATTATGTAAATTCTTGCTAAAATTTATATTTTCTTAAAGTAACAGACAAATTTAATTTAAATTTTTATGAAAAATCATAATGGAAACAAGTTTAAAATCGCTTGTAAATCCTTTGAATGCCCACTAAAGTGTTGTGCTGGTGGAAGCTTCAGGGCGACGCATAAGTAACGTTATGAAATTGTAAGTGTGTGTATTTGTTGTTTACCTACTTTCTTCTTTTTTTCAGAGATAACCTAGAACACTTCGAGATATTTACCATGCATATACCGAGCAAACATCAAACTATTGTTGCTGTTCACCCTCAGTGTAAAAGTCAGTTTGATTATTCAGACAAAAAGAATATATTGAAATTCATTTTACATGTCAATTGCTAATTGATACAGTTTCTTAAAAACAAAGGGCTGCCTGTGATCGTAGGTGTGCTAAAAGTCCTCAGGTATTTTAAAATGATGTGATGTGAGTTGATCGTGATCAAGCTGATGTTGTGGAAAACTCTAAAACTACCAACAGGCAACTTTCTCATACGTTAGTCACGTCTTGAGTTTTACTTGGAGAATTTTATTCATTATATTCATTTATGTATACAATAAATAGTTGGTTTACGACTGAAAACGAAATAATTTACCAGGATATATACGATTGTTACTTTTAAAAACGGCTGCTGCAAAATAAGTAGTGAAGTCTAAAACTCATATTGAGTGTTGGCACTGACTTACGCCACAATGGCCACCCCTAAAAACAATGTTGCAGTATTTGGCTCACCTACAATCCATGGGTAATTACTTGGCATCAAATACTTCCACCTACAGACACAATGTAATATGATATATTTTTGCACACTATTATCGGACCAAACAAATTGCTTAATTATAGTTCTAACACCATGGTGGCATAGTTTCCCCAGCTACGATTCTCTTACGTGAAAATGCTAATGTGTGGATAATAGCTAATTTTTCATCTAAGAGATGCGGCCAAAACCCAACCAACTGCTCAAATTATTAAAAATTGTAGTCTTAGAACATGTTAACGAAAATATGATGTTAAAAGCAGCTCAGACTAAAATGAACAATGGGATCTTTTGAAAGGTATTTTTAAGCTTTTGTCTTAATTTTAATTTATGTCAATGTTAAATAAAGTCACAAAGAAAAAAATTTAATTATTTAAATCACAACGTTACTTATGCTCCTCCCTGTAACCCATTCACAACTCACCTCATTGGCATCCTTTTGTGAAACAGCAGTTTAAATAAATTTGAAATTAAACTGTTATAAAATAGAAAAATAAATTAATAAAATTAATGTGTTGTAAGCGAAGTGATGTCTTAACACCCTATATGATCCAGTAGGGCGATGTCTCACTGCGTTTAAATAACAAGATTTCTGTCGAGCAACTTTACCCAGAAAAAATAACTTTTTATCGTATATCGACGTATCGTTCATTATATGGGATATTTTATTCAGAAGAACACGAGAAGATTTTATATTATTGTAAATTTTTTTTTCTAGGAAATCTAATTTCTGCTGTCAACTCAACAAATCGATAAAACGACAGTAAATGTTGTTGGTTTGTTTTCGAGAATATTTGCTTGTGTTGTTCATTTCTTTAGAAATGTTATTTTACTGAAAGCTATTTGCAACCTAAAATTAAATTTTGTTTACAAAAATTAATTGTCTGGGTAAGAACGCCTTATTTGTTAACACAAGACATCTTTCCAGTGTTCGTTTACATGTAGGTTGTGAAATAACAGAAATTTCTTCAAGTGAAAACCTAATGTCAATGAACACAAAAGACTTTAAATATTCTAGGCAGCTTTTAACGTCTGGTTTTATGTGAAAAACCTAGTGGAATGAAAATCAACCCTCATGTGTTGAAGTCTAAATAAATTAAAATGGGTAAATGAAAAGAAAAAAATGGGAGTTGTAATTCGACTTTTGTTGGGGAAGATGAGGTAAATAAAAGCAATTTTAAAATGTTTTTTTTTCTTTTCTTAAATGTATACAACAAATTAATTAGAAAAAACAAAAAGGTTTCAAATGCTCATGTTATATTTTTTAATGAAGTTGAAATAAAGAATTATTCAAAAACAAAGCGATTTCATTAATTTGCTGGTATTCTTGTTATAACAGGGGGACCACCAGAAGTCATCCGCTGTTGCTTGGCATTCAGAATGTCGACTGTGGCTCGGGCAGTGTGTGCTGTTGCTCCTTCCTGTTGGAACCTGTGGACCTAATTCGTTCAATTGTGGCAGATAACATGGCCGAGAGTGAACGGCGCACCATATTGTATACTTAAAGGGGGTGTAACGGCTCCTCGTGCATCACTCGTAGATTTTCGGTGCCCCAGAAGCGATAGCTTTGCTTATTTATGTACCCGCTGAGGTGGAAATGAGCCTCATTATGATTTTGGTCAAAAAATCGTCCACTTCATCACAGCCATAATTATTCCGTGTTTTTGGGGAGTGTATCGCTCCATGGCTTGTTCACTTGTATTATACAGCTGTCTAGTTCACAAATGTAAACACAGATTTGACATTGGAGAAACTTTGAATTGGGTGGTTTCTTTTGGCACACCTGTTGTCATTAAATTTTATACGTTATCGTCCAATTGAAGTTTTTTCTGATTGAAAGATTTGCTACATACTCAAGCACTGATCCTTATACATTTTAAGTATATTACAGTGTGTCTGTTTAGACCCTTACTCCAAAATACAGTTAATTTGCAAAACAGCTGATGTCAGGAATTTGTACAACTAAAAAGAGAATGCATTCTAAAAGAGAACTTTCATGCTGCAAAAGTTTCTACAATTATAGAAAAGATTACAG
Source organism: Sturmia bella (assembly GCA_963662145.1). Lineage (NCBI taxonomy): Eukaryota > Metazoa > Arthropoda > Insecta > Diptera > Tachinidae > Sturmia > Sturmia bella. The sequence goes on along the minus strand of OY759171.1, from coordinate 11,870,482 downwards.
TTTTCATTAGTTTATTTATTTATTTTTTTTTTTGCAACTTAACCTTTTAAGTCGTGTTTTTTTTAAAAAGGCTTGTAGCTGTCGGAGTTATTAATGATTGGCGTCATTGAAGTTTTGATGATACAACCGTTTTTTTGTTGCTTTTTTGCTGTTTAAGCTACAATATATTTCAGTTATATCAAAAAAGCGTATGTCTTGAATATAACTTTTACTAAAATGACAACGCTAGAAGACAAATTCTTCCTAATTCTCCAAAATACTCTATTCAGCCGTCTACTGATAGTGTGCATAGAGAATCCCTGACAAATCTTTTTACACAAAACTAAGGGTATAGGTTTGTATAACAAAGTAGAGTAAACTCTATATTTTTATGTTTATGTCCTGTGTTTTTTTTTCAAGGTTTTTGCACTCTCAATGTTTTAAAAGCAACGCAAGGCCTGCAGCTTCTTAAATGCGTAAAATTTGACAGATCCAATGTAAAAAACATGTCGTCTATGGTGTGCTTTGCTGATACCATGTAAGAGAACATAAAACAGAAATGATAAAGGACTTTCTGTTACAGTTTCATTAAATACCTAAAACGTGTGTTTTACATTTTTGAGCTCAATATGCTATAAATCAGTTACCTGTTTTATTCATTTAATTTTACCTGTCCTTTTCTATACAAAATTCTAATTAATTTGATAATAATAAATTGGTGGTTTTTATGTATAATTAATTATATATTTAAATTTTGGAAAAACTTTTAATCAGTCTATTTTTAAAGTCTTACCTTTTTTTGCTTTAATTACGTCTTTATTAAATATTCTGTTCGTTAAAACATGTTTAACTTTTACCTTTAATTATTTTCCCTTTAAATTATATCAACAAAAGCCTTCCACTTCCAGGCGGTTTGCCATGAGATACGAAAAAATACATGCGATTATGAAGGCAAGCGAATTCACAACCACAGCGGTGGGGGGAAATAAAACAAAGGGTTATCTTAAGCAAGTTTAACCCGGACAAAAGCAGAGGCCTATTAAGGTACTTAAAGCAATTGAATGTGACCCCTACATCCATACCCAATTGGGTAACCAGCCACCATCTGCACAAACAATCATTTATGCTGTTTAAAATAATTTCAGGTGCACTCACACAATGTAAGCGAACATTAAATTCGAATACCTTGAGCCAGTTAATAAACATAATATGCTCCCTTAGCTGCGATGTGCAGTGTGTTGGACGTAAAACACACCAACAGAATTGTTGTTCCCTTCCAACTAAATTAACGCATATTTTTACGAAATTTATAGAAACCAAAGGAAATGAATGAAATACAAAATGGTTGAATTCGTCTGCCTAAAATTATATGCAGATAAAAGTTGTGGTTGAAAAACAAAAAGAAAGGAGGAAAAATACCAAAATTAAAAACGGCTTATCATTATAATAGTCATGGAAGATTTTGAACCATAAAATTGGATTACGTGTCTGCTTTGTATAAATTTAGAAATTTGTTTTATTTAGCCATTGTTTCGGGCGTTTTTTCTGTTTCACAAGCAGACTGAACCGAAAATGAATTAAACATTTGTCTGCGGTTGAACTGCAGCTTCTGGTAAAAATAACGAATGGTTTTTAAAACAACAATTGTGTTTTATGTCCTTTAAGCTAAATGTAAAAAAAAACTATACGTGCTGCTTATAAGAATAATTTTTAGAAGGTAGATGGGCAGATTTGTGTGATATTCTCGATTGAAATATGTAAGCAATTATATTTTTATATGTATTTAAAAGTTTCTCTTAACCTGCTCTGCTGACAGGTTTCGTGAATTGATGTCGTTTTGATGATTTTAGTAATTCAAGCTGAGATGATTTGTTTTGCTTTTAAAATCAACTTAGATTTGAATAAAGGTAAATAGAATGAATGCAATCGCATTGCAAAATAAAAGTCATCAAACAATGAGACAACTTATTTCTTTTCTAGCTGACCTTTGCCATAATCAATTATATGGCTATAAACAACATACATACATACATCTGGATACACCAAAAAGCACTAACCTAGAGAAAAACATAGTAACAACAAAAAATTAAATCATTAGATTTCTATAGAATATATTTGAGGTTCTGAAGGCTCAACAAGCAATTACAAAACTTACAACAAATAGATATTTTATATAATATAAACTTATAACTAAGAGCATACACCAATTTGTGCTAAATGATGTATTGGCTCGTTGAGCAAATATAGCCTCAAAAATGCTTTTGCAGTCTTTAGTGTTTTTTCTTTTTTCCTGTTTTTGTTGTAGTTTTTTGTAGCTATATTCATGTTAGTATTTATGCAATTTAGTTGCGCGTATATGCCACAAATAAATGGCAGCAAAAAGGTAGTGGTCACGTTTTTTTTTTGTTTGGTTAAAAATAGCAATTCTTGGATCTAACTGTTTCGTATATGATTAGTAATAGCGAAGAACGAAATGTGTATATTTTTTGTTGTCTGATTTGATGTGTTTTGCACATTTTGAGTTTTTGGAACAGTGGTGCTTACACTAGGGAACAAAAAAAAATTTTTTTCGTTGACAAATATTCACTGCCAAAGCTAAGCCAAATATGTAATTACGACAATGTGCATATGTATACAATACTGGGGTCGGGTAAAATTCAATATGCCCAACATGGAAACATTTCAAACTTTCTGCTTAACAGTGTTGTCAACTTTAAAATTTTAAATCCTACACAAAAGATTGGCTTTAGCTGAAGTGACCTTTAATGGAAGAGAGCGAGAAATTGGCCTATTAAAAATTTTGATTACTACAACTTAACGATAAGAAAATCTAATTTTTTGTTAATTTGGGGCAATACTTTTGCAAGATTGAAGTCTAAGAGAAAAGTAAATGCGCTAAAAATTAATTTGTTTTAGGGAAATTTTATCAATTAATTAACTATTTCAGTTTGGTAAAGCAAAGTCACAACCCAATAAGGCAAATGCAAAAGCTAACGCTACGGTTAATTTACAGCTTGGGTTATTGTTCTGATAATTTATTGCTCACTTTTTGTTAGAGGGGAATTGTAATAATAAAAAATGGTTTATCTGCTCGATAAAACCCTCCATTTAACTAACGATAAATTGTAATAGTGGCCCTTAATGAATAACAAATCTGAATAACCATTCGGCAGCTCTTTTATTTTCTTTCTATTTCCAAGTCAAAAAAATTGTACTTACAATTGTTGATTATGTTATCGGAGCTAAGATTGATTTTGCTTTCCTCGAAATTTCTTTTTAAACACGTTTTTGATTAAAAGATAAAATACATTCTCCTTTTTAAATTGACTCTCTTAAATTAATTTAATAATCTTTATATGTATATACCGAACCATTTTATTTAAATTAGTTTTTTTTATTTTAAAACTGCCATGTACTCGTTTACAATGTTAAAAAAAATTTCATTCACCTGCTGTCCATTTGATTTATTTCGTTAAATATGTTTTAATGGTTCTTGACAAAAGGTGTAAATTTTAAACGATGTGGTTCACATTTTGTGTGGGGGTCAGTAAATAAATGTAAGTGACTGAATGAGTGAGTTATTGAATGAATAATATATTGCTGCGTAATATGTTTGTGGTATTTTATTTGGTTTTTTTTTCTACAGATCAGTTAAACAATACAAAAAGGTGTGCAAATGGAATAAAACAGAAAATAGTTGAATGTTTTCGAAACACATTTAGCGCGAAGCAATTTAAAGAAAAAAAAACAGCTTGAAATTTTTATTTATTTCCAGTACAAGAGCCCTCTCCTATTTCTCCATGGTGATATGTATTAAGGGAAAAAAGGTTTTATTACCCATTGAAGCAGATTTCATGTTAAATTAAAAATGTAACTTAAATTCGCTTGATCTTATTTACTTCAAATAATACAGCTTTGCCAGGTTCACAAGTTGCAGCTGCAACTAACACACCATTTACACATGCAAGTAACTTGTTGTATGTTTTTTATTGTACATATTAGCCACCAATACATTAACAGAGCCAATAAAAGCTGTTGCTACTTGTTTGATTGTTTTCACAGACAGGTGCAAAATCATTTTCAAAATATCGCCAACGTAAAAGAATTAAATGAAAATAATAATAGTACAACAATTATGCGGGAAAGAAATACAAAATCAATGTCATTTTTTTTTATCTAAAAATGTCTATTTTTTATTCTAATTTTGTCCGTCTACATGACTGTTTAATGGCTGTGTGGCCAAAGTACTGCCATACAAACTGTTATGATTAAGCGAATTATACGAATAGCTTTGTTATCAAATAAGTAGTAAACTTATATTACAAATCAATAAAAACCATATTTTACTTCAACGTTTTCATATTTTATCTTATTTTTCAGTATCTAAGACCAAACAATAATATACTAAAAATGATTCCTTGTAAGTTATCTATAAAAATTAAAACGTCATCATTATAAGGCAACACTGTTTTTGCTTTTTGTCATTTAACCGACATGCAAGTAATACAATCTCTTGCAAGTGAGCTCACAACTTGCAGAAGTATCATGGTATTAGTAAAAAAAATGTCAATGTATTGAGCTACTTGCATGTTTAAAAGGGGGGGGGGGGGGTAAACTAAAGCAGGCAACAAAATTTTATAAAGATTGAAACAAATTTATGATTGCTTTTTAAAATATGCTGTTATGTGCTCATTTAGGTTTATTCTTTACTGGTGTAGTACGCAGGATTCAACGGGTGAAGTCGCAGTACATGTACGAGTTCTACTTTTATTTGAATGAAACACTTCGGTAGTAGTAGTTGACAATAATAGTTTATTATATGGTTATAAAAGAAATGTACGCGTATTTAAATCTTTATGCTATACAATATAAAGCGTCATAATTATAAAAATCATAGCAAATACACACACTAGAGATGTATAAAAATATCGTCGAATTTTTGTCCTTTCGAAATTTTGTCGCACTCTGATATTCGTCTGTTCAAATAACATTTAAGTAATAAAATTTCATATTTATTGAAAAATCAATATTGGGCATTACGATAGGAGTTATTATTATTCTTGCCTCTAGCATCATAAAATTGTAATCATAGCAAAACCAATCGTTACTATGTTTTGTATTACTGTACACACATGTGTGTATACCTGAAGACTCGTATCGAAGCTGAACATTAAGCTGTCCTCAGTTTTTTTTTAATAATTAATGAGAATATATTTTGTTTTGAAGGTTTGTCAATGAACAATAAGTATATGTGTGTAAATAAAATGTACATTGATGTTCATTTTGTATTATTATATATCACCAGCAATTTGGCCAACTTACTCGTACAATTACTCCAGACGAATTTATTTCTTAAAGGTAAGATGATTTTTTTATCACTTGTGCATCATTAATTATTTAGTGTTGAAAGTGGGGCTTATTTTGCTTGGAAACGTATGATTGTGTATAAATTAAAATAAATAAAAAAAAAAAACAATTTCTTTAAGCTATTCTAATGACAGTGATAGCAGTTCATATTTTTAAATATTTGTCAAATTACAACTTATACGGGAAAGTGCCGGCAAATCTGCAAATGCAGGTCGTTTTGTGGTCTTTTTCTCTAAATATTTCCGTTTTCAAGTTTTGTGAGGAAGAAGTATTTTAGAAAATACAGTAGAAACAAGTTGTGTCTCCGTGGGGAGGAGTTTTCTATGCAGTTTTTTGGTTTTGAATATTTGTCAAATTACAACTTATACGGGTTGTATGGTAAGAGACAACAGCATTAAAAAAAAGGTGAAATTGAAGAGATATAGTGAATATCTATAGTTTAGCTCAAATTTTGAATCAGAACAAATTGATATTCAGAAATCAAAATTTCTGGCGGCCTTCTTAGCACTTCAAAAAGTTTTCTGTTTGCTCTACTACCGTTTACGTTGAACTATGAACTATTACATAAAAATAAAATTTTATTTCAATTTTACTATTTTTCAATATTTTTTATCAAAGAAATATTCCGATGGCAAGACTGCTGCCAGGGACTTTTCTGAAAACTATGTTTTTTCAATATTTATGTTTCGCACTTGAACTGAGCTCCAACATATAAATTTCAATAAAAAATTTTTTTTTTTTAATTTTAACTTTAAAATCGAACTTTTTCATTTAGAATTGCTAATAATTTTTATAGAACTTGAGATCAATTTTTACTTCCTTAACATTAAGAAAAAATATTTGAGATTAATTTAGAGTGAGAAAGTAAAGTTTAAGAATTAATGGCTGTAATACATGCCATGGCTGTTTCACGACCTCTACGTCGCTCATCAGCATCCAAATTTGCTTTGAACCCAGGCAAGTTTTTTGTTTTTAATTTTTAAATTTAATTAAGTTTACGAATGTTTCGGCTTAGCACTAAACTTTTCTAGTATTGCCAAAACAAAGTAAACACTAAATCTGTAGAATAAAATGAAATATAACCGCATAACATAGAAGATGTCCGTAAACTACTCTTTCAATATTGCAAAAAAAAAAAAAAAAAATATTTATGGAAATTTATTTAGATTTTTTTTATTTTGATATATTCTGTGAAGACCAACAATTATAATTTCACATAACGTCTTAAGTTTTGTGCACATTTAATATTCCTTTTAATTTACAGGTTGTTACGTTAATTTAACATTGCAGGGTTTTCTGTGTAGAAGTATACATTTTCCAGAAGTTGCCGCTCCGACCTGATAGTTTTTTGCAACTACACTAACACTCAAAACACTTTGTTGATTCTTTTGCTTTCTAAATTGTCTCGCAATTATACAAAAAAAGAATAGTAAACTAAACTAACAACAAACACTATGCAAAAATAAATTTTACTTTCTTCGAAACTAAACAGCAAACGCTAGCCATCCACTAGTCACTTGAATTTCAACACATGTTTGTTGGTGTATTTTACCATTCCAAGCACAATAATCAAATGTTAAATAATTGCACTTATGAAAGTCCTTAATTGTGAGAGAAACAAACAAAATAAAGAACGTCAGTGGCAGAAACAAGTGCCAACAGACGTCAGTACCAAATGTTAAAATTTCCAATTGTCTGTGTGGCATTCCGTTACGTCTTTGGATGTACACAAAAGAAGGAAGCTCCTATAATGAAAACGGAATAAGAAGGATGAAAAAGCAAACATTTTACAAGGGAAGAGACAATCGTTTTCCCAGCACTTCAAATAAATTAAACTCATTTGTCGATTTAAGGAATAGTTCTGTATCTTGATGTTAACACTCCAGTAAAGAAGGTCGTTCAAATTAATGAATTTTTAAACATATTCTTACTTATGGTTTCAAATGTTCGTAGGTAGATTATTAGGATGGGTCGATTTTGCAACCAATATTGAGTCATCGACTTTTTGATGAGAAAAAAATAAATTCGGCCACAATATGTTAATAATTTGTTTGAGAGGTGTCTGATTTAAGTTTTCTTTTTTGTATTTTTTAGGGAAGTCTACTTTAGAAGAAGTGGTACAGGGGTACAAGTTTTTGCCATAAATATTGGGAAGAAAAAAAGAATACTGCGGGTTGGTTATACATTTAACTAATCCATGGGGATCGTGGAACTGATTAATTGCATATTGAGCGAATCACACTAACTTGCCCCAGAGTGGCGGTAGAGTAGTCAAATTTATGACATTTGTTGGGACACATTGACACTGTACCAAGCCTCCTTAGCGGCTCACATACCAAATTATAAAAAGGAAGTAAATTCAAAATCGGACTTCTAGAAAAAAGTATTTTTGATATGTATTACGTAGAACTTTTTTTTATGTCGAAAGCTATAGTAAAATCGTTAAAAAGTGACTTCGTCTTATACACATACATACAAGAATACAACACACACTATAATAATATAAAAACCTTAAAAAGTTAAGAAAAGCTACACAATTTTAGTATTACGGAAAATATGCAAAGTATTAATTTTGTAAATAAGTAAAATGAGGTAGAAGCCTTAACTTCTATGTAGGTTTATAAAGTGTAGAAAGTTTATTATTTAGATTTTAGGGCTCGGTGCTAATGGTGTAAAAACGGAACTCTATAACTCAATTAGAAATATTGATGTGCCTCTTAGAACCATTTTTTTTAAACTGAAACTATAGCCTGTCCTCTCGCTGCTTACAATCTGTATTGAAAACATTTTATGCCAATCAAAAAATGACCATAGCTAATATAAATATGTTTAACATCTTTTAATGTATTAACAAACTATTTTTGGTAGGAAACATTTTGGTTAAAATTTAATATTTAATATTTTCAACTTATTTTCTGTCACACCAAACTGCGAGTTGCTGCTGTTGATGTGTGATAAAGTAATCTGATAGTGCGTTATTATGATACATAAACCATATTTTCATAAAACAAGTAAATAAAACTATATTAAGATACTTTTATTAAAGCTTCGTTTTACTCACTCTAGTGCATGATGATATGATGCTGAGAATATTAACTGTTGCTGCAGTATCATGCGAAGTTTGCGGAAAACATTTACACGAAAGAAAACTGGTAATGATGTTATGAAATCAACTGATGTTCTATGAAAGTGTGTGGCTTTGGAGCTTCAACTGCATATGTGTGAATATTAGAGTGCACCTTATTTTAAAAAATAGAGAGAAAAACTCTAAAGATATCTTTTTTTTTTTTTGTATAGAAGCCCCCATACGGGAAAAAATTCATAAGTTTTTGGTCTTATATTTTATCCCACTAGTACTTACTTCACGGCAGTTTTCTTACATTTGGTGCATATTTGCATATTTCTCTTTAACTTGTGGGTGAATGGGCCACTCTTTCCTTTAATGCATTTAGCTTAAATTTTAGACACAGCAGTTTTTTCCTACGCAGCACATTCTTTTGGGGAGAAACGATGCAATATTTGCGAAAAACATTGACCGACTAGAAATCAGGTGCACTCTAATATATGTATGCACATATTTAAATGCAAGCTCATATTTTGTTCTACTACACTGATTCTTGCAAACATGGAAAAGTACATAGAAAAATATTTATTATGCACACGTCAGGCATAACGATTATGTTAATATATTTTTTATTAGTGCAGCTTATTTTTAACCATTAACTAAATTTTTGTTTGCAAACTATATGTTCGCTTTTTGTGTCTTTGTCATTTAAACTTTGTAGCATCATCATCAGCATTGAATTGCTTAAAACACAAGTACAACTATACAAATACTCATACCAGCAGCACATCTCTATTAGATACCCAGGAGAAATGTGAGTTTGTTCATCAAGCTTATCTCAGATTTCATATGGCTTTAAGTGCAGTGGGTGGGCATTTCTCTTTTTTTTTTTTTTTTTTGTTTGCTGCACATGATAAATTAATGTTTGCGAGCGAAATTGTTTAACTTAATTTACATGGGTTTTTTAAGTGCATAAAAATGCCATTATTATAAAAGTTACTTTAAAAAATAGAAAGAGAAATATAGCCAAAAAGAACATAAAGGAAACTGCTTTATTATAAACGAAATGTTTTAAAAATTATCTGCATAGTTTTTGCATTTTGTAAATAAACTAAAATCACGCTGCGGTGCAAATATCTCTTTGAAGGCTAAACGTTAGTGTAAAGAGTAGTAAGTATGTTAAAAACAAGCTTTTATGTCGAAAAGATGCTAATTATCTTTCTCTCAGACTTATTTTAATTTTAATGACATTAACAAAAAGACAAACCGCAGCAAATTTATACTAGAAGGGCTTTAAGTCACCATGACCAAAAAGTAGATATTCTTCGATAAAAAAATGTTTCTTCTTTGGCACAAAAACAATTTTAGTAGTAACTAGTTTAGCTTGCATGCATCGCTTAAAAATTATTTCTCACCCAACTGTTTTAGGAAATTTACTTCAATCTTTGTCTTATGTTGACTAATGTTGATCCATTTAAATTTCTGTTAGCGGAAACAAACGAACATTACAATAGTATGGGAAAAGAATTCAAATAGAAAATAAAATATAGTTTTAATGCAAAAACATATTCAATTCTTCCCTCATTTTACCAAGTGTTAATGCTTTTTCCCGTGAAAGGACTTATGACAATGTTTCGGTTAATGCTTGATGTGTGATATTTATGTATGCTTTAGATTTGTCACGTATTAATTTTTCCCTCTATGATCGTAAATAAATGCTAATATACTTATAAACCTACATATGCATGTATATATCTTAAATCCTTACGCATGTCTCGTTTGCTGCTTGAATTTAATATTATATTCTGTTTAGTTTCTTACACCACGCACTTGCCGAGCAAAGCAATAGAATCGTGCCAACCTTAGCATAAATACTCATGAAATCTCTTCTGACTTTGAATTAGAAACGTAAAACTAAACTGTTGTGCAACTACGTGCCAATCACACTTCTGTTACGTTCTTTGTTTTGGTATTGGGTATAAGTACAAAAAATGCAGGTTTGGGAAACTTTACTCAAGTATATGAATATGTACTTTGTTTCTACGATTATGTCTACAGTGTCCCATAAATAGACGTCAAGCCTAAAGCTGGTAATACACTAGGTGGTGATTGCTTCCAAGAA